>JAQPPZ010017205.1:3600000-4200000 GCA_028583015.1 Wollemia nobilis
ATGACACCAAATCAGCTATGTAGCTTGTTGTGACTAAGTTGATGTAAAAGGGAAAAAAAAACCCTTCAAAATCCTATTTTATTAAAAAAATGAAACTAAAGTTAATTATAGAAACCTAGGATTTGAAAAAAGTTAAAGTTATTCATAAAAAACTTGTTGCAACTAAGTTAATGTAAAAGGGAAAAGGAGACCCCTATTTTATTAAAAATAAAAAATAAATTATAGTTAATTATAGAAACTTAGGATTTGAAAAAAGTTGTAGTTATTCAATCGTAATAAAAGAATGTATGTGTGTATAGTTAATTATAGAAACTTAGGATTTGAAAAAAGTTTTAGTTATTCAACTCGTAATAAAATAATGTGTGTGTCGGACATTAAAATATAAGTTATTATGATTTTTAATGAAAATTTGCAATCTTATTACAGTGGTAAGGGCTTTGTCTTCTTTTTGAGATATTCAAGGTTCAAACCCCACTCAGTACGAGGGTACAATACCTCTCATAACAAACAAAAAAAAAATCATAAAACTAATAAAAAAGCATTAAATTATAGTTAATTTTATTTATATATATGAACCTAGTAACCTAGGTATTTGACTTTTCTTTGAGAAGTTCAAGATTCAAACCCCACTCAATATGAGGGTACCGAGACCTCTCATAAAAAAAAAATCATAAAAAAAAAAAAAAAACATTAAATTATAGCTAATTTTATTTATATATATGAACCTGGCAACCTAGGTCTCTTGGAAGAGAGCCCAAAGCCAAACTACTATAGTGTCCTTAAAATCCAAAATTAATAATATAATTTTTTAAATTATTATAAATTTATAAATAAATAAATAAAAATAAAACATATCTTCAGTTGTTAACATATTTTAACTAGGTTTTTATGGGCTTATGCCTATACAATTAGTGAACATGCAACCTAGGTCTCTTGGAAGAGAGCCCAAAGCCAAACTACTATAGTGTCCTTAAAATCCAAAATTAATAATATAATTATTTAAATTATTATAAATTTATAAATAAATAAATAAAAATAAAACATATCTTCAGTTGTTAACATATTTTAACTAGGTTTTTATGGGCTTATGCCTATACAATTAGTGAACATGCTTAAAGGATTTGAAAAAAAATAAGTTATAAAAATAAAGAACTTATATATATATAGTCAAAAAAATATAGATATATATTATTTTTTTATTGGTAAAAGAGGTTTTGAAAGGATCCCGTAACCTTTTACAAAGAGAAGAAGGTTGGGAGAAGAGTTCCCAACCAAAAAATAGTTGAAGAAACAGACCCTCTATGGGTTATTGGAGAAAAACAGCTAAACCGATAAAATTTGAATCAGGGTCATACCGTCCAAAACCATACAAAGGATGGAAAATTTGAATCTGTCGAAAACCATACAAAGGATGAAAATTTTGAAACAGGACCATCTCGCCCAAAACCATACAAAGGATGGAAATTTTGAAACAGGGCCATCTCGCCCAAAATTTAAAATTGAAACTTGAAAATGAAGCAGGAAAAACAAAAAAAAAATGAAATTTGAAAATCATTCCCACCCACGAACGGTTAGGGATGAAGCTGTAGGACGTAAACCAAGAATCATCTGTATGACATAAACCAGGACGTCGACTAGGATGTAATCCATGAAGTAGCAAACCGGGAAGCAACGACAGGAAAGCGAACAGGATGCAGCAGTAGGATGCGGTCCAGGAAGTAGCAAGAACCCAGGGATGCCACAACACAAGCCTGAAAAGTGGAACAACAATCCTGAGGATCTCCTCAGGCTAGGAGATCCTCTTGCACATAGAGGTGAACTTCAAGGAAGCCAGAAGACCCGAGGAAATGAAGACCCGCAAAACCCAGGTAAAGAGCAGAGATGGGCAGGAAGATTCCAAGGATCCAGATCTGAAGGAGTCAAGATAAACCAAAGTTGTTGATAAAGTACATGTCCACTCCCTAAAGATCTAAGGATGCAGTATGGTACCTCAAACAACCAAAAAGGATCTCCAACCCTCCATCCCTGCAAAAAAATAGCTTCAAGCACTAAACCTGGGAAGCCAATGGATCCACTCAATAGCATTCAAAATGCAAGGCCACCCTCAAAGCCAAGAAGAAATATTTGAGTGTACACCAAAAGGATCAGGTCCAACAGCAAGAAGCCCTCGAATAGGAGCCCAAAAACAAAGCCCACCCATGAGAAGGGACCACCAACGAGCACCCACCCATGACCTCACCACTTCGCATGAACCGAAGGGACTCTGGCCTTTGGCACCAAGAAGAACACCACCACTATTGGAACTGGAGAAAGAAATCTTTGTAGGCCACCGAAGCTAGGAAACCCAACACAACCATGGGGCCAAAAGTTAAAAACCACCATAGAAAAACAACCCAAAATCATCCCAACTAGTTTGGGACAGTAAGTGGCCATATCTTCCCGAACAACCAAATATAGCAAGAAACTACTAAACCTAGAAGAACCCACAACTAGCCACAAACCCACAACTGGTAGAGAACCCTAGAAAAAACAAAATAAGCATAGAGCAACCGCACAACCGAAGTCGAAGGTAGCCAAGGGAACACCATAAATAAATGCAGCCGCCCTACACACCTGCCAACCAGAGCGAGATCCAGCCAGGGGATCAACAACCAAAAATTTCCACAGAGTCAAAGGCAGCTAAGGGAACACCCTTAGATAGCTGCAACAAAACACCATACCACTGTATGTGTTCTTGCAAATTCACCCCAATGGATTTGGGTTAGTAGATGGCCGTTTCCCCTCCTTGGGAAGCTAGAAAAAAATGAAACTACTGAACTCAAAAGAAGTATTGCACCATCCAACCAAGTCCCCGAAATTGACAACAACCCATGAAATGCAACCAGCAAGCAAAACGCCATAAACATGGGCCACAACATAGAACTAAGCATGACTAGCAACCAGATCCAAAGTGGGAGAATAGGAGGACTCCCGCTCAAAAAGTTTCAAAATGCCTAGATAAGTCCTATAACACAATATTATAGGAATTACATGAGCCCAGACATCGTGTAGCCCAAATAGGGCCACAACTCCCTCGAAGCTGCATCCAGGAGAGGCCCCATCCACGACCCAGGTCGTAGCCACACAGTACAGTTGCAATGATCGAATGTAACCTAATAGATCGTAACCAGGCTGCTGCGTGCAGGCTCTGCAACACGACCCAACTGATCTATTGTAGACCGTGACCAGAGCAGAGCTCTATGCACACCACACAGGGCCCATAATAATACAAACATACATACACAGTTATACTTTAATATATTTATAACAATACAAACATCTAATATACATCTAATATTATCTCATAGTGGATTGGTAACTCAAATGGTTGTGACTAATACCTTATAATGGAGGGGGCAATAATTTGATAAACAAATGCATTACTAAAATTATTATTTATATAAGATCATTATTATTGCAAAGTGAAATCTATAGCTCCTTTATAAGGAACATTTACCTAATTAAAAAAACACATTTATCTCAATTTCAACTTTATTAAGAGATAATTATCAACTTGGACATGCATCTAACTTCTTTATTACCCATTTAGATTTTGAAATAGATGTTATTTTTTCAATATAAACTTAAAACTATCCACCTCAAATTACATATTAAATTTTTAAATATAATTACTATGTCAACTTCCAATTGAAAGGTAAATCTAACCTTATCCATTCAATCTTAAGATTTTAGATCATCTTAGGTTAGGTGCTAAGAATTTCAAATAAAAATGGTTTAATGAAATTGAAACAAAATCCATGTCTATTACATCATGACCATATAATGGCATTTCAATAGCTTGGAAATTATACATCTATTACTGGACAAAATTTGAATTTGGATCTCTCCAAAGAAGTTAAAAAAATAATCACTTATATTATCATTTTATTAGGTTCCAAGATTTTATAAATAACTATTTATTTAATATCCAGTTGAAATATACATCAACTTTATCAGTTTTATATTAAATTTTATTTTTAAATAATTATTATTACTTTATTCCATCCAGAAATAAATATTTTTTCAAGATCCAGTTTAAGTTTCATTCAATGTCACATATATTGAGTTTTTTTATATTAACTTCTCAATTCAAGTTTTAAAATAATTATATTTGCATAAATTTATCTTAAATTTATTCTCAAACCTTAAATAAAAATCTTAAAAAATAATAATAATAAATTTTAAAGCTCTTAATCCAATTCTAACCAAGTGTAGTCTCTAGCTCTAATTGAATAAAAAGGGCAAATGAGATGTGGCGTAATGTAGCTAGTCCATCTACATTTTCAATAGTTATATATTAATTTTTTTCTAACAAAATTGGTAACTTATTTTGTTTTAGGTAAAAAATTACTTATCCAACTTTACATTAAAAAAATTAGAACCAAGAATTATATATTATTATTATTACTTGCGTTCTTAGCATTGACATGTGGTTAGAGTTTAAAAAACCAGCTCCACCATTTGCTCAATGCAGCTCAAAAGTTAGAGTCCATCTACATTTTCAAGAATTATATATTAATTTTTTTTTTTACTTTAGTTATGGCTTCCAAACTTGGAAGTTGTTACTAAAATGAAGTCAACAAATTCAAGCGCAAGCATTTATAAAAATTAAGTCAACAAACTTTAACCTGTTGGATAAAAACTAACTCAACAAATCCAAACTCAAGTCACTATAGATCGTAATTCAATAGATAAAAACAAAGTCAACAAACCTTAATCTGATGGATAAAAACAAAGTCAACAAATCCAAACTCAAGTCATTATAAACCGTAATTTACTCAATAAAAACTGTTGAATAAAAACAAAATCAACAAATCCAAACTCTATTATCATCCTAATTCACTCCATAAAAAATAAGTCAATAAACCTTAACCTATTGTATAAAAACGAAATCAACCACAAAAATTCAACCAAAACAACAAGCCGACTTCTACCAATCCACTTATCCTTATCTTACAAATTTCAAAAAAAAAACGAGAGGTACATTTGAAACTACTGTACCAACTACTAACAGCAGCAATTATTAAAAGCAGCAATTGACCTCTTATGTGCACCTTTCGATCATCTCAATTTAAGAGAGTGCGGGTTGGCTCCATTATTGCTCTTAGCGATATACGCAAGGATGAAAGCGACGCCACCCCGCCTACCTATATCATAGGTGTCACAGAATTGACACGTATCTGTGTGAGAGTTTTATGAAGAAAATTTTAGTCTTTCTAAGTAGATAAGCCCTACTGACTAATACAATGAATTGGTATTGTTGCATATAAGTTAGACTTGTTGCCATGTTCTAAAATAAGCCTTCTATGGTGGGATAGCATATTCAAGTTTAGTTAATATTATTTGAATTGAATGTTGTTCTTAAATAAGCCTTTCATGGTGGGATAGCATATTCAAGTTTATTTGAAATGAATTTGAATTGAATTTGAAGGCTCAATCATTTTTGTTATAGATTAACCGTCATGATAATTGTATAATTAAATTATTATAATTTTTTGGTACAATGATATTAATTATACTTTAAAGATGTTATGTGGGAACAACTATATCAATTCTAATAATAGTATTAGGAACTTTTATATAAAAATAAGCATAACCAAAGTAAAAATGTAAAAAATTAATGGAAATGCCTACAAACTAAATGACTATGAAAATAATAGAAGTGCTCGTATAAATAATTAGAAAAAAATTACAATAATATTATATTAATCAACTAGAACAAATATCTTAGGTCTCTTTGAGTGGGCAAAGCTCCTTGGAAGTAGAGATTTGGTACAAAATGAGAAAAATATGATTTACCTTCTACTCCAAACCCATGTCCTTCTATAGACTATTATCAAGGGTTAGACCACATGAAATAAGTGAGGCAAGAAGGTCCTATCGATGAATACTTCTTCTGAAGTAAATTTGTTATAATCTAGTGATATTCTCACAATCTAACTCCATCTAGAACTTTGGCAAGAAACCCCTAAAAATCTATTAATGACACACGAAGCTTCCATAAATTACTTTCAAAAAGTATTGTTTCTTGAAACTACCTTAGAAGAAAGAATTGTAGAAGACAAGTAATCAAGTAATAGAAAATCATGCTGACTCTAATACATTTCATAATACTTTCTAGAAATGAATGGAATCAACACACTATCTAGAAAAGCAAAAATAGATCATAGAGAGAATATGTACATGTAGGAATGCGAACATAATTCATATTGATGAGCATGAATAAATAGTTACAATTAGGCCTTAGAATAGGTTGTAACCTACGGAACTAACAAGGCTCTGAAATAGCCCATAAGTTACGATGGTTGTAACAAAACTAATAATATGCCCTATAATGAAATAATGGAATAAAATATAGTTACGCTAACATCCCCCCTTATTACATTATTTGGGTAATAGGATAACTACTAGCTATACTAACATCCCCCCTGATTACATCATTTTGCAATACAAAGAGAGCTGCGAAACAATTCAAATTTGACACGTGCAAGTGCCTTAGTGAAAATGTCTGCAACTTGAGCATCGGTGGGAATGTACTGAAGCTGAATTCGGTGCCTTGGAACTTCGTCTCGAATGAAGTGGCATTGTGTATCAATGTGCTTGGTTTTCTCATGATGCACTTGGATTCTTAACAAGGTTCAAAACACCCTGGTTGTCGCAGAACAAGTGGATTGGAGATTTGGATGGAAGGCCCATACTTGTCAGGATGCGACGTAACCATATCACTTCGCACACAGCTTCACGTGCGACGCGATATTCTACCTCTGTAGATGAGATAGCAACCACCTATTGCTTCTTGTTGTGCCAAGAGACAGGACCGGATCCAAGATGAAAAATATATCCTGAAGTTGACTTGCGATCATCAAACGACCCGGCATAGTCGGAGTCCGTGTATCCTTGCAAGAAGAATTTACCATTCCTCTTGTATTCTAGGCCATATTCCATAGTACCACGGACATAGTGAAGAACACGTTTTGTTGCTTTCCAGTGAGTAGTCTTAGGTTCCTGCATGAACCTCGAAAGATAGTTGACAGCAAATACGATATCTGGCCTAGTATTGGTCAGATATATGAGACTCCCGATCAACTGTCGATAGAGAGTACCATCTACCTGAGGTGAATCATCATATCACGATAACTGAAGACCTGATTCCATCGGAGTTGCCATTGGCTTACAATCAGTCATGCGATATTTTTCTAACAGTGTCTTGGCATATTTTTTTCGAGACACCTTAATGTAGTGCTCCTTCTGGCTTACTTCCAGACCAAGACAATAATGGAGAAGTCCGAGATCTGTCATCTCAAAATATTTACACAAGTCACTTTTGACAGCGAGAGATCATAGGTTCGAACTCCCTGTAATGAGCGAGATCATCAACATAGAGTACAAGCAACACTATCTCGGAACCTTGTTTCTTGAAATAGAGGTTTGCATCTGACGGACATCTCTTAAATCCATGCTGCAGGAGGTGATTATCCATTTTTATATACCAAGCTCGAGGAGCTTGTTTCAAACCATACAAGGATTTGACCAACTTGCAAATTTTTTGCTCTTGGCCTACCACTTCAAATCCTTCGAGGTTGAGTCATGTAGACTTCCTCTTGGAGATCACCATTTAGAAAAGCACTCTTTACATCCATCCGGTGAACTTTCCACCCATATTGTGCTGCCATAGCACAAAGAACTCGAATAGTGGTCATCCGAGCAGTAGGTGCAAAAGTTTCCTCATAGTCAATGCCTTCCTTTTGAGCATAGCCCTTTGCAACAAGATGGGCCTTATGCTTATCAATTGTCCCATCTGCCTTGTACTTGACTTTGTACACCCATTTGCAGCCAATGGGCTTCTTTCCTTGTGGCAGATCGACAAGCTCCCAAGTTTTGTTCTTTTTCGGAGACTTGTACTCAGCATCCATAGCATCCTTCCATTGTGGCTTGCTAAGAGCATCTTGTACGAGAGGCAGGTTCATGTTCATTCATTGAAGACAAAAACACCCTATCATCATCTATATCCATATCCTCTGTTTCCTTATGTGGAGTTACAGAAAGTTCCTCAAAATATTGACAAAGATCATCAACCTCATTGGTCTCTACGGTTGCTCTTTCCCTTTGAGCCATACTATGAGTACGAGGTCTATCCAAAGTCAAATCTGGTGGAGTGGATAACTTGGCGTCCCTGATTGTGCTTGTATACCATTTTGGATTCTTCGTTTTTGGTGTTGAAGAAGATGTGGAAGGACCTCCTGTCTGTGTTGACAAAGGGAACTTCTCTTCCTTAGATTCCACAAGATCTAGGTATACCTTAGATGTGTTTTGTGATGTGAAAGCTTCATCAAAAACAACATCTCTACTGATATGAATTTTCTTGGTCAAAGGATCTATCAAACGATAACCTTTAGAGTGCTCATCATAGCCAAGAAAAATGCATCTCAATGTCTTCTCATCTAGCTTCTTCCTTTTCTCTTTTGGTATGTGCATGAAAGCTTGACATCCAAAAATACGAAGATGAGATATGGAGGGTTTTCGACCACTCCATGCTTCCTATGGAGTCATTCCTTTTAGGGCCTTTGTGGGTGCCCTATTCAACAGATATACTGAAGTGGTGACAACTTCTGCCCAATATTGTTGCCCAAGAGTAGCTCCTGTGAGCATACAACGAACCATTTCCATAATAGAATGGTTCCTTCTCTCAACAACTCCATTTTGTTGAGGAGTATAGGCAGTTGTTAACTATCTCGTGATTCCATGCTCAGTTAAGAATGCTAAAAATTCTTTAGAGGTAAACTCCCCCCCTCGATCTGAGCGGAGGGTTTTAATAGAAGCCCTTGACTCCTTCTCAACAGATTTCTTGAATTGTTGGAAGAAAGTGAAAGCCTCAGATTTTAGTCGAAGAAAGAAAACCCACATCTTGCGGGAGTAGTCATCTACAAATAACTAAAAATACCTCTTCCCTCCACAACTGTTGGGTGTGAAAGGACCGCACAGATCGGTGTGAATTAACTCCAGAGGTTTCTGTGCTCGTGTTGAGCTCTTCTCAAAAGGTACTCTATGTTGCTTTCCTGCCAAGCAGTTAGAGCACACTGGCAATGTGGAAGAAAGGGAAGGAAGACCCTTTACCATCTCATACTTACTAAGCTCAAGTAAGTAGCCAGAACTAAGATGCCCATATCTCTTGTGCCAGAGGGAAGTGGCCTCCTTGGTAGAGACTGTCATGGCAACATGGGGAGTAGAGATAGCATCTAGGGCAAATAAGCCATGCTTATATGAAGCTGTTGCAATCTGCTTACCCTTCCTGGTAATAGAACAACACTTCTTGCCATTCTCAACACGAAAGTTGACAACCATATCTTTATCCAGGATTTGTGTGACTGACAACAAATTGTTAGCCAATCCTGGAACATAGAGGACTTTGTCAATCTGACACTTGCCATCAGGAAGAGTGACTAAAACTGTACCCTCTCCCTGAACCTTGTAGGTTTTGTCATCAACAATAGTGACAGGTCTGCCCTCTTTGGCCACAAATGATTCAAACCACGATCTATCGCCAATCATATGCTTACTAGCGCCAGAATCGACATACCATACAGGATCCTTCTCCTTGGAGGCTGTGGTAGTCATGAGCACCTTGTGTGCCCATTCAAAATCTGAGTCGGATTCTTCAACAACAACATTCACCCTGGGTTGCTTGTTCTTGTTTTGTGGTTTGTTCTGGCCTTTTTGCTTATTCTTATGCCAACACCTGTTGGTGTCATGGTTGTCTTTATCACAAATTTTGCAATACCTCTTCTTCCGTTGAGGTTGTTTCCCTTTTCCTTTTGAATCCTGTTGAGAATTGCCTCCTTTCTAAAAATTACCTTTCTTCTTAGAACCCTGTCGGTTGGAGTATAGGGTTGTATTAGAAGAATCATCCCTGTGAAGTTGGCGTGCTTCCTGTTGTTGAAGCAAATTGACCAACTCAATAAAGGTAATTTGTCGTTGTGACACCTGAATGGAGGTGATCAACGTATCAAAGGAATCAGGAAAAGCTCTCATCACTATTGAAGTGAGAAGTTTGTCGTCCATTGTATCTCCCAAAGAATTCAATTTGCCTTTCAATTCAGACACTCTACAAAGAAAGAGTTCAACTGTCTCACCCTGTCTCAAACTCAGATTGTGAAGTTGTTTTTGAAGATGAAGAATGGTGGAGTCATTCTTTCCCTCATAAATGGTTTGAAGGGCATCCCATGCCTCTTTACCACTTGCTTTGTCAGCTATATGAGGTTGAACTTCATCTGAAACAACAAACAAAATGAGCACTTTTGCTCGACTATCTTTCTTATCAAAGGCGATCTGATCAGCAGTGAGAGCTGTGGATCCAGCTGTCGGTGAAGGTCTCGTTGTTGCTCCAGAAACAACATCCCATAAATCTTCCATGATGAGGATTGCCTTCATTTTGTTTTTCCATGGTGTATAATTAGGACCTTTCAATAAATGATGAGCATCAGTCATTAACTTTGCAGTAGAAGCCATAGTGAAGGTTCCTTATATCACCAATTGGTCACCCTTTCTATATACCTTAATGCCAGGCCGTTATACCATACAAAATACCTGCCCTTACGTGAGGGAGACTATAGGTATTTTGAAAAATCAAAAAAATTACCCGCCCTTACGTGAGGGAGACTATAGGTAATTTTTAAAGATTATATGATACGTGGTACTTAGGCGGTACTGAAAGGGAATCGACTTGTTGATGGCACCTACCATAGAAAGTCATCAATCCTCATGCGTGGGGCGTAACTTCCCCTAAACACTGTGGATGTTAGAACTCTCGTCAGGATTTACGCCTAAACACAAGAGCGATTAGGGTAGTGGATGGAGTAAAAAAATAGCAAAATGGCAAACTTATCTCTCCTCGACGATTTATAGAGAACAAGCTCAGACGTCGTTTTGGTAGCTATATTAGGCGGCGGATACAGTAGCGCAATCACGACAACTTTACCTGTAAGTGCTGGCTAGAGGTATCACAAATACCGAACACTGTAGTGCAATAAATTGCACGGATGGGTTTTAATTATTTCGGGGACTTAGGGAGTGAATTTGATTTTAACTTTTAATGATGTAGTGCAAAGTAAGAAAAAATGCAACATACAACATAAAAGTGCCCACAGAAATAAACCACTAGGTGTCGGGTGCTGCCAAAAATGCACCTTTACAATAAGCCAATTTGCCTTAAAAATTTACTCATCATCCCCCCCTTTTTCTTCAGGTTTTGAAGAAAACACCCCCCTTTACTATGGCAAATATTCTAATTTTAATGTAAATTTCTAAATAATTTTAGTAATAATTTAATTAATAATAAAAATACTTTTGTTTTTAAAAAAAAATCATAATTTAAAAATATGATTAATTAAAAAAAATGATTTTTTTTTTTAAAACAAAAAATATTAGTATATTAATTAAAAAATACTAAAAAAATAAAGAAAAATAACAAAAAAATTAAAAAAATAATAATTACCTTCAAGGGGTCTGTCGAAGGGGTTTGAACCCCCAACCTCACGGGCGCTAGCCTGGCGCTCCTACCGGCTGGGCTAGCACGCCCGATGGGAAGGAAAGGGACAATTGTCCCTTTCTTCCCTTGCGACCCTCGTGGGGAGCAAAAAAAAATTGTGGGACTTTAGTCCCACATTGCTCCTATGGGGTGCATGAGGGGGGAATAAAAGGGAAGATTCCCCCCTTTATACGTGATTGCCTTCGGGCAATCACGACACCCCTTTTGCCGCGCCACGCGACAGGGGTCAGGTCCACGTCGGGTCACGTGGCGGCCACGTCCGTCCACGTGGCGGTCCAATCCAGTCCAGCGTCGGTCAGCTGCCACGTCAGTCCACGTGGCGGTTCTGTCCAGTCAGCTTCGGTCCAGTCAGCTGCCACGCGTCAGTCCAGGTGTCGGTCTGACCTCGGGAAATGTGCCGAGTCAGAACCAGTCCGGATCGACCTCGAGATCCGTGCCCGTGTCCAGTCAGGTCCAGCGTCGGTCCAGTGTCAGTCGATCTGACCTCGGGAAATGTGCCGAGTCGGATCCAGTCCGGATCGACCTCGGGATCCATGTCCAGTCAACCGTAGTCATCAGATCTCGGGATCTATGCCCGGTCAAGCCAGTCCAGTCGCCCTCATTTCGAGTGTAGGTCTAGTTTTGATGCCTCGGGATGCGTGCCCGAGCAGGTCCAGTTTCGACACCTCGGGATGCATGCCCGAGCAGGTCCAGCCCTGCCTCGAGAAACATGCCCGTGTCTACGTCGGTCTCCTCAGATCTCGAAAAGCATGCCCAAGCAAACCTTGCTCTGATACCATGTAGGAATGCGAACATAATTCATATTGATGAGCATGAATAAATAGTTACAATTAGGCCTTAGAATAGGTTGTAACCTACGGAACTAACAAGGCTCTGAAATAGCCCATAAGTTACGATGGTTGTAACAAAACTAATAATATGCCCTATAATGAAATAATGGAATAAAATATAGTTACGCTAACAGTACAATATGAAAGGTGTTCGTAGACACCAA
The DNA here is from genome assembly GCA_028583015.1 of Wollemia nobilis. NCBI lineage: Eukaryota > Viridiplantae > Streptophyta > Pinopsida > Araucariales > Araucariaceae > Wollemia > Wollemia nobilis. The sequence goes on from JAQPPZ010017205.1 coordinate 3,612,579, forward strand.
AATAATTTCACTAAATAAAAAGAATTACACTCCAACTGATAAAAAAATGGTTGGTATAAAGGGGTGTAAATGCTCACCTACAAGATTCCTATAGGTCAAGGTTAAAAAATATATATTTTTAGGTTAAATAATAAAATATTGCAATAAACTCAACTTTACAAGGTATATAAAAGCTCAAAGGGCTATACAAAGAATATGATACAAAAGTCAATTGTGGTCTCAAGTGAAGCTTAACACAACATATTCAAACACTTGGAACATGCATTGGATCTTGCCAATATTCATTTATAGTTTAGTATAAGCTTTACTATTCCAATATCAACTTAAAATATGCATCCACACTTATTCACTTCAATTTACATATCAAAGTTTTAGATAAACCGGTCCCTAACATCCATTTGGAAGGTACATATAACCTCATCCATCCTATCTTAAATTATCAATCATATCAACTTAGATATCAAGATCTTATGGATGACTGCTCTTTGAATATCCACTTGAAATGTGCATCCAACCTCATCTTATCTATAAAAAAAATAGATTATTCTACTTAGATGGCAAGGTTTGAAAAATGATTCTTATTTGATATCCATTTGAATCTCACATTAACTTTAATCCATCCTTAAATATGTTAATATGTAGTAAATATAGAAAACTTTCATACAAGATCAACAATTTCAACTTATATTTACTTGACATATATATCAACCTCATGAGTTCTAAATTTAATTTCAAAATTGATCTAAAAATTACAACTAAGTTGATATTTTTTTCCATTAACTTGAATGGAGTGAGTCCTCTTAATGTTCTACTAGAACAAAACCCCCAAATGTCATGTCTTTGTCTCTCCTTTACAAAAAAAAAAGCAAATATCAAATCATCCTAACATTCTACTATATAAAAATGTCGTAAGTTATATAATAACTAAAAAGCATTAAATCAACCAGTGGAGCCATGGTTCAATGGTTGAGACATATGGTGACACAACTCACACCAAGGTTTAAATCCCACTTGTTGTGACTAAGTTGATGTAAAAGGGAAAAGAAAACTCTTTCAAAACCCTATTTTTATTTCTTAAAAAAAAAAACACATGAAACTATAGTTAATTATATATATATATATAACCAAGCTTACACATCTGCCTGGTTTTAACCTAAAAAGCCCAAATCCAAACTACTATAGTTAAAATCTAAATTAATATAATCTCTTTATTTCAATTATTATAAATTTATAAATGAATAAAAATAAAACATATCTTTTATGGTTGACATATTTTAACTAGGTTTCCATGGGCTTTGCCTATATCATTAATAAACAAGCTTTAAAAAAGTTAAGTGTTATATATATAAACCGTGAAAATATAAACAAGCTTATTACAGTGGTAAGGGCTTTGGCTTCTCTTTGAGAGGTCCAAGGTTCAAACCCCATTCAATACGACGGCACCGGACCTCTTATAAAAATCTATGTAAACTCATTGAAAAAAAAAAAAAGAATTCATAAAATTAAAAAAGAGCATTAGATTATAATTAATTATATATATACCTCAACCTAGGTCTATTGGAAAAGAGCCCAAATCCAAACCACTATAGTGTCCTTAAAAAAAAACCTGTGTAAACTCATTCAAAAAAAAATCATAAAATAAAAAAAAAAGCATTAAATTATATATATATATATATATATATATATATATATATATATATCAACCTAAGTTTATTGGAATAGAGCCCAAAACCAAACCACTATAGTGTCCTTAAAATCTATTTAAATTATTATAAATTTATAAATGAATAAAAATAAAACATATCTTTCATTTTTAACATATTTTAACTAAGTTTTTATGGGCTTATGCCTATACAATGAACATGCTCAAATGATTTGAAAAGAATTATAAAAATAAGGAACTCATTACAATACAAACATCTAATATTGTCTCATAGTGGATTGGTAACTCAAATTATTGTGAACAATACCTTATAATGATGGGGATGGTAATTTGATAAACAAATGTATTACTAAAATAATTATTAACGAGATAGTTATTATTGTAAAGTGAGATCCATAGTTCCTTTATAAGAAACATTTACCTAATTAAAAAACATATTCCTATCAATTTTTTTTTATAGATTTGATTAATGTGAGAAATACTAAAATAATTATTAATATGAGATAGTTATTACTGTAAAGTGAGATCCATAGCTCCTTTATAAGGAACATTTACCTAATTAAAAAAACACATTCCTCTCAAATTTTTTTTATAGATTTGATTAATGTGAGAAATCCCTACGACCAATGGTTGAGAAGCCTCCTCCCAAATGTATTACTAAAATAATTATTAATACGAGATAGTTATGTAATTAAAAAAAACATATTCCTCTCAATTTTTTTTTTTATAAATTTGGTTAAAGTAAGAAATACTAAAATAATTATTAATATGATATAGTTATTATTGTAAAGTGAGATCCATAGCTCCTTTATAAGGAACATTTACCTTATTAAAAAATCAACTTTTTTTTTTTATAAATTTGGTTAATGTGAGAAATCCCTACGACCAACTAGTAGGGCTGAGAAGCCTTCTCCTACTTGTAAAGTCGAGGGTTGTGCTTAACACACAACCACCACACACCCACCCCCTCACACACTCGCCCACATCGTGGTTTGAACCTTGAACCTCTCGAAGAAGAGTCAAAGCCCTGAACCTCTTGAAGAAGAGTCAAATCCAGAACCATTGGGTTTGTCCCCTCTGTGACACATTTCTCTCAAATTCAACTTTATTAAGAGATAATTATCAACTTGGACATGCACCTAACTTCTTTATTACCCATTTAGATTTTGAAATAGATGTTATTTTTCAATACAAACTTAAAACTATCCACCTCAAATTACATATTAAATTTTAAATATAACTACTTTGTTAATTTCCAATTGAAAGGTCAATCTAACCTTATCCATCCAATCTTAAGATTTTAAGATCATCTTAAGGTGCTAAGAATTTCAAACAAAAATGATTATCTGAAATTGAAAAAAAAATCTATGTATATTACATCATTGACTATATAATGACATTTCAATAGCTTAAAAATTATAAATCTATTACTTAGACAAATTTTAAATTTGAATTTCTTAAGAGAAATTAAAAAATTAATCATTTAACCTAATATCATTTTATTAGGTTCCAAAATTTTATAAATAATTATTACTTTAATATCCGCTTAAAATGTGCATCAACTTTATCCGTTTTATATTAAATTTTATTTATTTTTAAACTATTATTATGTAAATATTCACTTAAAATTTCCTTATAACTTTGTTCCATCCTTAATTGTGTTTAATTATTAAATAAATAAATATTTTTTCAAGATTCTATTAAGTTTTTTTAAGTTCCTTTCAATATCACCCATCGTAATAAATATTGAGTTTGTGTATATTAACCTTTTCATTTTTAACTTCGATGTTAAAGTTTAAAAATAATTATATTTACATAAATTTATCTTATATTTGTTAATTAGTTCATATTTTCCTTTCTAATTTATAAAGATAAGAAACTTTAAATACAATTTCAGTTCTTTAAAAAAAACTTCTGGTCCAATTCTAACCAAGTGTGGTCTCCAGACAAGATTTTTCGCGTCTCCAGACAAGATTTTTCGCTCTAATTGAATAAAATTCGGGTAGTGATAACTAACCAACTTCACCCTTTTATCAATGCAGTTCAAAATTAGAGTCCATTTATATTATATATTAGTTTTTTTATAAGAAAATTGGTAACGTTTTTTTTTTTTTGTCTTGTCTAGCTCTAATTGAATAAAATTTAAGGGCAAATGAGATGTGGCCTACGAGTAGAGATAACTAACCAACTTCACCCTTTTATCAATGCAGTTCACGAAAAAGATAATTAACCAACTTCATCTTTAAATCAATGCAGCTCAAAAATTAGAGTCCTTCTATATTTTTAAAAATTATATATTGTTTTTATGCAGTTTAAAAATTAGAGTTTATTTATATTATATATTTTTTTAATAAAAGAATTGATCACATTTTTTATTTTAGATAATAAAAAATAATAATTAACAACTTCATCTTTAAATTAATGACTCAAAAATTAAAATCCTTTTATATTTTCAAAAATTATATACATTTTATATCCTTGGCATTCACTCATACCACTAAAGTTAATTAACCAACTCTAACCTTTGATCAATACAACTCAAAAATTAGAATCCATCTACATTTTCAAAACTTATATATTAATTTCTGTTATAAAAAATTTGATAACGCTTTTTGCCTTAGGCATTCTTGTACAGAAAAAGTTAATTAACCAACTTCACCCTTTGATCAATGCAGCTCAAAAATTAGTGTCCCTCTATGTTTTCAAGAATTACAAATTATTATTTTTGCATTCCGTAACACCTTTTATCCCTGGCATTCACATGTGGTTAAAGTTAATTAATCAACTCCACCCTTTGATCAATGGAGCTCAAAAATTAGAGTTTGTTATAAATTAATTATTAATTTTTTATTGTATAAAAAATAGATAATATCTTTTATTTCAGTTATGGTTTGGGATCAAATTTAAAAGTCAATAGTAATTCATAAAAAGTTAACAAACTTTAATTTATTAAATAAAAATAAAATTAAGAAAACATCTGTTATCTAAAAATTGAATTACCAACCAACCTATCTTTTATCTTAATTAAAAAATTCCAAAACAACAAAATTGAGGTCCATTTGAAACTACTGTACCACCACTAAAAACAGCTTTTGACCTCTGATGTACACGAAAGTGAAAATAATAGTCTGGAGCTTTCGATCTTATCGTATCCACGTGGACTATCATAAAAAATAATAATTGAACTTATTTGGCCATCTCAATTTAAGAGAGTGCGGGTTGGCTCCATTATTGCTCTTAGCGATGTACGCAAGGATGAAAGCGACGCCACCCTGCGCCTACGTATATCATAGGTGGCACAGAATTGACCCAAACTTTCCACGCAGCTACGTTATTGAAGGCCACACCATCCGGCGTCCTACGTATTTATGAGGTGGCACATAATAGCCATTGTGCTGCGAAGGTGACATATGCACTACCCATATTTATGGCAAAGAGATTGTTCGATTAAAAATAATATTTTATTTGGATGTTAACTTTAGTAGTTTGGACCACATCTTAAGTGTATGTTTACCTTAGTAGTTTGGACCAAGGTGTAACTTTGATTTATAATTAAGATTTGAAGTTTATCTTGATTTGAAAAATTGATATACAAGTCTAAAGACTTTATTGTCATATTATCTATAAAGTTATGTATGCTACCTAAATCAATTAATATATTGGTGCATTATCATTTGATGATCCTTAGACCTTGATAGTATAGTGAGCTTGGAGACCCATAAGAGCATTAGTAGAGAGAGAGCCACGGTATCATCCTCATGTTCTACCTCATCAAATTTCGTTATCTACTCTTGCTAGAGTGAATCTTCATCTTTTGATACCGTTATCCCTTCACCTTCCTCTTAAAAGTTATGGCATTCTTCATAGGTTTGATCTCAAAGATGGTGAGAACAACATTTAAAATAGAACATATAGGAATGCTTGTTATTATAGTTATTGAAGTAAGGAGATCAAGAGTTGAAATCATGTTTTTTGGGGACTTAGCTCTTGGAGATACTGTTATATCCCTAATATTATACAATAAGCATTGTCAAGAGTATAGGGATCGAACATATCAACTTCCCACCAAATTTTATCCCCTAAGACCATGGAGAAAGACTGAGACCACCACCACTAGATTCAATTGGTAGGTGTAGGTGAGAAGACTTGTGAACTTTGCATGATACTCCTCAACCATTCATATTTGCTTTGTTTGCATCAAATAGACCACATATGATGTGGAATATCCTTTATCAAATATTTGAAGGATTCATTCTTTGAAATCAGACCATAAAAGAGGAGCCCCTAGTTGGCAAAGCTCTCATAACAACCAATGATGAGCATGGGTTCCCAACTTAGTAGCTACTAATGTGATACGACCTTCTTTAGGGTTAACATAGACCCTAAAAATAAAGGATATGGAAAATTGGCCTAAATCGAGACCTTTAAAATCCTATAAGGACTTTTGGGTCTCACCAGCTACTATCATAAGTTTATCAAGGATAACAGGAAACATTTAACTCCTTTGATAGCCATGTTAAAAAAGGATTCATTTAGGTGGATTGAGGTAGTGGAACAGAATTTTGAAATTTTTAAGCAAGTTATGTGCATCACTCATGTACTTGCTACATCAAACTTCTCTCAAGCATTTACCATTGAATGTGATGCATTAGGGAATAGAATTAGGGTAGTACTCATGCAACAAGGGCAACCATTAGCTTTCACCAATAAAACCCTCATAGGAAAGCATTTGGTAAAATCAACATATGGGATAGAAAATGTGGAAATCCTATATGCAATGACATATTGGTGACCATATCTTGTGGGATAACATGTTTATATCAAAATCAACCATTCATAGCCTCAAATAATTTTCTAAGCAAGGAGTCTATTCTCCTAAATTTAAAATATGGGTGACTAAAATTTTGGGCTATAATTACAAGATCCTTTACAAAAAATAAAAACATGATGTTGTAGTCAATGCACTATCATGCAAATTTGATGACCAAGTTAACTTGTGTGCATTATCCTTACTAGATCTAGATTGGTTGCATGAAGTCCAATAGGAGAAGCAAGAGGATACACACTACAACTAATTCAAAAGTTATCCACAAACTCTAACATGGGATCAACATATTCGTGTGATGGCCAATACTTGTGATACAAGGGATGCATTATCCTCCTTGTAAATTCAACTGTGCATGACAAACTATTACATGAATTACATGCTTCAACTAGATATTTTTTATTCTAAAAGACTTATCAATGCACAAAAAGGAACCTTTTCTAGGAAGAAATGAAACATGATAATTGACAGCAACACAAATGGAAAATGGTTCCAGTTCCATGTATGCTCCAACTCGTACCTATTCCAATGATAATATGGATCAATATTTCCATGGATTTTATTGTAGGATTTCCAAAGCTAGCAAGCAAGTGTAATGATTCCCTCTTCTGTAGAGAAAGAGAAAAGAAATAATAAAGAGACAATAGAGGAAGATGAACCTCATCAAGTCATTGATGGTTGTGATGAAGGCCATATTGTTGAAGAACATAGTGGTGATGAAGAGATTGGGTGATTTGAAAGGTATACCAAAGGTATTGGTTCCAAGTTAGTGAGAATAATGTGGAATACTAGAAAGATATGGGCAAGGTGTGAAAATACGCATAATAATAGAAATAATACCAAGGAATGAAGGTCTTGGATATAGCTCAACCAGGAAGTAGTAAGACTAGATTTGTGAGAAGAGAGATTAGTACAAGGGATGAAGATCCTAAGATGGGTTGTTGCATTCAATGTGGAAGATCTGGATATGTAGCAACTAGGTGTTGGAACCTACATCCTTGTGAGATTTGTCGTGGATATAAACACTTCAATAGGTGTTGACACTAAGAGAAAGTAGTCAACAAAATACATTTCAATTGTTATTGGATGGATGTGGTGGAATGGGGCATAGTGAAACAAAATTTGAGTGGATTCTACTAGAGGAGGTTTTGTTCTCAAAAGAAATAAAGTATAATATGGAAAGGATATCCTTATGAATAAATCTAAGTTAAAATAGCAATAACTTGGAAGAACACTTTATGTTTAGATTTGGAGCTTATGAAGTATTTATCTTACCCGATGAGTATGATGTAGGAGAATCCACATATAAAGATAGTTATAGGCAGAGTAATTGTTACTCGTGTGTAATTGCCACCATTATGTATAAAAGAACCCTTCGTGTCGGGAATAAAGAGAGGATAGTGTGTGCATAGAAGAATATGAGCAAAGCGATGACGAGCCTACAAGAAGGATATGGAAAAAAGGAGAGAAAGGGCCTATGTGAATTTATCTAAAAGCAAGGATGACTATATGAATATGGAATGAAGATAATGTGTATTCAATGGTCATAAATAATAATAAAAATCATATTCAACTCTAATATATTTTTTGCATGTATTTTAAATGGTGAATGCATTATGCTATTGGAATTGTATGTTGTATGTGCATGCATTATGTAGGATCAAAGTATATTTGCAGCAGAAGACCAAGCAGCAGTGGTTGTTCCAAGCCTTGGGCTAGATATTACAATTTGGAAAGGCCACAAGTTCTTGCCACATTTGAGATCATCACTCAAGTAAAGAACATGAAATGTCATTCAAGTGGAAGTTGCATTTTGCCATACAAATGGAAGTTGAACTAACTTGGAAGCATTGTCATCATATAATATCAACGCACTATATTTTGCCCTTATCATCTTATGATAATGTCATCTTGTACCATTATTGTCTTGAGACTAACATCATGTCATTTGTGACCTATCATCTTGTTATTTTAGCTATTGTCATCTTCACAATTACCATCTTCGTAAGTGCCATCTTGCAAATTTGTCATCTTTTCATATTGGAAATTTTCATCTTACCAATTACCATCGTGTAGTCTTGCCAATTTTCATGTTATCATATTTGAAATTGATATCCTACCAATTATCATATTATCATCTAGTGCATGTAAATTTAAACAAAATTAAATCTTACATAGTGGGTGTGAGTGAACTGTGAATCCTTTACTACTAGGGTGTTGTTCAATTGACCCCCTCCGTCTAGTTTGCATCAAAATTTTGGAGATCGATATTTTATAAACCATGAGGAATTTGGTGCCTTTTATGAAACAAATCCCTTGATGGGTGTCACAACTGATGGAAAAACCCATGTGTAAAAAGTAAAGAGTATTAAATTCTAAAAATAGCAATTTGGGACCTATCCCATTATATTATCTCATTGCAACAATCATTTCGATATATAGCTTTGATAATTTTTTCAATTGCTCAAAAATTTTAATTTATTGTATCATGCATTACAATCACCTCTTTGCACTAATCATTTTTGTAAATAGCACCAAAAATACATTTCAAACACTTAGTTCCCCTTGAAATGACACCAAGATATAGATTATATGACATTACCTTAAAAAACATGAGTGATGAGGTGAAGGAAAAAGAATAATGGAAGGTACAATTTGAACAATTTTATTGGGAAGCCTTGAATAGAGGAATGCAAAAGCTCAAGATGATAGATTGACTCAAATAAAACATGAAAAACATCTAGGTAGTCACCCCCAATCTCTACATCTTTGTCAAGGACCTAAAAAAAGTAGTGCAATAGTCTAGGTTATAGCACAACCCCACTAAATCATAGGAAATTCATAAAATATTTTAGTAGGATAATATACCTTAACCAATACATGATGTACCACAAAAATGGATTTTCCCAAGTTTGATAGTAAATATCTCTCTTTTTAGATATATCTTGCAAACTAGTATTTTAATCTACATCAAACTCAAGACACTTTGATAGTACCTATAGCTTCATTTAACCTAGAATAGGAAACAATATAATGGTATCAATGGCTATAAAAATCTAATGGAAGAACACCTTTATAAAACAAATTCTACATAACCTTACTTGTTTGGTTAGGTCCTAGTACTTATGAATATATTACAAGATCTTTGACTCTAAGGCTAACTCAAACAATGTGAGAATACCAAGAAATTAAAAAATTGAAAAACAAGATAAAAGGATTAACTAATGTGTTTTTTACAAGTTGATTTGTCAATGACTTAAAATATGAAATCATGATGGAGGTAAATATGTTCAACTCAAATAATATGATTTAAACATTGAGTTAGCAAGGTTGACCAGTGAAAAACAATAGCACAACACTACACATATAAGCTACCACAATTCAATTTTTTTTTAAGATTCTAGTTTCCCATGGTATAAGAAACAAAACCATTCCCATCAAATGACTAAGTAAGAATAATATGAAAGCTCATTGATAGAAGGCCCTCTAATATAATTATGATAAAATTATAGTCTAGGGCATAAATGGACTAAACAAATGTTATACCTACTAGATGCGGAGTCAACCACCACATTTATTAAGCTTATTATAGCCAATGATAGTTTAGATGATGAACAATAAGAGAACATTGATAGTTTAGAAGAACCCACTCCTAATATATCTATGTAGACCTTAGTAGGTATGAGTATACCTCAAACTATGAGGGTATGGGAGCATTTCAAATAATATATAACCATTTTCATAGGTATAAGTAGCACTCATAACTTTATTAATCCCTAGGTGGCTAAAAATATATATTTCTACTTGTACACATGCAATAGCTTTGAAGTCATAATAGATAATGGAGGCACTCTTCCTTACAAACACAAATATTACAATATCAAGATTCTCATGGGAGACTACAACTTAAAATTTTATATGCTTGTGCTTCCATTAGGAGAATGTGACATAATTTTAATATCTCAGTTGTTATGCACTATAGTCCCTATCTTATGGGACCTTTTAGAACTATCGATACAATTTATAGTTGAAGACTAATAATACACTCCCAAGGGGGTTGACAATTGGTTCAATGAACATTATCAATTCTCATTGCATGGAGAAATAACTTTAAAAGGAATCTCATATAGTCATGGCTCAATTTTCAGAGTGTAGTCCAAAGAAGATAAAATTGATCAAACCCTAAATTCTTACATATTTGAGGAACCCTATGGACTTCCACCATAATATGCATATAATCATGTCATCCCAATAATTCTAGGAAATATGCCACCCAACAAACACCCTTATAGATATCTCTATGTACAAAAGTAAAAAATTGAAACATTAGTCTAAGAACAATTCAAAGCAAGGGTAATTCAAGTGAGCACCAGTCCTTATTCATCACTCGTACTTTTGGTATGAAAAAATAATGGGTGATAGAGAATTTGCATCAATTTTTAGACATTGAACAAAAATATTATTAAAGATAAATTTTCAATTCTACACAAAGACAAGCTTTTGGATTCACTACATGGTGCTCTCTTTTTCTCCAACTTGGATTTGAGCTCAAGATACCACCAAATATGCTTTCATGATGAGGATGTTTCTAAGACATTATTCAGGACACATAGTGGACACTATGAAGTTTTAGTCATACCTTTTGGCTTAACAAATGCTCCATCTATATTCCAAAGTTTGATGGATTAAAATTGTGTTCCTTCCTACAGAAATTTGTTTTAGTGTTCTTTTATGACATCCTTATTTACTATTGCATTTGAATCACTTGAATCAAGCCATGAAACTATCTTTAGAAAACTAGTTATATCCCAAACATTCCAAGTGCTCTCTAGCTTAAAATAAGGTTGATTATTTGGGAATATCATGTCAAAAGAAGGGGTTAAGATAGACCCTAAAAATGAAGGATGTGGAAAGTTGGCCTAAATCAAGACCTTTAAAATCCTACAAGGATTTGTGGGTCTTACTAGCTACTATCATAAGTTTGTGAAGGATAATGGGAAGATTGCAATTCATTTGATAGCCATTGTAAAAAATAATTCATTTAGGTGGATTGAGGTAGTGGAACGGACTTTTGAAATTATTAATCAAGCTATGTGCATCATGCTTGTACTTGCTTTATCAAACTTCTCTAAATTATTTACCATTGAATGTGATGCATTAGGGAATAGAATTAGAGTAGCACTCATTCATTTTTTTCCCTCCATTAGAATATTTTATGGAATAATCTCTTTTTTTTTTATTTAAATTTATAAAATAGAGGGAAAGATAATTTTTTTGTCTTAATGAAATATATACCTAGAGGCAAAATGGTTAAAAGTGCTAAATTGATATCATATTTTTGTAACAAATCAAAAAACACTAATAGTCCATATGTATCTACTATGGCTTACCCTATACAACCTTTTGTTTGGATATAACCTATCATACTATCCTCTCCTTCCAATGTTGTAGAAAATTTCCAATGCTACAAAATAGTTGCTAGAGCATTTTAACAACTTTTTCAAGGATCTTAGGGATCTTTATCATGCAAAAATATCTTCCCATGACTTATATAACATATGGGGGATAACAAAAATTATTCAATTACTTTTTTCTTATTTGGAAATCATGTAGATTATCTCTCACTTGAGCTACATCTAAAACAAAAATGCTAAAGGAGAAAAAGAAATGCATTTTTTTGAAAAAATCATAAAATACAAATGAGTTTTTTTAAAAAACCTCGAGGAATTCAATCTGATGATTAGGAAACCCATCTTACCATAAATAAGATAAAAATTTATTGAATGTTATTAGAGGCAAGAAGAGTCTATTGATGGATATTTCTTCAGGAATAAATCTATTGTAATCTAGTGAGATCCTCATAATCTAAGTCCACCTAGAATTTTGGCAAGAAACCCTTAAAAATTTGTAGATGACACACAAAGCTTCCACAAACTACTTTAAAAATATATTGCTTCTTGGAACTACCTTAGCAGAGAGAATTGTAGAAGACAAGTAATCAAGTAATAGAAATTCACACCCACTCTGATACCATGTTGGATTTCATGATATTTTTTAGAATTGAATGGAATCAACACACTATCTAGAAAATTAGAAATAGATCATAAAAAGAATATGTACAATATGAAGGGTGTTCATAGACACCAAAATATTTTTTCTAAATAAATATAATTACACTCCAACTGATAAAGAAATGGTTGGTATAAAGGAATATAAATGTCCTCCTATAAGATACCTTTAGGTTAAGGTTAAAAATCGATCTTTAGATTAAATATTAAGATATTACAATAAAATCAACTATGCAAGGTGTATAAGGGCCCAAAGGGCCATATAAATAATATGATATGAAAGTCAATTGTGTCCTCAAGTGAAGCTTAACACAACATTTTAAAACACTTGGAACATGCATTGAATCTTGCCAATACTTATTTATATTTTAGGATAAGCATTACTATTCTAATATCAAAGTAAAACTTGTGCCCACACTTATCCACTCTAAATTACATATCAAAGTTCTAGATATAGCTAGTCCTCTAACATCCACTTGGAAGATACATATAACATCATCCATCCCATATTAAAGTATCAACCATATCAAGTTAGATGTTAGGATCTTATGGATGACTATTCTTTGAATAACCAATTGAAATGTGTATCCAACCTCATCTATTTTATAAAAAAAAAAGATTATTCTACTTAGATGCCAAGGTTTGAAAGATAACTCTTATGCTAATGTCCATTTGAATCTCAAACTTTAATGCATCCTTAAATTTGTTAAGCTATAATAAATAAATAAAATATCCATACAAGATCAATAATTTCAACTTATGTTTACTTGATATATGTCAACCTCATGAATTCTAGATTTAATATCAAATTCTGAGACAACTATATTTACATGAATCCACCCAAAAATTGCAAATAAGTTGATGTTTTTTCCCTTGATTTGAATGGAGTGAGTCCTCTTAATGTTCTACTAGAATAAAACCCCCAAATGTCATGTCTTTACTCTTGTTTTTTTAAAAAAGCAAATATCAAACCATCCTAACATTCTACTATATTGAAAATATAGTAAGTTCTATATTAAGTAAAGAGCATTAAATCATAGTTAAATATATTTTTTTTTGGTACCAAGATCACACACAACTTGTCTGGGTCTCACGGAAAAGATCCCAAAACCAAACCACTTAGGTGTCCTTAATACCCAAATTAATACAATCTAATTATTAAAATTATTATAAATTTACAAATGAATAAAAATAAAATATATCTTTTATTGTCAACATATTTTAACTAGGTTTTTATAAGCTTATGGCAATACAATTAATGGGCATGCTTAAAGGACTTGAAAAAAATTAAAAATTAAGTTATTCATAAAATTAAATATCTCATAATAAAAAGTAAAAAAATATCCTATATAATAGATCAAAAGATATATTTTTTATTATCTACCTGTATATTTACTGAAATATATTTATGACCATACAAACATCTCATGTTGTCTCATAGTATATTGGTAACTTAAATGATTGTGATCAATACCTTAGAATGGAGGGGACCATGATTTGATGAGCAAATGCATTACCAAAATAATCTTAATATGAGACCATTATTATTCTAAAGTAGTGACACATACATATACTTAAATATCTTTACCACAATACAAACATCTCATGTTGTCTCATAGTAGATTGGTAACTTAAATGATTATGATTAATACCTTAGAATGGAGGGGACCATGATTTGATGAGCAAATGCATTATCAAAATAATATTAATATGAGACCATTATTATTGTAAAGTGAGACCTATAACTATTTTATAAGAAACATTTACCTAATTAAAAATATATATATCCATCCCAAAAGTTTTATTTTTTTATTTTGAGGGGGGAAGGATATTTTTAAGAGATAATTATCAACTTGAACATGCACCTAACTTCGTTAATAGCCATTTAGATTTTTAAATAGATGTTATTTTCCAATATAAACTTAAACCTTGCACTCAAACTTATCCATCTCAAATTAGATATTAAATTTTTAACTATAACTACTTTTTGTACTTTCAATTAAAAGGTAAATCTAACTTTATCCATCTTAGGTTAGGTGCTAAAAATTTCAAACAAAAATGATTATACGGGATTAAAAATGACTCTATGTATATTCCATTGTGATTATATAATGACATTTCAATAGCTTGGATATTAGGCATGTATCATTTGGCAATATTTAAATTTGAGTCTTTTTCTTAAAATTGAGAAATTTAATCACTTGAACTAATATCATTTGATTTGATTAAGTTTCAAGATTTTTTAGATAACTATTCCTTTAATATCCACTTCAAAGGTTTAAGGTTCAAACAGATGCTTGTGTAATTCCATGTGGTTCAATTTTTGGTTCTGATGCACATATATCATGAATATCAATTGATTAAGTTCCAAGATTTTATAGATAACTATTCCTTTAATATCCACTTCAAATGTTTAAGGTTCAAATCGCTAAGTGTGTAATTCTATATGGTTCAATTTTTGGTTCTCAAAATAACTCATTCTACATGATGATGTGCTTGTATATGTTAACTATATAATATATATATATATATATATATATATATATATATATATAGGTTTTTAAAATTATTATTATGTGAATATTCACTTGAAATTTTTATAAAATTATTATTATGTGAATATCTACTTGAAATTTTTGTATAACTTTGTTCCATTCTTAATTGTGTTTAAGTATGAGAAATAAATATTTTTCCAAGATCCAGTGTGATTTTCATATAATGCCACCCATCATAATATATATTGAGTTTGAGTTTGTGTATATCAACCTTCTAGTTTTGGATTAAATATTAATATTACACTTTTTTCATAAAAGATCTGTATATTATTTTGAATCAAACTTTATTATTATAAACTTTAATTTGTTGAAATAAAACAGAACTCCACCCATAAAAAAATCAAACCAAAGGAAACACTCCACCAGCATACCAACTTATGTTGAAGAGTTATATATTAATTACACAAATCCGGCTCTTATGTACACAAAACAGAAAAGTACAATCCGGAGCTTTCGATCTCAGCGTTTCCACGTGGATCATCATAAAAAATAATAACCGAACGACTTCATATCGTGTCCACGTGGACCATCATAAAAAATAATAAATCAAGGAGTTATTTGGCCATCTCAATTTAAGAAAGTAAGGGTTGGCTCCATTCTTGATCTTAGCGATGTCCGTAAGGATGACAGCGACATCACTCGGCGCCTACGTACATCATAGGTGGCACAGAATTGACCCATAGTTTCCACGCAGCTACGTTATTGAAGGCGACACCCCCGGCGTCCCACGTACTTCTCATGTGGCACATAATCTAAGATAGTCATTGTGTTTCCAAGATGACATTTGCACTACCGAGATTCATTGCAAAAAGATTGTATGACCAAGTATATCCTCCATTTGATGTTAACTTGATCGTTTGACTCACATTTTAGGTGGCATCTCTCTTTATTATTAAGACCTAAGTTTATCTTGATTTGAAAAATTATATACAAGCCTAAAGACTTTGTTGTTATATTATTTATAAACTTATGTATACTATCTAAATCAATCAATACATTGTCGTGTTATCATTTGATGAAACTTTGGACTTTGATAGTATGGTGACCTTGGAGACCCATAAAAGCATTAGTAGAGAGAGCCATAGTATCATCTTCATGTTCTGCCTCATAAACTTTCATTACTTGCTCTTGCTACAATGAACCTTGATCTTCTGATGTTGTTGTGTCTTCACCTTCCTCTTGAAAGTTATGACATTCTTCATAGGCCTAATCTCAAGGATGGTAAGAATGATATTTAAAAAATAACACATATGAATGCTTGTTATTATAGTTATTGAAGTAAGGATGTCAAGAGTTGAAGTCATGTTTATTGGGGACTTGGCTCTTGGAGCTTCTGTTTTATCGCTAAAGATATACATTAAGCATTGTCAATAGTATAGGGGTCGAGCATATCAACTTCCCACCAAATGCTATCCTTAAAACCATGGATAAAGACTGAGACCACCACCACTAGATTCTATTAGTAGGTGTAGGTGACAAGACTTGTTAACTTTGCATAATACTCCTCAACCATTCATGTTTGCTTTGTTTGCATCATATAGAACACATGATGTGGAATATCCTTTATCAAATCTTTGAAGAAATCATTCTTGAAAATCAAACCATAAAAGAGGAGCCCCTATTTGGCAAAGCTCCCATAACAACCATTGATGAGTATGGATTCCCAACTTAGTAGCTACTAATGTGATACGACCTTCTTTAGGAACATGGTGCAAATGGATAATGTTATCCATCTTGGTCAGCTATCGATGTGGATCAACATCCTCAAAGATAGGGATGTCAATGCATGGAACAAGAATATCATGAGCCCAATGAAGGAAATTAGAAGCACCTCCTATTGAGGAATCTAGATCAAAAGCAAAGACTAAGATGTAACAACACATACTTAGAAGAGTACCTCTAATAGCATAGGGAGCTAAATGATTTCCATAGGAAACTAGAGGATTGTGACTAGATGGTAGCTATTGAAGGATGCTTGTGTCCCTTGTATTTGGTGCCTAATGAATGATCGAAGGTTGCTACTTAGGGATTTTTTGAAACCCATGGACAAGGGGATGCATAGTAGAGAAAATTTGTAGGATGTTTTGGATGTCAGCTAAGGACTTCACAATGGAAGCAACCATCTTTTCTTGATTCTCAAGATAGATATGTAGACTAGGATCAATAGTATCAAGAATAGGATTACCAATTGGAGGGGTAGTAGGAGGAATGATAGGGGAGGGTTATTGGGAATAGGAAAGAAAGGATGAGAGGTTTTGGGAGGAGGCAAAGCTATACAACATCACAAAGAGGAAATGGTTCTAGTTCTATGTATGCTCCAACCCCTAGATCAATATTTCCATGGGTTTTATTTGAGGATTTTCAAAGCTAGCAGGTAGGTTAGTTATTTTGGTTGTTATGATTGTATCTCAAACTATTCTCATCTTTATCCTCTTACACATCCCTATACAACCTCCACCATTTCTTAAATATTCATATTAACCAAATTACTAACTCCTACTTAAAATAAAAGTAAAGGTTGCATCATAATGGGCCCATGCCACTATGCATCCATGGTACAAACATACACCAACACTAGACAAGTACACACTTGTGTTAGGATAGGATCCTAACAAATATTTTCCTTGTCTTCAGTATTGAGGATAAAGCCTTGTTTTGAGGGGGATGCATTGTTAGGGACTCATGTCCCAACCCTTTCTATTTATTTTATTGTAATAGTTTAGTTAGTAATTAGTGGGCACCTTTTTTCAATGTAAATGTGATCCTTGATCATTAGGGTTAGGATTAGATAGCTTGGATAGCTATTTTTGGCTAATCCTAGAGCATTAAGGTAAGTTGGATTATTTTTATATAATACATCAAGAAAGATAGAGGTATCTTAAATAATTATGTCGTATTAAGCTTTGCTCATAAAGGAAGTTGTCCTCTTTAAGCAACCTACAAAACAATATAATTTCTTTAGTGTTATAGATAAAATCCTTGTTTGTTGTGTTTATTCTATGGAAGTGTGTTTCTTTTATAATTTTTATTGTAGTTCCTATTAATTATTGTAATAAAACTCATTACAAGTAGATCCTTGGTATTTGAAGTGTCGTTGACATGTGTATCACAGATCTTATCAACATGAATAGTAACCATGCCAAGCATCATATCCTTCTTACCCTTGAGTAGATACTTCCTCCCATTAAAATCAGTGTCTTGAGGGATTTTTTTCACTGATTTGAGCAATCGTTGACTTCAAAGAAAAGCTTCAGTCTTGATTTTCCAAGTGGCATAATTTGGTCCATTCCATAAGGCACATGTTGATCCATTATTTCCATACCAATATATAGTTTCTAACATGTAGTTATTACCAAAAACAATATTGGCAATGCAAAGACCTCAAAACATGATTTAAAGTAATAATGAACTCAAAATGCTTTTGTATGCAAAATTTATGGTAACTTGAATTTTGGCCCTGAAATCACACAAAATGATATGAAATCCTTTCAAATTTTATTACAAATATTTACACCTTCAATAAATAGGAGACTAACATGCACCTAACAAAGAGGATGCCAACTAAGTGTTAACTAGATAGAGGAATAATAAATTGTTTATTGCCAAGTGCCTTTGTTCTAGTAAAGAGGTGACATTGAGACATTGGTTATGTAATCCTTTGGAAAATATAATGATGATCTAGAGTGTGTCGTGTGTTACCTTCTAGTACCAACTAAGATCCATAGTTTATGATATTTACTATTGACTATACAAGTATTGGAATAGAGGACTTGATAGGGTGGCTTGATTTTCTTGGTTAATCTCATTTATACTTAAACTTTGATGTCCACCTCATCTACTCTACCACATCAACCATTTCCATATCAATATATGTCTCTCAACTTATGCCACATCATTATGTGTTATGTTATCTAGCTTGATGTTGTTATCATTATGTGCTATGTTATCTAGCTAAATTATAGGTAGAGTAATTTCCACTCGTGTGTAACATCCACCATCATGTATAAAATAACCCTTCGTACGGGGAGGAAAGAGATGATTAGCCTATAAGAAGGATAGGGGAAAATGAGAGAAAGGACCTATGTGAATTTATCTAAAAGCAAGAATGACTATATGAATCTAGAATGAAGATAATGTGTAGTTGATGATCATAAATAATAATAATAATCATATTCAACTCTAATCTATTTTTTGCATGTATTTTAAATGGTGAATGCATTGTGCTATCGAAATTGTATGTTGTATATGCATGCATTATGTAGGATCCAAGTATAGTTACAGGAGAATACCAAGTAGCAGTGATTATTCCAAGCCTTCGGCTGGATATTACAATTTGGAAAGGCCACAAGTTCTTGCCACCCTTGAGATCATCATTCAAGTAAAGAACATGAAATTTCATTCAAGTGGAAGTTGCATTTTGCCATAGAAGTGGAAGTTGAACTAACTTGGAAGCATTGTCATCATATAATATCAACGCACTATCTTTTGCCCTTATCATCATATGGTAGTGTCATCTTGTACCATTGTTATCTTGAGACTACCATCATGTCATTTATGACCTATCATCTTGTTATCTTAGCTATTGCCATATTGTCAATTACCATCTTCGTAAGTGCCATCTTGCCAATTGTCATCTTTTCATATTGGAAATTGTCATCTTACCAATTACCATCGTGTAGTCTTGCCAATTTTCATGTTATCATCTTTGAAATTGATATCCTACCAATTGTCATATTATCATCTAGTGCATGCATATTTAAACAAAATTAAATCTTACGTAGTGGGTTTGAGTGAACCGTGAATCCTTTACTACTAAGTGAGGTTGTTGTGCAGTTGATCCCCTCCGTCTAGTTTGCATCAAACTTTTTGGGGATAAATATTTTATAAACCATGAGGACTTTGGTGCATTTTATGAAATCCCTTGATGGGTATCACAACTGATGGAAAATCCCATGTGTAAAAAGTGAAGATTATCAGATTCCAAAAAAGCAATTTGAGAGTTATCCCATTACATTATCTCATTGCAACAATCATTTTGATATATAGCTTTGATAATCTTTTCTAATTGCTCAAAAATTTTAATTTATGGCCTCATGCATTACAATCACCTCTTTGCACTAATCATTTTTGTAAATAGAACCAAAAACACATTTCAAATACTTAGTTCCCCTTGAAATGGCACCAAGATATAGATTATAGGACATTACCTTAAAAAACATGAGTAATGAGGTGAAGGAAAAAGAATAATGGAAGGTACAATTTGAACATTTTGTTTGGGAAGCCTTGAATAGAGGAATACAAAAGATCAAGATGATATATCGACTTAAATAAAACATGAAATATATCTAGGTAGTCACCCCCAATCTCTACATCTTTGTCAAGGACCAAAAAAAGTAGTGCAGTAGTGTGGATTCTAGCACAAACCCACTAAATCATAGGAAATTCATAAAATATTTTAGTAGGATAATATACCTTAACCAATGCATGATGTACCAAAAAAATAGATTTCCCCAAGTTTGACAGTAAATATCCCTCTTGTTAGATATATCCTGCAAACTAGTATTTTAATCTACATTAAACTCGAGATACTTTGAAAGTACCTATAGCTTCATTCAACTCAGAATAGGAAGCAATCCAATGGTATCAATGGTTCTGAAAATATAATGGAAGAACACCTTTTTGAGACAAATTCTACATAAACTTACTTTTTTGGTTAGGTCCTAGTACTTATGAACATTTTACAAGAGCTTTGACTCTAAGGCTAAGTCACACAATTTGATAATACCGAGAAATTGAAAAATTGACAAACAATATAGAAGGATTAACTAATTATTTTTTACAAGTTGATTTGTCAATGACTTAAAATATGAAATTACGATGGAGGTAAATATGTTCAACTCGAAGAGTATGATTGAAACAATGAGTTAGCAAGTTTGACTAGTGAAAAATTGTAGCACAACACTACACATATAAACTACCACAATTCATTTTTTTTTAAGATTCTAGTTTCCCCTAGTATAAGAAACAAAAACATTCCCATCAAATGACTAAGTGAGAACAAGATGAAAGCTCATTGATTGAAGACCCTCTACTATAATTATGATAAAAGTTATAGTCTAGGGCATAAACGCACTAAACAAAAGTTATACCTACTAGATGTGGAGTCAACCACCACATTTATTAAGATTAATATAGCCAATGATATTTTAGATTATGAACAATAAGAGGATATTGATACTTTAGAAGAACCACTCATATCTATATAAACCTTAGTAGGTATGAGTATACCTCAAACTATGAGGGTATGGGGAATTTCAAATAATATCTAACCATTTTCATTGATATAAGTAGAACTCGTATCTTTATTAATCCCAAGGTGGCTAAAAAAAATAGATTTCTACTTGTACACATGCAATAGCTTTGAAGTCATAATAGCTAATGGAGGTACTCTTCCTTATAAACACAAATGTCACAATGTCAAGATTCTCATGGGAGACTACAACTTAAAATTGTATATGCTTGTGCTTCCATTAGGAGGATGTGACATAATTTTAATACCTCGGTTGTTATGCACTTTAGTCCCTATATTATGGGACCTTTTAGAACTATCGATGCAATTTATAGTAGAAGACTAATAATACACCCTCAATGGGTTGACAATTGGTTCAATGAACATATCAATTCTCATTACATGGAGAAATAACTTAAAAAGGAATCTCATGTAGTCATGGTTCAATATTTCAAAGTGCAATCCAAAGAAGTTGATAAAACTGATCAAACCCTAAATTCCTACATATTTGAGGAACCCTATGGAATTCCATCATAATATGCATATAATCATGCCATCCCCATAATTATAGGAAATATGCCACCCAAAAGAGACCTTTATAGATATCTCTATGTACAAAAGTCAAAAATTGAAACATTAGTCTAAGAACAATTAGAAGCAAGGGTAATTCAAGTGAGTACAAGTCCTTATTCATCACTCGTACTTTTGGTATGAAAAAAATAATGGGTCAACATAGAGAATTTGCATCAATTTTTAGACATTGAACAAAATCATTATTAAAGACAAATTTTTAATTCTACTCAAAGACAAGCTTTTGGATTCACTACATGGTGTTTTTTTTTCTCCAACTTGGATTTGAGCTCAAGATACTACCAAATATGCTTTCATGATGAGGATGTTCCTAAGAAAATATATAGGACACATAGTGGACACTATGAAGTTTTAGTCATGCCTTTTGGCTTAACAAATGCTCCATCCATATTCCAAAGTTTGATGAGTTAAAACTTTGGTCCTTCCTCCAGAAATTTGTTTTAGTGTTATTTGATAACATCCTTATTTGCAATAAGATTTGGGAAGAGCATTTGAATCACTTGGATCAAGCCCTGAAACTATCTTTAGAAAATTAGCTATATCCCAAACATTCCAAGTGCTCTCTAGCTTAAAAGGAGGTTGATTATTTGGGGAATATCATGTCAAAATAAGGGGTTAAGATAGACCCTAAAAATGAAGGATATGGAAAGTTGACCTAAATCAAGACCTTTAAAATCCTACAAGGATTTATGAGCCTCACCAACTACTATCATAAGTTTGTGAAGGATAATGGGAAGATTGCAACTCCTTTGATAGCCATGTTAAAAAATGATTCATTTAGGTGGATTGAGGTAGTGAAACAGGCTTTTGAAATTCTTAATCAAGCTATGTGCATCACGCTTGTACTTGCTACATCAAACTTCTCTCAATAATTTACCATTCAATGTGATGCATTAGGGAATAGAATTAGGGTAGTACTCATGCATTGTTTTTCCTCCATTAAAATATTTTTAGGAATATATATTTTTTATTTAAAATTTTAAAAGTGAGGGAAAGAGAAATAATCTATCTTAATGAAATAATACCTAGAGGTAAAATGGTTAAAAGTTCTAAATTGAGATCATCCTTTTGTAACAAATCCAAAAACACTAATAGTTCATCTATATCTACGATGGCTTACCCTAGACAACCTTTTGCTTGGACGTAACCTATCAAACTATCCTCTCCTTCCAATGTTGAAGAAAAGTTCCAATGCTACAAAATAGTTGCTAGACCATTGTAACAACTTTTTCAAGGATCTTACGGGTCTTTGTCGTGCAAAAATATCTTCCCATGACTTATATAACATATGGGGGATAGCAAAAATTGTTCAAATATTTTTTTCTTCTTTGGTAATCATGTAGACTATCTCTCACTTGAGCTACATCTAAACCAAAAATACTGAAGGAGAAAAGGAAATGCATTTTTTTTGAAAAATCATAAAATACAAATGAGATTTTTAAACAACCTTGAGGAATTCAATCGGATGGTTAGGGAACCCATATGATCATAAAAAAGACAAAACTTTATTGAATGTTATTAGAGGCAAGAAACTCTTAAAAAATTGTTGATTACACACAAATCTTCCACAAACTACTTTGAAAATGTATTGCTTCTTAGAACTACCTTATAAGGGAGAATTATAGAAGACAGGTAATCAAGTAATGGAAATTCGCACCCACTTTGATACCATGTTGGATTTCATAATACTTTTTAGAAATAAATGGAATCAACACACTATCTAGAAAAGCAAAAATAGATCATAAAAAGAATATGTACAATACGAAGGGTGTTCATAGACACCAAAATAATTTTTCTAAAGAAAAATAATTGCACTCCAATTGATAAAGAAATGGTTGGTATAAAGGAGTATAAATGCCCTCCTACAAGATACCTTTAGGTTAAGGTTAAAAATCGATCTTTAGGTTAAATAATAAGATATTACAATAAAATCAACTATACAAGGTGTATAAGGGCCCAAAGGGCCATATAAAGAATATGATATGAAATTCAATTGTGTCCTCAAGTGAAGCTTAACACAACATTTTCAAACACTTGGAACATGCATTGAATCTTGCCAATACTTATATATATTTTAGGATAAGCATTACTATTCTAATATCAAAGTAAAACTTGCGTCGACAATTATCCACTCTAAATTACATATCAAAGTTCTAGATATAGCTAGTCCTCTAACATCCACTTGGAATATACATATAACCTCATCCATCCCATCTTAAAGTATCAACCATATCAAGTTAGATGTTAGGATATTATGGATGACTATTCTTTGAATAACCAATTGAAATGTGTATCCAACCTCATCTATTTTATAAAAAAAAATGATTATTCTACTTAGATGCCAAGGTTTGAAAGATAACTCGTATGCTAATGTCGATTTGAATCTCACATATAACTTTAATGCATCCTTAAATTTGTTAAGCTATAATAAATAAATAAAATATCCATACAAGATCAATAAATTCAACTTATGTCTCCTTCATATATATGTCAACATCATGAATTCTAAATTTAATCTCAAATTTTGAGATGTAATTGTATTTACATGAATCCACCCAAAAATTGCAAATAAGTTGAAGTTTTTTCCCTTGACTTGAATGGAGTGACTCCTCTTAATGTTCTACTAGAATAAAACCCCCAAATGTCATGTCTTTGTCTCTTGTTTTTCTAAAAAAGCAAATATCAAATCATCTTAATATTCTACTATATTGAAAACATAGTAAGTTCTATAATAACTAAAGAGCATTAAATCATAGTTAAATAAATATATTTTTTTGGTACCAAGCTCACACAGCTTGTTGTGATTTGAGCCTAGGTCTCATGGAAAAGAGCCCAAAACCAAACCACTACGACATCCTTAATACCCAAATTAATATAATCTAATTATTAAAATTATTATAAATTTACAAATGAATAAAAATAAAATATATCTTTTATTGTTAACATATTTTAACTAGGTCAAGAGGTTGGAAGAGTGGCCAATTCCAATCCCACCGGAGCTGGCACCAATCTTAGAAAAAATTTTGAAAGCTAGGTTTCTTACTGGGCGGGATGAAGAGGATGAACTTGCCTGGGGCTTTGGGAACCTTGGGGTTTACACTGTGAAGGCGGGATTTAACCAGATTCTTCCAGAGCCCCTCCCACACTCTTTCCCGGTCCATGTTTGGAAGAAGATATGGCACCCCAAGGGTTGGTCGAAGGTGAATTTTTTTGCCTGGCAACTTATGCACAATGGAATTCTCACCTTTGACAATCTTAGACACAGAGGCATCATCGGTCCTTCTCAGTGTGTTTTATGCCGCAAGCATGAGGAAACTGTTGATCATTTGATGTTTGAATGCCCCTTCACACGACAGATTTGGATGCGTTGGTTTTCCCACTTCAAAATTCAAGCCAACAGTGAGGTGACTCGGACCAATATTTGGAACCGATGGAAGAGAGGCAGATTTAAATCCAAAGCTCTCCGAATTGGCTAGGAGCTGGGCTTTCTTTTTATTTGGTGGCGAGTGTGGTTGGAGAGAAATGCCCGCATTTTTTGTGAAACATTCTCTTCACTTGATGGAATATGGCAGGTTATATGGAGCAAAGTGGTGGAAACAGTTGCCATCTACGTTGAGGAGGAACATCAGTCTGTTTCTGTGCCACTGGTTGATGGATTTGTTGCTCTTGAAAGACAGGCTCATGATAGATGGCACCCTCCCCTAGCAGGCTAGATCAAAATCAATACTGATGGAGCTGCAAAAGGAAATCCGGGTAGTGCTGGTACTGGAGTTGTGTGCCGTGATCATGGTGGGTCCGTGCTTTATTGGGAACTGCACGGTCTGGGTCATGCCACAAACAATGAAGCGGAGGCCTTGGTTGTTAAATTTGCTTCTATCTGGGCTGTCAAGCAGGGCCATAGAAAGATAATTCTTGAGTTCGACTTCCAAATTCTGGTGGGCGCTCTCGATTGCATGAGGAACTTTGATTTGCAAGCCCGGAGGTTGCGGAGTCTTGTCTCTCGGATAAAGGATCTCTCGGAAAGAATTAGATGATGTGGTTCCCATCTATGTGAGTAGGGATTTCAACAAGGCGGCCGATTTCCTTGCTAAGATAGATGCTGAGAAGGAAGTTGGAGTGCAGATGCATAGTGATATGCCTGTGGAGGATGCTGGGATTCAGAAAGGCCTTGAATGCTACCTATGATAATGTGCAAAGTTTTTGCTGCTAAGGAAGGTTTTTGTCACGATTTCGTGACATGTAGCGATGTCATGGCCTCTTGTTGGAAGTTGTCGCGATATCGCGACAGGTCTTGCCTTCTCAGCCTTAGAAAGGAACATGTCGCGAAATCGTGACATGTCGTGAAATCACGATGTTTTTGGCGCAGGGATGATAAGGAGGATTATCGTCGCGATATCACGACATTTTTGGTAAACTTGAGCAAAGGGCACATTTCGTCGTGATATCGCGACATTTTTGTCGATTGGAAGCTGCATGGTAAAACTGTCGCGATATCGCGAAAGTTGGGGCACACTGGCGTCATCTGGATTTCTTGTCGCGATATCGCGACAATTTTGAAAACTAGCTGCAATGAGGATTATCATCGCGATATCGTGACTTTTTTGGTGAACTTGAGCAAAGGGCACATTTCGTCGTGATTCCGTGACATTTCTGTCGATCGGAAGCTGCATGGTAAAATCGTCGTGATATCGCGACAGTTGGGGAACACTGGCGTCATCTGGATTAATTATCGCGATATCGTGACAATTTTGAAGACAAGTTGCAATGAGGATAACTTGTCGCGATATCGCGATAGTTTTGAAGATTGGGAACTGAAAGGAAATTTCGTCGCGATTTCGTGACACTTTTGGCACATTCATGGCTTTGGTAAAAATTGTCGCGATATCGCGACACTTTTGCGGATTGGGAGTCAAGATAAGAATATGTCGTGATATCGCGACACTTTTGCTGGCTGGGCGCTTCGGAGAAATTTCTTCGCGATTTCGCGACCCTTTTGGAGATTTGATGCTTCCTAGAGTTCTTGTCGCGATTTCACGACGCCTGTGATGATAGACCGTCGGAGGGAGTTGCTGTTGCGATTTCGTGACTTTTTTGGCGATCGGACGTGAAGGGCTTTGTCTGTCGCGATATCGCGACAAGTCGCGTTTTCGTGACTGTTGGCGCTGCTGCGGCCGCGACGGGGTTGTTTGCCGTGATTTCGCGACATGTCGCGTTTTCGCGCCTTGTTGTCTTCTGTGCTCTGTGGGGGTTAGCGTTGCCTTTGTGCTCTCCACTTGTTGTCTAGTTCTCTACTATTGGTTGGGATGAGTTTTCTCCCTTGTGTATTTGCCTTTTGTATTAATACAAGTTTTTCAATTTTTTCAAAAAAAACATATTTTAACTAGGTTTTTATGGGCATATGGCAATACGATTAATGAACATGCTTAAAGGATTTGAAAAAAATTAAGTTATTCATAAAATTAAAGATCCAATAATAAAAAGTAAAAAAATATCCTATATAATAGGTCAAAAGATATATTTTCTATTATCTACACGTACATATACTGAAATATATTTATGACAATACAAACATCTCATGTTGTCTCATGGTAAATTGGTAACTTAAATGATTGTGATCAATACCTTAGAATGGAGGAGACTATGATTTGATGAACAAATGCATTACCAAAATAATTTTAATATGAAACCATTATTATTGTAAAGTAGTGACCATGATTTGATGAGCAAATGCATTATCAAAATAATCTTAATATAAGATCATTATTATTGTAAAGTGGGATTTATAATTCTTTTATAAGAAACATTTACCTAATTAAAAATATATATTTATATATCCATCTCAACTTTTTTTTTTGGGAGAATTTTTAAAAGATAAATATCAATTTGAATATGCACCTAACTTCTTTAATACCCATTTAGATTTTGAAATAAATGTTATTTTCCGATATAAACTTAAAACTTGTGCTGAAACTTATCTATCTCAAATTACATATTAAAATTTCTAAATATAACTACTTTTCCTACTTTCAATTAAAGGTAAATCTAGCTTTATCCTCTTAGGTTAGGTGTCAAGAATTTCAAACAAAAATGATTATACAATTCAGTTTAAGTTCCATATAATGTTACCCATCTTAATATATATTATATTGAATTATAATATATATTGAGTTTGTGTATATCAATCTTCTTAGTTTTAAATTAAACTGTTAATGTTACATTATATTTTTTTGCATAAAAGATTTGTGTTACGATTAAACTCTGATAACTATAAACTTTAATATGCTAAAATAAAACAAAATTCAATTTTAAAAATTGGAAGCAAAACAATCCACTAAACACTCACGAGCCAACCAACAAAACAGAAAAGTACAGCCAGGAGCTTTCGATCTCAGTGTGTCCACGTGGACCATCATAAAAAATAATAAGCGAAGGACTTCGTATCGTGTCCACGTGGACCATCATAAAAAATAATAAATCAAGGAGTTATTTGGCCATCTCAATTTAAGAAAGTAAGGGTTGGCTCCATTCTTGCTCTTAGCGATGTACGTAAAGATGAAAGCAACGCCACCCGGCGCCTACCTATATCATAGGTGGCACAGAATTGACCCAAAGTTTCCACGCAGCTACGTTATTGAAGGCGACACCCCCGGCGTCCCACGTACTTCTCATGTGGCACATAATCTAAGATAGCCATTTTGTTTCCAAGATGACATATGCACTACCGAGATTCATGGAAAAAAAAAAAAAATTTGTACGACCAACTATAATCCTCTATTTGATGTTCATTTCAGTCATTTGACTTACACCTTAGGTGGCACCTCTCTTTATAATTAAGACTTGAGGTTTATTTTAATTTGAAGAATTAATATACAAGTCTTAAGATTTTTTTTGACATACTATTTATAATTTTATGTATGTTACTTAAATCAATTAATATTTTGGTGTATTATTATTTGATAAATTTTTGGATTTTAATAGTATGGTAAGTTTGAAGATCAATAAGAGTATTAGTAGAGAGAACCATGGTATCATTTTCATGATCTGCCTCATCAACTTTAGTTACCTATTCTTGCTGTAATAAATCTTCATCTTTTAATATTGTTGCATCTTCACCTTCCTCTTGAAAGTTATGACGTTCTTTATAGGCATGATCATAGGGATGGTGAGAACAACATTTAAAATAGAACACATAAATGCTTGTTATTATAGTTATTGAAGTAAGGATGTTAAGAGTTGAAGTCATGTTTATTGGGGACCTAGCTCTTGGAGCTTCTGTTTTATCGTTAAAGCTATACATTAAGCATCGTTAAGAGTATAGAGGTCGAGCATATCAAATTCCCACCAAATGTTATCCTTAAAACCATGGAGAAATACTGAGACCACCACCACTATATTTCATTAGCAGGTGTAGGTGATAAGACTTGTGAACTTTACATAATACTCCTAAACCATTCTTGTTTGCTTTGTTTGCATTATATAGAACACATATGATGTGGAAGATCCTTTGTCAAATATTTGAAGAAATCATTCTTGGAAATCAAACCATAAAAGAGGAGCCCCTAGTTGGCAAAGCTCCCATAACAACCATTGATGAGCATGGGTTCCCAACTTAGTAGCTACTAATGTGATATGACCTTCTTTAGGAACATGGTGCAAATGGATAATGTTATCCATCTTGGTCAGCTACCGATGTGGATCGACATCCTCAAAGATAGGGATGTCAATGCATGGAACAAGAATATCATGAGCCCAATGAAGGAAACTAGAAGCACCTCCTATAGAGGAATCTAGATCAAAAGCAAAGCCTAAGATGTAATTACACATACCTAGAAGAGTACCTCTAATAGCATAGGGAGCTGAATGATTTCCATAGGAAACTAGAGGACCATGACTATATGGTAGCTATTGAAGGATGTTTGTGTTCCTTGTATTTGGTGCCTAATGAATGACCAAAGGTTGTTGCTTAAGGATTTTTTGAAACCTGTGGACAAGGGGATGCATAGTAGATAACATTTGTAGGATGCTTTGGGTGTCAGGTAAGGATTTCACAATGGAAGCAACCAACTTTTCTTTATTCTCAAGATAGATATGTAGACCACGATCAATAGTATCAAGAATAAGATTACTAATTGGAGAGGTAGTAGGAGGAATGATAAGGGATGGTTATTGGGAAGAGGAAAGAAAGGATGAGAGGTTTTGGGAGGAGGCAAAGCCATGGCATTTAAGAAAGAAATAATATATTGGTAAAAACTATTAGTATTTGGAGTGTTACGATGCTTACTTGGATTTTTGGGTTGGCACTTCTTTTGCTCATACACACATCCTCTAAATGACCAACATGTTGTAATTGATCATTGATTCACAACCAACCAGTAGGAGCGACAAGTTCATTCATACACTAGGGGTAATTGTAAAACCTAAAAGAAATCCTTAAAATGGTGCTAAAAAATTGTAGTGATAAATACCCCTTACTTTGGTCAACTTGAAGAGATGATCTCAATGAGATAGGTCTTCTACAAGGGTCCTAACACACTGGCTTTCTAAAAAAGTGTTTCTAGAAATACCCCTTGTTTTGGCCAGCTTAAAGAGATGATTGCAATGGGACAAGTCTCTCACAAGGGTCCAATGACACCTAATACTATTTTTCAAGTTCGAGGAAAGACAATAACAATAACAAACTCACAATTTTCTAAAATATAAATGTACCAGAAGATGAACCAAAAAATTGTGAAAATTTTACCTAAAAATAGGAATTAGTATTGTTTGAAAGATGTTCTAGAATTTTTCACATTCCTTTTTGTTGCAAATTTACACCACCACAAGGAGCCAAGATCAATGCTCTCATACATCTTATAATGAAATAAATTCAATAAATACAACAATAACAATCCAATAATGTATAATAAACAATATCCAGTGATAATAATAATTTAGATTCAGTTACCAGGAAATCAAAAACTTAATAATTAGATTTCATATTCAAATAGATATGAATCCTTAGCCACTTAAAGGAGGGCAAAGTCTTAGATGCACAATAAACATGACTAATATTTGAATACCGCATAACTCTTCCTATTTATAGACTAAATCAGCATTAAACATAACCCTAATGCTCAAGGGTTGACTATCTAAACCTAAGGCCCAAGCTAATAAAAATAAAGATAGTTGTAATGGCTATATTTAAGCCCTTACATTATCTTCACACAAGAGATCCTCATAATCCAAGTTCCCACAAGGTTTTTTAAGGAAAATACCTTAAAAAATGCCAAAGTGGATCTTTCTTTAAAACTACTTTAGAAACAATATCTTCATGTAACCAAGTAAAGGTACTCCATCCCTCTACTTTGATACTATATTCGATTTCATAATAATTTTCAAAAATTACATAAAGCATAATATTCACCCCATGCCATATGCAAGAGAATAGAGATGTAAAATAGAAAGTCCAAGTATACAAAAGAGACCAAAAAATAGGGTGAGTGCCTATAGGCACCCAAAATATAATAAATCACTCACTCATAAATTAATAAAATGGATAAGTGATTGAAGGGTATTTATATTACAATAACAACTATATTAACCAAGGTTGACATAGGATTAAGGTTAAGTCAAGTTACTACACCTTTTAATTAAGGTTTAGTTAATGTTAATTGTTCAAATGGTTAATTAATACCACAATGGGGTAAATACATATCCATACAAGTCAATTAACCAATCCCATAAGGGGTTAATAGAATAATCTTACTCGTAGGCTTACATAAGATTGTCTATAGGCTTACATCCAAGGTTACCCTTAGGCTTATATCATCATCTATTGAACTTGGCCAATAAGTTCATATTACGATAGCTTGTAATAGAATAATCCATAGGAAGAGGATTCAAATCAAAATACCTTGCTAAAGGACCTTCATTAGAAGATGAAATAACTAGAATGTTGCCAATGAGAATCTCCAAGGGAGCATCAACAATCATTAGAGAAACTAGAGGAGAAAAATACTTGGTCAAAAGCACATGTGGATGGCCTGAAGAAGATATTGGAAGAACCTCTTAAAAGATCACATCTCATCGAAGAAGATCATATCTACTACGATCATAAAGACAAAAAGGCTCAGAGCTATCATAATACCCAAAAACATGAATCAATAACACTTAGGTACTTCCTGCAATACCCTTGGAAATATGAGCCCATGTAATGGATCCAAATATATAAAACTATGATATAGGCTTATCATTTTTCAATCTCTCAAGAGGAGATATACCCTAAATGATACAATTCAAATTTATTTTGATGATACATGTTGCATAAGTCGTTACTTTGATCCAAAACTTGGGCTTCATCTACTAGGAACACAACATACATTTAGTCATCTCCATAATAACCTTGTTCTTCCACTCAACCATCCCATTTTATTGTATGGTATAATGGGTATTCCTCTAAAAAGCAATAGTATGAAGATTCAAGAAATCGATAAAGGTGTTACTTACATACTTACTTCCTCCATATATCCCTAAGCACTTGATCTTTATCTTCAATCGATTCTCCACAAGTGCCCTAAATTCCTTGAGCTTTCAAAAAATATTATATTAGTATGAATGATTTACAATTATACATGCCAATAGAAATCATCAATGTAAGCAAGAAAGTACTTATTCCTAAAAATAAGGATGGCCTCATGGGTTAGCTCCAAGGGTCATGTAGCATGCATGACATTTCCTTTTAAAAAAGACTCTCGATGATGCTTCCCTAAAATGCACCCCTAATAAACAACAAAATCATAAGAGAGGAGGAATCCCACTATCCAACTGATGTTGATTCATGTATCTCAAGGAACCATATCCAAGATACCCAATTCTATAATTCCATCATTGACTAACATCATTTTCCTATGCCACCATAACCACAAAGTCTTTTTTTATTAGAATATGAAGAGGAAGGAGTTGGATGATCACAAATCTTATACATATCATATGACTCATCAAAATATCTTGGTACAACTATCTTGAAACCATCATCAATATCCTTGATTACCCATCAATCTAGCTAAAACTCCACCTTCTGATTCATATGGTTGATGCGATAAATACACATAATATTGAAGCCATACTAGAAACATGAAGTACCTCATCAAATGAGAAGAACCAATTGTTACCTCACCACATATAGCCACCAACAAAGAGGAATCATCCCTAAGAAAAATATACTTTATAGAATATTATGTGGTAAAGTCATGGTTGGTTATGTATCAAGTTGTTGAATCTATAATCCACTCATTAGAATAAGTGGATGCTTGAATGAATAGCTACATATACCTTTGAGGTATCACCATCATGGTCATTCTTACCCTTATCATATAAGAAAGCAGCATCAACAAACTTTTTTTGTTGTTTCCTCTGTTAGGATTAAATAATACCAAAACACGAGAAATAAATAAACGCGAAAATAAATCACAAAAAATAAATCACAATAAGAGAGACATATTTATGCGGTTCACCCAATATGGGCTACATCCATGGAGAAAATAACTAGACCTTTTTATTACACCCAAAAAAATCAAAGGGATACAACCTACAACAGATCCGATGTAACTTCCTCTTCTTTTCTATAGTTTTCAAATTACCATACACAGCCACATGCACTACAATACATAATAGCCACCATACATCATCCTCTTATAAAAGCACGTTACAATTTTAGGGAAAAAAAGCACGTTACAATTTTAGGACAAAAAAGCATGTTACAATTTTAGGACAAAAAAGCAGGTTACAATTTTAGAACAAAAAACGCCCGCCTAAAATTAGTCATCCGATCTGTGACCTAATAATAAATTGTCCATATTTACATAGATAAAAATACATCTATTTTTGGCTTTGGGGGCACTGCCCTTGATCCCCCACCAGGGGGGGCTCCATTAAATTTCATCGCCCCCCATGGACCCCCCTAGCGGACACAAGTAGGGGGGGTATTGCCCCCCTACACTGCCCCTTTCATGGAGTAGGTCCAAACGCGGCTAAAAACAAGGCCTCTAAATTAATCAGGCTCCACAACCAACATCCTCAAGCTTCTTAATCCATATCTAACAAATCTATGTCTTATGTCCTTCCTTCTTCCAAAAAGTTCAAGTAGGCTTCTTGAAAGGGTTCTTAGCTTCTGTTCGACCCTATTTTAGGTTCTTGATATCCTTTGTCTTAATAAATTCCTTTGCATGAGCTTCAATGGTGAGAATGTATTTTATACCTTTTTCATCAAACCTAATGATGAAGAAGGTACTTCAAAACATAATTAAGATAAGGTAGGGTATCATTTGGGAAGTAATCTCAATGCATATCAAACACAACAACAACCATTGCATATATATCAAAAATATTATTGAACATAATGTTGAGAAGCTCAATGTTCTTCCTATTAGTTTCCTTTTTTTTATTAACAACACCTCTAACTACAAGGATATCTTCTTCAAACTTATTGAACCGATTGATGTACTCATCTATGGTCTTAAAGTTCTTCATTTTTAAGGTAGTAAGATCTACTTCAAACTACTAATTTTATATAGATTCAATGTGATCATACATGTTCTAAATGTAATCATACATGTTCTAAAACTTATTAAGAAATATTAAGACTTCACACCCTAACCCTTTCTATTTAATTTATTGTAATAGTTTGGGAACCTCTTTTGAATGTAAAGCTAACCCTTGATCATTAGGGTTAGGTTAAATAGCTTGGATAGATTTTTTTGGATAATCTATTTTGTCTAATCCTAGAACTTAAGGTAGGTTGAATTATATTTATATACTGCATTGCAAGAAAGGTAAAGTTATCATGAAGGACTATATTGTATTGATCTTTCCTCATAAAGGTGGTTCCCCTCGATGTAGCATGCGATACGGTGTAAACTCTTTAGTGTTATAAATAAAATCCTTGTTTATTATATATTTTTTTTGATTGGTTGAAAGGGTGTTGAAAGGTCCCTGAACCTTGTACAAGTATAAATTTACATGTTAATCAAACCGACCGAAGAGGCCCAAGAGCTAAAGAACAGAGAAAAAGTCAAACACCACAAGAAGAAAGGTGTCGCGATATCGCGACATGTTGCATTTTCGCGGTTCCAAGCATATAGGAAAGCAAGGAGGAAAAGGTGTCGCGATATCGCGACATGTTGTGTCGTCGCGACCAAGGGAGGAAAAGATGTCGCGATATCGCGACAAGATGCAGCATCGCGGCCGAAGGAGAGAAAGTGTCACGAAATCGCGACATGTTGCAACGTCGCTGCCAGAATAGAAAAGTGTCGCGATATCGCGACAAGTTTCGTCGTCGCGGCTAGAGGAGGAAAGGTGTCGCGATATCGCGACAAGTTGAATCGTCGAGGCCCAAGAAGAAAATATGTCGCGATATCGCGACATGTTGCATTGTCGCGGCCACAGGAGGAAAAGTGTCGCGATATCGCGACATGCTGCATCATCGCGGCTATAAGAGAAAAGGTGTCGCGATATCGCGACAAGTTGAAAGGTGTCGCGATATCGCGACATGTTGCAATGTCGCGCCAAAGGAGAAAAAGTGTCGCGATATCGCGACAAGTTGCAACATCGCGGCCAAGGAGAAAAGATGTCGCGATATCGCGACATGTTGCAACGCCGTGGCCGAAGGAGAAAAAGTGTCGCGATATCGCGACAAGTTGCATTGTCGCGGCCAGATGAGGAAAAAGTGTCGCGATATCGTGACATGTTGCATTATCGCGACCAAGGAGAAAAAGTGTCACGATATCGCGACATGTTGCATTATCGCGGCCAAAAGTTGCAACATCACGGCCAAAGAGAAAAGATGTCGCGATATCGCGACATGTAGCAGCGCCGTGGCCGAAGGAGAAAAAGTGTCGCGATATCGCGACAAGTTGCATTGTCACGGCCAGATGAGGAAAAAGTGTCGCGATATCGCGACATGTTGCATTATCGCGACCAAAGAGGAAAAGTGTCGCGATATCGCGACATGTTGCATTATCGCGGCCAAAGGAGAAAAGTGTCGCGATATCGCGACATGTTGCATTATCGGCGCCAAAGAGAAAAAGTGTCGCGATATCGCGACATGTTGCATTATCGTGGTCGAAGAGAAAAGTGTCGCGATATCGCGACATGTTGCATTATCGCGGCCGAAGAGAAAAGTGTCGCGATATCGCGACATGTTGCATTATCATGGCCGAAGAGAAAAAGTGTCGCGATATCGTGACATGTTGCATTATCGCGGCCGAAGAGAAAAAGTGTCGCGATATCGCGACATGTTGCATTATCGCGGCCGAAGAGAAAAAGTGTCGCGATATCGCGACATGTTGCATTATCGCGGCCGAAGAGAAAAAGTGTCGCGATATCGCGACATGTAGCAGCGCCGTGGCCGAAGAGAAAAAGTGTCGCGATATCGCGACATGTTGCATTATCATGGCCGAAGAGAAAAAGTGTCGCGATATCGTGACATGTTGCATTATCGCGGCCAAAGAGAAAAAGTGTCGCGATATCGCGACATGTTGCATTATCGCGGTCAGAGAAAAGTGTCGCGATATCGCGACATGTTGCATTATTGCGGCCAAAGAAAAGTGTCGCGATATCGCGACATGTTGCAACATCGCGGCCAAAGAGAAAAGATGTCGCGATATCGCGACATGTTGCAACATCGTGGCCAAAGAGAAAAGATGTCGCGATATCGCGACATGTAGCAGCGCCATGGCCGAATGAGAAAAAGTGTCGCGATATCGCGACATGATGTAACGTCGCGACCAAAGGAGAAAAAAGTGTCGCGATATCGCGACATGTTGCAACATCCCGGCCGAAAGAGAAAAAGTGTCGCGATATCGAGACATGATGTAACGCCGCGACCAAAGGAGAAAAAAGTGTCGCGATATCGCGACAAGTTGCAACGTTGCGCCCACAGGAGAAAAAAGTGTCGCGATATCGCGACAAGTTGCAACGTTGCGCCCACAGGAGAAAGAAGTGTCGCGATATCGCGACATGTTGCATTTTTGCGGCCAAAGGTGAAAAGTGTCGCGATATCGTGACATGTTGCATTTTCGCTATCGAAGGAGGAGAAGGAAAGGGTGTCGCGATATCGCGACAAGTTTCAACAGCATACCAAACCAATCCCCTGGCAACAACTCACATTGTGCAAACATTGAAACTTGTAGGATCGTTCCTTAGGCCGATGGGGAAGGAGTCTCTCCACACTTGAATGTCAGATTCGCCGACTCCCTTGTTTGCAAGCCAGTCCGCAGCTTTGTTTCCTTCTCGGTATTGATGCTTAATGGTTAATTCTGGGTAATTGCCAATTAGGGCCTTGCAATCTTGGAAAATCGAAGCAAGGGCCCAAGGAGGCTTAGCGGTACCATTGAGCCAGTTAATACAGTGCAACGAGTCTCCTTCGATGATAAGTTTATTGATGGTCAGCCCTTCCATGAGGATCAAACTTTGGAACAGGGCCCGCGCCTTTGCCATATTGTTGGATTGAATTCCCAGGTTCTGGGCAAAGGCCAAAATTATTTCTCCTCTGTGATTTCTGAGGATTCCCCCTCCGCCAGCCGCTCCTGGGTTGCCTTTAGCCGCACCATCGAAATTGAGCTTGTGCCACCCAGTAGGTGGTAAGACCCACTTGATGACGGACCTATCAACAAAAATACGGGGCATGACAGAGATGTTAGACAGATTGAAAAGTTTGGTTAGGTCCGATTCTAAGCCAGGAGGGGGGGTTTTGAAGACGAAACAAGAGAGGCATTCTCCGCAACGATAATCTTCATATCAGTGGCTTGATTTTTGAAAATTTTGGCGTTTCTCTTGAGCCATATCTGCCACAGGTAAAGGTGGAGGCAAGCTTGCCACATGAATTTTAGTTGGTTGCTCTTGAAAGGCCGGGGCCATTGCTTAAAAAGGAGGGGAATGGACTGCGGGAGGACTGTGGAGATGTCAAAGGTGTTATGGACCTGGTTGAGAACTGCAAGAGAAAAGGGGCATTCCAAAAAAACATGCGAAGTAGACTCACAGGCATTTTTGCACAGGATACACCAATTGGGAATGAGTAACCCTCTGATTATCAAGTTGTCAATGGTGAGGATTCTATTTTGGATGGCCAACCAGGAAAAGAATTTGACCTTGGGAATGATCTTGGGGACCCAGACCTGATTTGATAAGTCCCAACCATCTGTGGGAGTTTCTTGACTGTAGTAGGCTGATTTGACAGTGAAATTTCTAGATTCTTCAAGGTTCCAGACCATGGAATCGTCTTTGTGAGAGTTCGGGATGATGCAAGTCCTCAACAAGTTTTGTAATCGCCTGAGAGCCTCGGTGATATGCCTGGGCCCATTAAGAGCTAGGTGTTTCCATTCATGTCTTGCAGGACCTTGGTTAATGAAGTGGCACACCTTATCTCCAAAGGTGGCTTCGGTAGTCGCCTTGAGAACTGCAAGATGCGGATCTTGGCTGAGAGGTTTATCACGGATCCACGGGTCGTCCCAGAAATGGATGGTCGTTCCAGTTCCTAGACACCACCTTAAGCCTTCCATGATGATTTTCCTTGTTTTGATTACGCCATTCCAGAAATGGGATCCGATAGGGAGGTTGTGCTCTCCAAGAAAGGACAACTGGTGGAGGTACTTAGCTTTAATGATATCAATCCAAGTGACTTTTTCATTGATGGTAAGTCTCCAGGCCTGCTTGG
Source organism: Wollemia nobilis (assembly GCA_028583015.1). Classification (NCBI taxonomy): domain Eukaryota; kingdom Viridiplantae; phylum Streptophyta; class Pinopsida; order Araucariales; family Araucariaceae; genus Wollemia; species Wollemia nobilis. The sequence continues at coordinate 3,651,260 of JAQPPZ010017205.1, forward strand.
CAATGAGGGCCAAGTTCATCCGCTTGATGTCTCTGAATCCGAGTCCTCCATCCTTTTTCTTGGAGCAGACCCTGTCCCAGGCGACTAGCAAAAATTTGTTCTTGTTTTCGTTTCCAGCCCAAAGGAATCTGCGTTGAATTTGTTCAATTTTTTGGCAGATGGTAGCTGGAGCTTTGAAAATAGATAAGAAAAAAATAGGGATGCTTTGAAGGCAAGCTTGAACCAGAGTGGCTTTGGTTGCTTGGCTGAGCATTGAGCTTTTCCACCCCGCTAGTTTCTTGTTGAGGCGATCTAAAACAGGATTCCACATAGCCGAGACAGATCTGCCATGGAAAAGCGGTAATCCAAGATAAGTAGTTGGAAGGCTCCCAATGTTGCACCCAAGGATCTCAACAATCCTATTTTTTCTGTGATTGGGAGTATTGAGAAAGTATAGCTTGCTTTTGCGATAGTTGACTTTCTGACCAGCCGCCTCTTCATAAGAATCAAGAATGTTCTTAATGATTTTTGCTTCGGGGACGAAAGCATTAGAGGATAGAATAGTATCATCCACAAACTGTTGATGGGATATGGCTTTGGAAGTTGAGGCTGGTTTGATCCCGGAAACAAGACCACTATTGCAGGCAGTTGAAAGGGTTCTTCCAAGGGTTTCGACCAAAATGATGAAGAGAAAGGGGGACAGAGGGTCCCCTTGACGGATGCCCTTGAAACTTTGGAAGAAACCTGCGGGTGAGCCATTGATAAGAACCGAGAACCAAGCAGTCGAGACACATTCGCGAACCATCTTGATCCATTCTTTGTGAAACCCAAACTTTTCCAGGACTTCGAACAAGAATTTCCAGGAGACCCGATCGAAAGCCTTGTTCATGTCAAGCTTAAGGAACATGCTGGGTTTTTTATTTTTTGATGCCGAATGGGCCAGTTCGTGGACAATTATCACTCCATCCGAAATGAATCTGCCTTTGACCGAGCTCCCTTGGCACTGATCGATGATGGAGGGAAGGATGTCTTTCAACCTATTTGCCATAACTTTGGTGATAAGTTTGTAAATGACACTGCAAAGACTAATCGGTCTGAAATCAGAAAGGGAAGCACGATCATTGGACTTGGGAATTAAAACAATGAAAGTGGAATTGGCTTCTCTCGGCATATTTTTGGCTCTCTGGAAGAATTTAACCGCAACAACGACATCTTGGCCCACAATATCCCAGAAATGTTGAAAAAATCGGGGTGGGAAGCCATCAGGTCCGGGGGCCTTATCAGGTACCATTGCGAACAGAGCTTCTTTGATCTCCTCTTCAGTGAAGCTTTCAAGCAATTTTCCATTATCAATGTTAGACACCAACTTTGGGATGTTCTGTAGCAAAGAACTTGAAGTGCGAGGATGGCAGTCAGTGCTTGGACCTAAGATTTCTTGGAAGTGGCAAACAACTTCCTGTCTGATTGCTTGGATGTCAGTGACAATGGAACCATCAGCCTTGGTCAGCTCAGAGATTTTATTAGAGCCTCTGTGACGCATGGTGGAAGCATGGAAAAACTTCGTGTTGGTGTCTCCTTCTTTGAGCCAGAGGTTTCTGGATTTTTGCCTCCAGTAAGTCTCTTCCTTAGCCAAGGCGTTGTGAAAATTTGAAAGGAGGCTCTTTTCTTCAAGGAAAATCTCGGCCCTCAGATCTCCTCCCTGAATCAGATTTTCCACCCTTTTCAGCTCATCCATCAGATGCTTTTTCTCGATAAAGAGGTTGCCGAAGACATCCCTGTTCCAGCATTTCAGCTTGAGTTTAACCGCTTTCAATTTGAGGAACAGATTCGTGAGAGGGTTTGGACAGAAGTCCTGCTGCCACCATTGGCGAATACACCGGCCTAAATCTGGATGAGTGAGCCACATCTTTTCGAACCTGAAAGGGGTTTTGAAGATTTGGTGGGGGCGGGAACAATCCAGAATTAAGGGATTGTGGTCGAAGCCAATTTTAGGGTGGCTATGAAGCCTGGCATCGCCCAAAACAGGAATGAGTTCTTTGGATAAGAGGAATCTGTCTAGCCGGATTTGGATGTGATGGATTCCCGCTCGTCTGTTGCTCCATGTGTAGTTGGACCCTTGGAGCGGCACGTCCATTAGCTCGTTGTGGTTGACAAATTCGTTGAAGTCTTCAATGCAGCTACTGGTGATCGGATTGCCTCCTTGTTTATCAAACAAATGGAGGGGAGAATTGAAATCGCCACAGAGCATCCATGGAAAGTCTACAAAGTTGTTACGCATTGCAGAAATGTTATCCCACAACAATCTTCTGTTAATAGGACTGTTAGGTCCATAAACATTGGTGGTGATCCACTGGAGGTGAGTGTCTTTATTAGTAAACAGAATGTTGATGGTTCTATCTGAGACTGAAAGAACTCTCCCTTCAATGGTTGTCGGGTCCCATAAACAGAGGAGACCCCCGGATGCCCCTGTGGAGGGACAAAAGGCAAAATTGTTGTTTTCCCATATTAACTTGCAGACTTGAGTGCTGCTATTCTCATCTAATTTGGATTCTTGAAGGAACATGATATTTGGTTTTAGATTTTTTCTTACTTGTTTTAACAGTTCTCTGTTTTGCGCTTCGTTGAGGCCTCTGACATTCCAGGAGACGATCTTCATCGAGACGATTTGGAGTTTGCTTTGCGACCTCTGCCTCTCCCTTGAGACGGAGTTAATTTGGGTCTAGCTTCATCCTCCTCTTGGTGAGTTGTGATGGAGTGTTCAGAAATGGGGCCCAAGGTGGTAGGCACTGTGCCGTCAGCCATTTCGATCTCAGCTGCTTTGGAAAGTTTTTCTGCATTTGTCGGTCGTCCCCTCCTCTGTTCTTTGTTGACGTCTGCTTTGGGTGCGGGATTGGGAGATTTCAACGGGCTGGAGATTTGGTGGATGTTGGTGGAGTCAGTCCTAGGGGCTGGCCGGTGGGGGGATGAAGAGCGGGGAGGCTGGCACAGGGTAGCAGATTCAGGGGTTTGGGGAAGGGGGCTCTGTGGTGGGGGGAGGGGTGGGAAGGGAAGAGGAAGGTGTGAGGGACCGGAATCGGTGGGTGAGTTTGGAAAGGTCATTGCAGACTTTCCTTTGGACAAAGGGGACTGGATCAAAGTGGGTGTGGACGCAACGGTTAGATCTATGGGTAGGTCATCTGAAATGTCCTCTCCAATATGAAGATTATTTAAGGGGGCAAAATGATTAGATCGAGGAGGTAGAGCGCTAACCTTGTTGGGTTTGACTGGATCTGAAGCAGAGGTCTTAGGAGGGCCTGCAGATCGGCCATGACCTCGGGTAGTAGCCTTTTTTGGATATTCTGGATCTGAGTATCCGACTTTCATCCCGAATCACTGGGGATTTCTTTTTTTCGGGAAGGGCATTGAGAAAGCAGATGGCCCTGAGTATTGCACTCCAAGCAAAAAGCGGGCTTGTTTTCGTACTCAACTCCTTGGCGTCTCCTGTAGCTCCCGTAGTTGATACCGATGCAGGTAGGCAAAGCCGAGTCCAGGTTTGCCATGACACAAACTCGAGCATAGGTCATTCTGGTTCTGGCTCGGGTAGCAGGGTCGATGGCGACCAAATCTCCAATCGGTTGAGTGATGCCTTTGAGTGCGTCGTTGTAGAAGAACTGTGGGGGGAGCCCATGCAGTTTGACCCAAATCGGTGCGATGTTGATAGACTGAGTTTCAGGGTCAAAGTCTTCCCCCCATCTCCGTAGAAACAGGCTGCGACGATCGAAAAACCATGGCCCTCCGGTAAGGATGCGGTGGGTGTCAAGGGCATTGTTTAGCCTTATCATGAAAAATCCCCTGGGAAAAGCCACTAACTCCAAGCTGCCCGAAAGCCGCCATTTGGATAGAGCCCACTCGCGGATAGTTTCCATATCAGGCCGAGCACCGACAAATTTCCCAATAAGAGAGAGAGACTCTTGGAAGATTAGTGGCTCCATAACCTCACTCGGGAAAGAAACTTTAGTGCCCGTAACAGAGAAGGGCAAAGGAGTTTGAAAAGAAAACGCGCTGGATGAAGACCGCACTTTGTCAACAAAGGATGAAGACCACGGAGGTGCTTTGGAAGGAGAAGAGGATGAAACCCTAACGATTTCAGAGCGGCTCCCATCGCCATCCTGCCGGTTTCACCACGCTGTTTGGGTCTTCACCGAGATTCCCGCCTGGTGGGCCTGCGGTAGGCCCAGCAACACCTGCAGGACCCGAAGACAAACCTGCAACACCTGCTCCCGCCTTCGTCGCCATCCGAACCATGGAGGTACATTCACATTCCTTGTTTATTATATTCATTCTAAAGAATTTTATTTATTTTATGAGCTTTATTATGGTTCCTACCAATTCTTGCAATCATGATCATTACATCTCATATCAAAGCTTGATTTAGGAATGGTTTTATTTTGGTAGCAAGACTTCTTTTTCCAAAATTTTCCTAATAACCACAACCATAGTACATTCATCTCTTAAAAATTGGTATATATATATAATTTCTAACCTTCCTAATTGTTTCATAATTTGTGTTGTAGTCATCCTATAACAATAAAAATTTTCTTGTATATTTATTAGGTTAGAAAACCTATGGAAAGGGTTTTAAAATATCGTAGAGATCTATCATTACTAACTAAGCTAGACTACTTGTAAATCATCTAGTGAAATGATGGGTAATACATAAGATTTAAATAGCATCTATATATGGCTTTGAGCTCCCATGTACTCTTGAGTATATAAGGAGATCTCCCTAGTAATAAGAGAAGCCTTTTATCCATAAGAAGATATTGCTAATTTGCATTTCATGGTGCATTGGTAAGCAATTAGCCCCAAAAAGTTACTTGCATCCTACCTTATAGATAAGCAATGTAATTAAGTGAATGGTAGAATCCTCCATAGTTAGTGCCTTGAAATATTAGTTCAAACATTATCTTGAGATTAGTATATCTACAAGCTCACAAAACAAACATCTCTAGTCTAGCACACAAAAAGAAAACTCACATGGACTTTTAGGCATACTGAGATAGTGATTCAAATGCTACCAAAATTCTAACCTAGTCAAAGTACTTCAAGTGTTAGATATAATTGTTATAGTAGAATAGGGTTTTTAAAAACTAGCGTAGAGAAGAATAGACAACAAAGTTATAGGTTAAATAAATTATTCAAAAGAGAATATAGTGTAAGGTAGAGAACAATGGAAGCAATTTATTGGATAGAAGTAATAGAGCAATGGCAAAAGCATTCATGTGTTTACAAGGTTTTTGGAAGTGCACAATGGAAAGTTGAAATTTTTGGGGTCAATATTTTATAAACCAAGAGGAATTTGATGAATTTTATGTAACAAATCCCCTTGATGGGTGCTACAATTGAGGGAAAAACCCATGTATAAAAGGTAAAGAGTATTAGGTTCTAAAAAATACCAATTTGAGACATACCCCATCACATTATAATCTCACAACAATCATTTTGATATATAACTTTGATAACCTTTTTTCAATTGCTCAAAAGGTTCAATTTATGGCCTCATGCATTACAATCACCTCTTTGCACTAATCATTTTCATAAATAACACCTAGGACATATTTTGGACACTTTTTCCCCTTGAAATGACAAGGATATATAGATAATAGGATATTACCTTAAAAAACATGACAGATGAGGTGAAGGACATAGAAAATTGGAAGGTACAATTTGAAAATTTTGCTTAGGAATCCTTAAATAGAGGAATGCAAAAGGTTAATATGATAGATAAATTTAAACAAAACACGAAAAACATCCATGCAATCACCTCTAGTGTCTACATATTTGTCAAGGACTTATAACTAGTGTAGTAGTGTGGATTCTACCCCACTAAATCGTAGAAAATCCATTAAATATTTTGGTAGGATAATACACCTTAGCTAATGCACAATGTACCACAAAAATTGATTTCCCCAAGTTTCACTATAAATATCCCTCTAGTTAGATATATCATGCAAACTAGTATTTAATCTACATCAAACTCAAGACACTTTGAAAGTACCTATAACTTTATTCAACCTAGAACAGGAAGCAATTTAGTGGTATTAGTGGTTCCAAAAACCTAATGGAAAATACCTTTCTAGGATAAATTATGCACAATCTTACTCATTTGATTCAATCCTAGTACATATGAGGACTTCATAAGAGCTTTGACTAAGATAAGGTAAACTGACACAGTTTGAAATACTAGGAAATTAAAAATTTGGCAAATAGGATAGAAGAATTAACTAATGCATCTTTTACAAGTTGATTTGTCATTGGATTATAAGAGAAAATTAAGATACAGGTAAATATGATCAACCCAAATAATATGATCGAAACCATGAGTTAACAAACTTGGATAGTGAAAAATGATAACAACACCGCACATATAAGCTACCCCAATTTTTTTTTTAAATAAGGCTTCTAGTTTCCCCTAGTACAAGAAACAAAACCATTTCATCAAATGACTAAGTGATAACAAGATAAAAACTCATCAAGAGAAAATCCTCTTCCATAATTATGATAAAAATTATATTCTACGGCATAAATGTGCTAAACAAAAAATATTTCTAGATGTGGAGTCAGCCACCACCTCTATTGAACCTGATGTAGCTAATGATAGTTTAGATGATAAACAATAAGAAGACATTGATACTATAGAAGAACCTACTTCTAAGATATCCTTATAGACCTTAGTAGGTATGAGTATACTTCAAACTATGAGGGCATGTGGGTATTTCAAAAACTGTCTAACCATTTTCATCGACACAAGTAACACTCATAATATTTTCAAAATATTTTTACTACACCTGCTATCCCTAATCTTACAATGAAACAAGAGATACTTAACTATATCCCCCAAATTATTTCAGTCGAGCAAAACCAAGCCCCTTTTAGAAAAATGGATAAAGATGAGGTAAGGAGCATATTTTTTAGCATGAAATAATGGAAATATCTAGGGCTCGATGGTTTTCCAATTGAGTTCTTTAAGGTTTTTTGGGATGTCATAGGAGAGGATTTAACCCATGCTATTGAAGAATCTCATTCAAACAAAACTATGCTTCGGTTTCTAAATCATACTTTCCTCACTTTGATTCCTAAAGTGGGACAAGTCGTCATCCTTGGATATTTTTGCTCGATTGCTCTCTACAATGTAACCTACAAGATGATCACTAAGTTGATAGCTGAAACACTTAAAAAGATTATGTAAAACATAATATCCTAGGAACAAGGAGGATTTATGGAGGGGTGTAAAATTTTGGATGGAGTTATTCTATCCTAGGAGGTTATCCATTCTATGTAGCATTATCGAAGAGGTATGTTTAGTAAATTAGATATGTCTAAGGCTTATGATAGAGTCCCCTGGAATATTTTGGATCAAATGCTTGAGAAATTTGGCTTCTCTTAGGAGTGGAGACAATGGATCATGAGTTGTGTCTCGATAGTTTCCTTCTCTACTCTCATCAACAACTCCCCCTCGACCCCTTTCCATGCCTCCAGGGGAATTTGTCAAGGAGATCCTATTTTCTCATTTCTTTTTATTATTTTAGCAGAAGGATTGGGAAGATTCATTCAAAGAAATAAGCAATAAGGTATTTTGGAAGGTGTGTAATTAGGTGAGGAGATGTTAACTCATCTTCAATTTGTGGATGATACAGGTCTCTTTGGGAAGGCTAGCATTTGGGAGGCTAGAACATTGAAAGCCATTTTAAAAACCTACATGGATGCTACTGGTCAACAGGTGAATGGGGCCAAATCCAATGTTGTTTTCTTAAATACAGATAAAAGAATCCAAGATCAAATTCTACATATTTTGAGCTTTGGCTAGGGCACACTTTTGCTTTATTACCTAGGTATTCTCCTTTATTTTAAGAGCCTAAGAGCAGCTGAATGGAAAGCTTTAATGGATAGAATCATTGCTAAATAATCATTAGACTCATCATTGGCTTACCTTTGGAGGAAGAATGACTCTCATGTAATCAGTGATCCAATCCATACTTGTTTATAAATTCTTCATCCTAGCTGCCCCTATGAGAGTCCTCAAATAGTTGGATTCACTTATGAGAAATTTTTTGTGGGATGGCCCAAGGATGGGTAAGAAGTGGGCTCTTGTGAGTTGGGATAAAATATGTCAGCCTAAAGCTCTAGGAGGCCTTGGTTTTCATAAAGTAACTTTATACAATAAAGCTTTTGTTGGGAAGCTTTATTGGAGATGGATATCCAACAAGGAGGCTTTCTTCATTAGAGTCATCACTAGTAAGTATTTGGGTTATAAACCTCATCAAGAAGTTGACTGCATTCCTTTAAGGGGCCTTGGCTCCATTATTTGAAAGGTCCTAAAAGTTGGTGAACAATTGGTAAAATCTAGATTTTTTTGGAAAGTAGGTAAAGGAGACAAATCTAACTTTTGGAGTGATTCTTGGGACCAACATCCCCCCTTAATATATGAGTTTCCATAGTTGCAACCCTTGCAACATAGCCTTGAGGGTAGAGGATGGATAAATATGGTTTCATACATTACTTCCTCACAAATTGAAGATTTATCTTTCTTTCAGTGGAAGAGGTTAGAAGAATGGCCTATTCATGTCCCTCTTCATTAAATGCTTATTATTAATAATATTCTCAAGCAAAGGTGCCTTATACGGAAAGAGGAAGAGGATAGGATTGCCTAGGGCCTTGGTACTCTAGGTGTCTTCACTATCCATTATGGTTATAATGCTTTTCTCCCTCCTCCATTGATCCTGTATGATACCCCATGGGATAGAGTTTGGGTGGCTAAGGAATGATCTAAAATTAACTTCTTTGCTTGAGAAGTGATGCATAGGATCTATCTCACCTATGATAATATTATGAAGAGAGGTTTTTATTACCATTCTAACTACATCATGTGTAACTCCTAGGAGGAGACACTTGATCATCTGCTTTTCCAATGTGCATTTTCTAGAGAGTTGTGGAAAATGTGGTTAGACCTCTTTAAGGTTCACCTAAACTTTCAGGTGACTTTCTTTTGGATATTTTGAGTCAAAGTTGTCATTGATGTCAAGGAACGAAGTTGTCATTGATGTCAAGGAATAAGCTACCGTTGATGTAAAAAGGTCAAGAGGAACAATGCAAAGGTTAATGGCAAAAGAGCTTCATAATATTTTTAATATTATGTGGAAGCATAAGTAGGAGGGTTTTTATTAAAACCATGGGTGAGCAAAAATAAAAGGTTTTTCATAAAAGCCCAAGGAAGTTTTAATATTTATTTTATAAAATATTTAAATTCAAATTGAATTTAAATTTTATAAATAAATATTATTTATACAAAGTGGTAAAATCAAAGAAGGCTTTAATAAAGCCAAAAGGATTTAAAAGTTAATTTATAATATTTAAATTCTAAAGAATTTAAATAATTTATAAATTAATTATTCAAATTTCGAAGGCGTCGATGTTCAAGTTTAAAGGAGATAATTGGTATATAAACTATATGCCTTAGTGGCATTTAAATCATCCTTCGTTCAAACAAATAAAAGAGGCAAGTGTTGTGTTGTGAGAATTCATGCGAGGAAGAAGACAAGTTCCTTGTCTTAAGCGCCAGCGAAAAAGGGATAAAGTTGTCGAGGGCCAAAATTCAATAACCAACTAGGCAACGTGGCCTAGTGGCAAGTGGTCATGAGTTAAGGTGCTTGGGTGCAGAGTGGTCCGTGTTCGATTCGCGACAAGAGTGTTTTGGCAGTGTTAAGGTTGAAGCATCGAGGAAGGATGCATGTTTTATTTTTGATTGGGTGCCAGTGAAGAGGATATAGAGCACGTGGTGCTCTTTGGTTTTCAAATGAGCGCCTAGCACTCGTGGTAGTTGAGGCCATGGCTAGGACGCATGAGGAGGCGACATCGAGGGTTCGAGTCTCACCTAGGCAAAGGTAATAAATTTTGCATTAATTTTAATTTCCTAAGGTGAAAAAAAAAGGGGGAGGGGGGAAAAAGGGGGGAAAAAAAAGAGGTTATATAAAAAAAAAATTTTAAAAAAAGAAGGTATAAGGTGTTAAACTTTATTTTTAAATAAAGTTATTGTGACATTTTTTATTTATCAAAAGGTGAATTTGAAGAGTGATTAAATGTTGAGAGGACTTCCATTTATTTTGAAGGTGACATTGATTGACATTATTTTTAGTGGTAAATATTATTTTTAATTGGGAGATCATAAGGTGTAAATGGTCAATTCAATTTTTGTATATGTTGATGGATGCTTTCTTTAAGATGGAGTGATAAGGTGTATGTGTGTTTTGATATTTGCATTGTATCTTTGAGAGAGTTTAGTATCTTCTAACTCCTTTGAGCTTGGAAAAGAAGTGTTTGTGGTTGTGGCAGATTTTTGAGGTTCCTTCATCATCAAGAAAAAGGTATGAGCACATTCTTCCATAGTTGAGTTGATTGGTTGGTTTTCTGGAAAATAAGTTTGGAGTGAAAAGGACTTAATTAGGGTTTCCTTATTGAGTGTGTTGAGTTAATGCTTCAAGGTTTTCTAGAATAAAGAGTTGTTGGTTAAAACCTTGTTTTATAAGCATTGTTGTTGAAGCCATTGGTTGAGTGAAGAACTTGAACTAGGGTTTGAAAAGAACATGAGTATCATTGTTATGTGAGATTGGTTGATGAAGCATTGTTGGAAATATTTTGAGTGAGTGTTTATATACTTGGACTAGGGTTTGTAAGGAAGGATTATTTCATTGAGTGATTGGTTGAGTAGAGTTGGTTGAGCCTAGTCAAGTGGATGTGTGAAGTGATTGTTCAAGTTCTATAAAATAAACTATTCTATATTCTAAATTGATTTGAGAAAGTGATTGAGCATTGTGATGAGTATAGAGCATATTGAGTCTCTAACAATTCTCTTTATGTTTCTATGAGATTGGACAAGTTCAAGTGTGGACTTGTTGAGCAGATTTGAGGTAAGTCTTTGAGAAGACTTGTGGATAGATTTGAGGATAGAGATTGAGTACATATTTGAGGATAGAGTTTGGTGCAGATTTGAGGATAGGTTTGTGCCAGACTAGAGATAGAGATTGAGGATAGATTTGTGCTAGACCGAAGGACTGTGTTTAGTATAGATTTGAGATAGATCTTTGGAGGTGATAGAGTTGAGGATAGAGATCTCCAGCTAGAGCAGGGAGGACAGGTGTCTTCTATGGATAGAGTTCCATTTGCTAAGGGTAGTGGAGGTAGAGGTCTTCTAGAGGATCACCAACCAGAGCAGAGATAGGATATTGGTGTCTCCTATGGATAGAGATCCACTAACTTGATCAAGGGGATTGGTGTCTCCTTTGGACAGAGGTCCATAAACATTGTAGGGAAAGGATTCCCAAGAGAATTTATTTGAGAAAAATTTATAAGAAATATTTTCTCCGTGGAGTAGCCCACATTGGGTGAACCACGTAAAATCATGTCTCTCATGTGTGTGATGCTTTGTGTGATGTTTACTACTTTAATATTGTTGATGCTATTATTTGGATTAAAAAGCAAAAAATTTTATCTTATACTATTCACCCCCCTCTCAATATAAGCACATGTTCTTCAATTGGTATCAGAGTGGGTCTCTCCATGAAAAGACTAACAACTTGGAGGAGGATCCATCAGTAACACACATGACTTCAAAAAATGAAGAGGAGACTATGTTTGACATAAAAGAGGAATTATTTTCTACTCTCAGAAAGTTGGAAAGAATTAGAGAGAAGAATTCAAGCTTGAAGGAACAAATTCAAGAGGATGAAGAAGCAAGGATGGAACTTCTACAAAATCTCATAGAACTCAAGATAAGGGTGGAAGAAGGAAAGAAAATTGAGTAGGATATGATAGATATATTAAGAGCAAGGGAAACAGAATGTGAAATATTGGAAGCAAAAATTGTTTATCTAAGGAATGAAGTTGAAAGGACCAAGGTACTACAAGATGTAGAGGATAAGAAATCACAAAGGGAATCAAGTCTTCAAAAAGTAGAAACTTCAAACAAGGATAAGCAAGCAAAGGATATCAGAAAGGAAGAAAGCAAAGAAGAACCTTGGATAAGAGTTAATCACAAGAGAAATAATACTCCACCACAAACTCCAAGGCATCCAAATAGGTTACATAATTTCTTCCATGGTCATTGCTTTTCTTGTAATAAATATGGTCATAGAGTTGTACATTGTATTAATCATGCAAGAAACAATGTCAATAGAAATTTCAATTCTTTTGCACCTCTTATGGATGATGATATTATATGTTACAAATGCAATAATTTTGGGCACAAGGCTAGATGGTGTAAAATGATACTTCCTGAGTCTAGAAAAATAATTTCAACAACTAGGAAAGATGAAAGGGAAAATGTTAAGGCTAGATCAATGTTAGTTCAAACAACCCTTCATGCTCAAGATAAAGAAGAACAATGGTATCTTGATAGTGGTTGCTCTAGTCACATGACAGGAGACAAAGACAAATTCATTGTACTAAAAGAAACCAATAGAGGATCAATAAGTTTTGGTGATAATGGATCAACAAGGATTGGTGGAAGAGGAACTCTAAGTTTAGATAATGGGAAAACAAAAATAGAAAATGTGTTGTATGTTAAAGGGTTAAAACATAATATGCTAAGTATAATTCAACTTTGTGATCAAGGGTATATGGTTACTTTCCATCCAGATAGATGTGAGATAAGAAAATCAGAAACTAGAAAAGTCATTGCCAATGCAAGAAGAACCCCAAATAATTTATACATGCTCAGTGAGATCAAAGGGGAAAAGTGCTTTCTATCACAAGAAGATGAGAGTTGGTTATGGCATAGAATATTGGGTCACTTGAATTTTGATAACATAGTCAACATAAGCAATAAACAAGCGGTCAGAGATTTACCCAAAATAAGAAGACCTCAAAGCACAATCTGTGCACCCTATCAACATGGAAAGCAAACTAGGACAACATTTAAATCAAAAGGATATATGTCATCTGAGCCATTGATTCTAATACATACTGATCTATGTGGTCCTACCAGAACACAAAGTATTTAGGGTGAGAGCTACTTTATACTATTTATAGATGATTATTCTAGAATGGTTTGGGTAGCTTTCCTGAAAGAGAAGTCAGAGGCCTTTGAAAAATTCAAAGCATTTAAGGAATTGGTTGAAAATGAAACTGGAAAAAGGATTAAGTGTCTGAGATCTGAAAGAGGAGGAGAATTTACTTCAAATGAATTTGTAGAGTTTTGTGAACAACATGGAATCAAAAGAGAATATTCAACAACAAGAACTCCTCAACAAAATGGAGTAGTTGAAAGGAAAAATAGGACTATTGAGAATATGGCTAGAGCTATGCTAAATGAGTCTAAGCTCTCAGATGGATTTTGGAGAGAAGCAGTCAACACAATAGTATACATAATCACTAGGGCTCAAATGAGGGTAAACCATCACAAGACTCCATATGAGCTTTGGAAAGGAAGACCAACCACTATAAAACACTTCAAGATTTTTGGAAGCAAGTGTTACATAAGACGAGAAGATCAAAACTTAGGCAAGTTTGATCCAAGATGTGATGAGGGAATTTTTCTTGGTTATTCCTCAAGGAGTAAAGCCTATAGATGCTTCAACAAGAGAACACATACTATGGTGGAAAGTATAAATGTAACAATTGATGAGAAGATAGATTCAAGAGAACCAGTTCAACAAATTGTGTATCAAGAAGATGGAAGTTGTCAAGAAGAGTTTCATGAGGAATCAGATAAAGAAGAAGAAGAAACACAAAGACTTCTTCCCAAAACTCCATCCAGGTATGTACAGAAGCATCATCCAAAAGAGCAAATCATTGGGAATCCAGATGAAAGACAGACAAGGAGAAGAATAATAACACCATCTCAACAAGCAAATTTTTCTTTGCTATCTAAGATTGAGCCAAAAGACTTCACTCAGGCAAGTGAGGATAAGTTTTGGATTAAGGCAATGGATGAGGAATTAGATCAGATAGAGAAAAGCAAGACTTGGGAACTTGTTCCACGACCAAAGGACAAAAATGTGATCGACACAAAATGGGTATTCAAAAATAAGTTAAATGAAGATGGACAGGTGGTCAGGAATAAAGCAAGGTTAGTATGCAAAGGTTATGCATAGGTAGAGGGAATTGAATTTGATGAGACATTTGCTCCAGTTGCATGACTTGAAGCCATAAGAATGTTTTTAGCCTTCTCAAGTTTCAAAAACTTCAAGGTATATCAGATGGATGTTAAGTCAACATTTCTAAATGGTGTTCTAGAAGAAGAAGTTTATATTGAATAGCTAGAAGGATTCATATTAGCAGATAAACCAGATCATGTATGCAGATTGAAAAAGGCATTGTATGGTCTAAAGCAGGCTTCGAGAGCATGGTACTCAAGATTGGATAAGTATCTTCAGGAACAGGGATTCAGAAAAGGAATAGCAGACAATAATTTATACATCAAAAATGAAGGGAATGATCTACTAATTGTGGTTGTTTATGTTGATGACATCATTTTTGGGGGAAACAATGATAAGATGTGTAAAGAATTTTCTAAGAACATGCAAAATGAATTTGAGATGTCTATGCTTGGTGAATTGTCCTTCTTTCTTGGACTTCAGATTTCACAATCAGAGAAAGGGGTATTTCTCTCACAAGCCAAGTATATAAAAGAAATGTTAAAGAAATTCAGGTTAGAATATTGTAAACCGGTAAGTACCCCCATGGTCACAGGATGCAAGTTGAGTAAGGATGATGAATCTCCAGAGGCAGATCAGAGATTATACAGATCTATGATTGGCAGCTTATTGTATGTTACAGCTACAAGACCAGACATAGTACAATCAATGGGATTAGTGGTAAGGTTTCAGGCAGCACCTAAGGAAACACATGTGGCAGTGGTAAAAATAATTTTTAGGTATCTAAAAGGGACTATGGATTTTGGGCTTTGGTATCCCAAAAGTGATAGTTTCACATTGACAACATATACAGATGCAGATTGGGCTGGCAACATTGATGATAGAAAAAGCACAAGTGGAGGAGCATTCTTTCTTGGAGACTATTTAGTCTCTTGGCTAAGTAAGAAGTAGGTTTCAGTATCCTTATCTACAATAGAAGCAGAATATATTACAGAAGTAGCCAATTGTACACAAGTGTTATGGATGAAGTGAACTCTAGAAGACTTCAAGATAAAACATGATCATCCTATTCCCATACTATGTGATAATACAAGTGCTATAAGTATCTCAAAAAATCTAGTGATGCACTCCAGGACAAAGCACATTCTGATTAAGTATCATTTTCTGAGAGAACAGGTGATAGATAAACAGGTCAAGTTGGAATATGTTACTACAAAGGAACAGATAGTAGATATTTTCACTAAGCCACTTTCAAAGGAAACCTTTGAGTATCTTCGAGGAAAACTGGGAGTAAGACTCCCACCCCAGAATTAACCACCTCAAGAGGAGGTGGGGGAGGGGCTAAGCTAAGAGACTCATTCTTAGCCCCGAGCCCCAAAGGTGACCCTTTGCCATTGATGTCAAAGGGGGAGAGATTTGGTATTTGAGTAAAGAGGAGAGATTTGAAAAGAGCATTGAGCCAGGGGGAGCAATGTCCCAGGGGGAGCAGAACAAAGAAAAGGTTAAGTTTTTGGTAAAAAGAATTTGGGTTGCCATCAATGACAAAGGGGGAGATTGTTGGACATTTTGAGTCAAAGTTGTCATTGATGTCAAGGAACGAAGTTGTCATTGATGTCAAGGAATAAGCTACCATTGATGTAAAAAGGTCAAAAGGAACAATGCAAAGGTTAATGGCAAAAGAGCTTCATAATATTTTTAATATTATGTGGAAGCATAAGTAAAAGGGTTTTTATTAAAACCATGGATGAGCAAAAATAAAAGGTTTTTCATAAAAGCCCAAGGAAGTTTTAATATTTATTTTATAAAATATTTAAATTCAAATTGAATTTAAATTTTATAAATAAATATTATTTATACAAAGTGGTAAAATCAAAGAAGGCTTTAATAAAGCCAAAAGGATTTAAAAGTTAATTTATAATATTTAAATTCTAAAGAATTTAAATAATTTATAAATTAATTATTCAAATTTTGAAGGCGTCGACGTTCAAGTTTAAAGGAGGTAATTGGTATATAAACTATATGCCTTAGTGGCATTTAAATCATCCTTCGTTCAAAAAATAAAAGAGGCAAGTGTTGTGTTGTGAGAATTCGTGCAAAGAAGAAGACAAGTTTCTTGTCTTAAGCACCAACAAAAAAGGATAAAGTTATTGAGGGCCAAAATTCAATAACCAACCAGGCAGCGTGGCCTAGTGGCAAGTGGTCATGAGTTAAGGTGCTTGGGTGTAGAGTGGTCCACGTTCGATTCATGGCAAGAGCATTTTGGTAGTGTTAAGGTTGAAGCATCGAGGAAGGACATGTGTTTTATTTTTGATTGGGTACCAATGAAGAGGATATAGAGCATGTGGTGCTCTTTGGTTTCCAAACGAGCGCCTAGCACTCGTGACAGTCGAGGCCATGGCTAGGACGCATGAGGAGGTAGCGTCGAGGGTTCGAGTCTCACCTAGGCGAAGGTATAAGGTGTTAAAATTTATTTTAAATAAAGTTATTGTGACATTTTTTATTTATCAAAAGGTGAATTGAAGAGTGATTAAATTTGAGAGGACTTCTTATTTGAAGGTGAGATTGTTTGACATTATTTTTAGTGGTAAATATTATTTTTAATTGGGAGATCATAAGGTGTAAATGGTCAATTCATTTTTGTATATGTTGATGGATGCTTTCTTTAAGATGGAGTGATAAGGTGTATGTGTGTTTTGATATTTGCATTGTATCTTTGAGAGAGTTTAGTATCTTCTAACTCCTTTGAGCTTGGCAAAGAAGTGTTTGTGGTTGTGGCAGATGTTTGAGGTTCCTTCATCATCAAGAAAAAGGTATGAGCACATTCTTCCATAGTTGAGTTGATTGGTTGGTTTTCTGGAAAATAAGTTTGGAGTGAAAAGGACTTGATTAGGGTTTCCTTATTGAGTGTGTTGAGTTAATGCTTCAAGGTTTTCTAGAATAAAGAGTTGTTGTTAAAACCTTGTTTTATAAGCATTGTTGTTGAAGCCATTGGTTGAGTGAAGAACTTGAACTAGGGTTTGAAAAGAACATGAGTATCATTGTTATGTGAGATTGGTTGATGAAGCATTGTTGGAAATATTTTGAGTGAGTGTTTATATACTTGGACTAGGGTTTGTAAGGAAGGATTGTTTCATTGAGTGATTGGTTGAGTAGAGTTGGTTGAGCCTAGTCAAGTGGATGTGTGAAGTGATTGTTCAAGTTCCATAAAACAAACTATTCTATATTCTGAATTGATTTGAGAAAGTGATTGAGCATTGTGATGAGTATAGAGCATATTGAGTCTCTAACAATTCTCTTTATGTTTCTATGAGATTGGACAAGTTCAAGTGTGGACTTGTTGAGCATATTTGAGGTAAGTCTTTGAGAAGACTTGTGGACAGATTTGAGGATAGATATTGAGTACAGATTTGAGGATAGAGTTTGGTGCAGATTTGAGGATAGGTTTGTGCCAGACTAGAGACAGATATTGAGGATATATTTGTGCTAGACCGAAGGACTGTGTTTAGTACAGATTTGAGATAGAGCTTTGGAGGTGACAGAGTTGAGGATAGAGATCTCCAACCAGAGCAGGGAGGACATGTGTCTTCTATGGATAGAGTTCCATTTTCTAAGGGTAGTGGAGGCAGAGGTCTTCTAGAGGATCACCAACCAGAGCAGAGATAGGAGATTGGTGTCTCCTGTGGATAGAGATCCACTAACTTGATCAAGGGGATTGGTGTCTCCTTTGGATAGAGGTCCATAAACATTGTAGGGAAAGGATTCCCAAGAGAATTTATTTGAGAAAAAATTATAAGAAATATTTTCTCCGTGGAGTAGCCCACATTGGGTGAACCACGTAAAATCATGTCTCTCATGTGTGTGATGCTTTGTGTGATGTTTACTGCTTTAATATTGTTGATGCTATTATTTGGATTAAAAAGCAAAAAATTTTATCTTATACTGTTCACCCCCCTCTCAGTATAAGCACATGTTCTTCACTTTCTAATATTTGAGAGATTTGGAAATGCAAAAAATTCAAGAATACCTCCATTCAACTAGGCTGATCCCTAGGCCCAAGCTTCATCTGGTGGCACATTTGACTAGAAAGAAATTCTAGAATTTTTAGAGAGGAGTTCAGTTCAATGGAGTTGGTTTGGCATAAAATTGTCACCAAGATTTTTGAAATATTTAGAGATACTTTAGGGATAAGAAAAATTAGGTGAATGAGGGGACTCCCAAGCCACAAAAGTTGGTACCATGGCAGCCCCCTCCCCTATGTTAGAAAAATATTAATTCTGATGGTTCAGCTAAGGATAACCTAGGAACTGCATGCATTGTTTTTCTCATAAGAAATTTCAAGGGGAATATCCTCCATTAGGAGATAGAGGGTCTTGGAAGGGATACTAAAAATGAAGCTAAAGGTTTGGCTATCAGACAAGGTTCTCTCAATGCTTGGGAGAATGGGGTTACAGAGATCATAGTTGAGTCTGATTCACAAATTATGGTGGGACTTCTAGATAATATTAGAAATATTAGACCAAAGGCTTGGAGGATACAAAATATTGTGAGCCAAATTAAGTCCATTTGGCAACAGTTCAACGATGTCATCCTGGTCTATGTTGACAGATAAAATAATGTAGCAACTGAATTTTTAGATAAACATGGCAATGAAATTCTAGCTGGATACATGTTGAATTCTAATCAGGATAGGGACACTTCTAAGTGGTGGGAGGTGAACCAAATGGTTCTTAAATTAGCTAGAAAATACTTAGCTAAGGATGAGGATAGGTCCAAATTCCACTAAGTATTATGGATCAATGGAGGATAAACAATTATTTTTTGGGTTTTTTACTACATCTTGTAGTACTCTTTGGCCATTTTTGGAATAGCACAGATAGTGTTCACAGGACTATCAAGCTTTCTAGGTTTCTTAGGATCAATGTAAAGCAAAAATAGGAACAGGTTCAATGTTTATGCTCTGTAGATGGTACTCAATTTTTTGTTATTTTTGGAGATGTTAATCCGAGTTTTATTCGGATTTTAGGGCTTGCCAAAAGTGGAATACCTATGACTATAATTTGATTCTTGTTCTATCAATATAATTTTTTACCTTTTCAAAAAAAACTTTATTGATCCTAAGGTTCCTAAATGAGAAAATTACTACTTGTACACATGCAATAGATTTGAATTCAAAATAGAAAATAGAGGTACTCTTCCTTAAAAACATAAATGTCACAATGTCAAGATTTAGTGGGAGACTACAACTTAAAATTGTATGTGCTTGTGCTTCCATTAGGAGGATGTGACATAGTTTTAAGACCTCAATGGTTATGCACTTGAGGCCCTATCTTATAGGGCCTTTCAAAACTATATATGTAATTCATAATAGAAGTTCAACAATACACTCTCAAGGTGTTGATAGTTGGTTCAACGAACATAATCAGTTCTCATTACATGGAGAAATAACTTTAAAAGGAATCTCATGTAGTCATGGATCTATATTTCATAGTATAGTCTATAGAAGTTGATAAATCCAATCAATCCCTAGATTTATATTTACATATTAATAAGTATTCTTCTATGTTTGAGGAACCCTATGGACTTCCCCCATCATGTACACATAATCATGTCATCCTAATAGTTTTAGAAAATATATCACCAAATAAATGCCCTTATATATATCCTTATGTATAAAAGTTAGAATTTGAAAAGTTAACATAAGAATAATTAGACGCAATGGTAATTCAACTGAGCACCAATCCTTATTCATCACTCTTTTGGTATGAAAACATAATGGGTCATAAATACTATGTATTTATTTTTAGACATTGAACAAAATCACTATTAAGGATAAATTTATAATTCTAGTCATAGATAAGCTTCTTTATTGACTAAATGGTGCTTGCTTTTTCTCCAACCTATATTTGAGATTAGGATACCACCAAATATGCTTCTGTGATAAGGATGTTCATAATACAATGTTTAGGACACATTATGGACACTATAAACTTTTAGTCATGCATTTTTGGCTTAACAAATATTCCATCCATATTCTAAAGTTTGATGAATTAAACTTTTGTTCCTTCCTCCAAAAAGTCATCTTAGATTTCTTTGATGACATCCTTATTTACAGTAAGATTTGGGAGGAGCATTTGACTCACTTAGATCAAGCCCTGAAACTACTTTTAGAAAATCAATTATTTTCCAAGCATTCCAAGTGCTCTCTAGCTCAAAATTAGGTTGAATATTTGGGGTATATCATCTTGAAATATGCAGTTAACATAGACCTTAAAAATGAAGGATATAGAAAATTGGTCTAAATCAAGATCTTTAAAATCCTACAAATATTTTTGGGTCTCACCAACTACTATCATAATTTTGTTAAGGATAATGGGATGATTGTAACTCCTTTTATGGCCATGTTAAAAAAAAATTCATTTAGGTGGATTAAGGTAGTGAAACGAGCTTTTAAAATTCCCAAGAAAACTATGTGCATCACTCTTGTACTTGCTATATCAAACTTCTCTCAATTTTTAACCATTGAATATGGTGCATTTGGGAATGGAATTAAGGTAGTACTCATGCAACAATGGCAACCATTAGCTTTCACCAATAAGCGAAAGTCAACATATGAGATAGAAATGATGACAATTCTATAAGCGATGACATATTGGTGACCATATTTGTGGGATGACATCTTTATATCAAAATAAACCATTCATAGCCTCAAAAAATTCTTAGAAAAAGAAGTATTTTATCCTGAATGTAAAATATGGGTGAACAAAATTTTGGGCTATAATTACAAGATCATTTACAAAAAATAAAAATATGATGTTGAAGTCAATGCAGTATCATGCAAATTTGATGACTAAGTTAACTTGTTTTTACTATCCTTACCAAATCTATATTAGTTGCTTGAAGTCCAACAGGATAAGCAAGAGGATCCACACTACAACTAATTTAAAACTCATCCATAAACTCTAACATGGGCTCATCATATTCATGTCATGGCCAATACTTGTGCTACAAGAGATGCAATATCCTTGTTGTAAATTCAACTATGTTTGATAAGTTACTACATGAATTACATGCTTCAGTTGGATATTTTGAATTCTAAAAGACTTATCAATGCACAAAAACTAATTTTTTTCTAGAAAGAAATAAAATAGGATATTAAATGGTTTGTTCATGAATATGATATTTAACAACATCACAAACGGGAATGGTTCTAGTTCTATGTATGCTCCAACCCCTACATGTTCCAATGACAATATGGATCAATGTTTTCTTGGGTTCTATTTGAGGATTTTCAAAGCTAGTAGGTAGGTCATTTATTTTGGTTGTTATGATTGTATCTCAAAGTATTCTTATTTTGTCATCTTACACATCCCTATACAATCTCCACCATTTCTCAAATATTCATATTGACCATATTACTAAATCCTACTTACAATAAAAGTAAAGGTTGCATCATAATGGGCCCATGTCGCTATGCGTCTATAGTACAAACATACACCAACACTATACAAGTACATACTTGTGTTAGGATAGGGTCCTAACAAATAGTTTCCTCGTCTTAAATATTAAGGACAAATCCTTGTTTTGAGGGGGATGCATTGTTAGGAACTCATGTCCCAAACCTTTCTATTTATTTTATTATAATAGTTTAGATAGTAAATAGTGGGCACCTCTTTTCAATGTAAATATGACCCTTGATTATTAGGGTTAGGATTAGATAGATTAGATAGCTATTTTTGTCTAATCCTAGAGCATTAAGGTACTTATATAATACATCAAGAAAGATAAGGTGTCTTAAATAATTACGTTGTATTGATATTTGCTCATAAAGGAAGTTATCCTCTTTAAGCAACCTAAAAAACAAAGTAAATTCTTTAGTGTTATAGATAACATCCTTGTTTGTTGTGTTTATTCTATGGAAGTGTGTTTCTTTTATGATTTTTATTCTAATTCCTATTAATTATTGTAATAAAACTCATTACAAGTAGATCCTTGGTATTTGAAGTGTCGTTCATATGTGTATCATAGATCTTATAAACATGAAGAGTAACCATGCCAAGCATCATATCCTTATTACCTTGAGTAGATACTTCCTCCTATTAAAATTAGTATCTTGAGGGATTTTGTTCACATATTTGAGCAATCATTGACTTCAAAGAAAAGCTTCAGTCTTGATTTTCTAAATAGCATAATTTGGTTTATTCCATAAGGCACATGTTGATCCATTATTTCCATACCAATATATAGTTTCTAACATGTAGTTATTACCAAAAAAAAATATTAGCAATGCAAAGACCTCAAAACATGATTTAAAAAATAATGGACTCAAAATGCTTTTGTATGCAAAATTTATGGTAACTTGAATTTTGGCCCTAAAATCACACAAAATGACATGAAATCCTTTTAAAATTTATTAAAAATATTTACACCTTCAATAATTAGGAGACTACCATGCACCTAACAAAGAGGATGCCAATTAAGTATTGACTAGATAGAGGAATAATAAATTGTTTATTGTCAAGTGTCTTTATTCTAGAAAAGAGGTGACATTGAGAAGTTGGTTATGTAGTCCATTTGTTACCTTCTAGTGCCAACTAAGATCCATAGTTTATGACATTTAATATTGACTATGCAAGTATTGGAATAGAGGACTTGATAGGGTGGTTTGATTTGATTGGTTAATCTTATTTATACCTAAAATTTGATGTCCATCTCATCTACTCTACCACATTAATCATTTCCATATCAATATATGTAATCTCAACTTATGCCACATCATTATATGCTATGTTATCTATCTTGAGGTTGTTATCATTAAGCATGACATCATAATGTACTGTATCACAACGTCTAATGTCATCATATACCATATCACCAGGTATGACATCATCAAACATCACATCACCATGTGTGATGTTAGCATGCACTATGTTAATAGGGGTGATGTCATCAGGTATCTTATCCAAAAAATAGATGTAGAATTGGAACCTTTGACCTATTAGGTCCAAAATACTAAGGTATTATCTTGTAGCCATAGTGTCATGGACACAAATCCAAATTACTATTATAAGTATGTTGTTCTTAAGGGTACTTCTTTACCCATATGTGGTCCGCCACATGCCATGGTGGACTTTGAACCTATAATGTGACGAGAAGGGTGCCTTTGAACTTGGTACATAAACCATCTCCACAAGCCCTCTAGTTTATTCAATACCATGTGATCCCTTCAAACTAAGTATGCACCTTATACCAAGATTTTTCTTCCCTCCACTAGAACATTTTGAGGAATGTTCACTTATTTTAAATTTAAATATTCAAAAGAGAGGGAAAGAGAAAAAATTGGTCTTAATGGAACATGTACCTAGAGGAAAAATTATTAAAAGTACTAAATTGAGATCATCCTTTTGTAAAGAATTAAAAACACTAGTAGTTCATATATTTCTACTATGGTTTGTCCTACACAACCTTTTGCATAGACATAGCTTATCAAACCATCCTATCCTTCCAATGTTCTAGAAAATTTCCAATGTTATGAAATGGTTGCTAGACCATTTTAGAAACTTTACGAAGTATCATAGAGGTATTTTTCATGCAAAAAAGTTTTCCCGTGACTTATATAACATATGGGGGCTACAAAAAATTGTTCAAAATCTTCTTTTCTTCTTTGGGAATCATGCATACTATCCTCTCATTTGTGCTACATCTTAAACCAAAAATATTGAAGGAGAAAAGGAAATGGATTTTTTTTTATCATAAAATACAAATAAGTTTTATAGAAAACCTTGAGGAAATCAATCCGACGATTAGCACCCATCTAGTTAAAAAAAGATTAAAAAATTATTAAATTTTGAGGCAAGAAGAGCCTATCAATGAATATTTCTAAAATAAAATTTGTTGTAATCTAGTGAGATCCTCATAATCCAAGTCCACCTTAGATTTTGGTAAGAAAACCCTAAAAAAATATTGATGACACACAAAGCTTCCATAAACTGCTTCCAAAACGTAGTGCTTCTTGGAACTACCTTAGAAAAGAGAATTGTAGAAGACAAGAAGTCAAGTAATGGAAATTTACACTCACTCTAATATCATGTTGGATTTCATAATACTTTCTAGAAATGAATGGAATCAACACGCTATCCAGAAAAGCAAAAATAGATCATAGAAATAATATGTACATAGACACCAAAATAGTTTCACTAAAGAAAAATAATTACACTTCAATCGATAAAGAAGTGGTTGGTATAAAGGGGTATAAATATCCACCTATAAGATACCTTTAGATCAAGGTTAAAAAATCGATCTTTAGATTAAATAATAAGATATTATAATAAAATCAACTATACAAAGTGTATAATAACCCAAAGGGCTAAACAAAGATTATGATACAAAAGTCAATCATGACCTCAAGTAAATTTTAACACAATATATTCAAATACTTGGAACATGCATCGAATCTTGTTCATACTCATTTATATTTTGGATTAGCATTACTATTCTAATATCAACTTAAAACTTGCACCCACACTAATCCACTCCAACTTACATATCAAAGTTTTAGATATAGCTAGTCCCCTAAAATTCACTTGGAAGGTACATATAACCTCATCCACCCATCTTAAAGTATCAATCATTTCACATTAGATGTAAATATATTATGGTTGGCTACTCTTTGAATATCCACTTGAAATGTGTGTCCAACCTCATCTATTCTATTAAAAAAAATTATTATTCTATTTAGATGCCAAGGTTTGAAAGATAACTATTATGCTAATATCCATTTGAATATTACATATAACTTTAATCCATCCGTAAATATGTTAAGCTATAATAAATAAATAAAACTTCCATACAAGATCAATAAATTCAACTTATATTTACTTGATATATATGTGAACCTCAAGTATTTGAATAGAGGACTTGACAAGGTGGCTTGATTTGATTGGTTAATCTAATTTATACCTAAAATTTGATGCCACCTCATCTACTCTACCACATCAATAATTTTCATATCAATATATACCTATCAACTTATGTCACATCATTATGTACATTTCAATAAATGCCACATCATTATGTGCCATGTTATCTAAACTGAGGTTGTTATCATTAACCATGACATTATCATATGCCATATCACAAGGTATGATGTCATCACATGTCATATCGCCAGGTATGATATCATCATACACCATAACAACATGTGTGATGTCACCATGCACTATGTTAATTAGGGTGATGTCGTTAGGTATCTTATCCAAAAAATTAGTGTAAGATTTGAACGTGTGACCTATTAGGTCCTAAGGACTAAGGTATTCTCTTGTAGCCATAGTGTCATGGGTACAAATTCAAATGGCTATTACAATTATATTGTTCTTAAAGGTACTCCTTTACCCATATGTGGCCCTCCACATGTCACAATGGAATTTGAACTCATAACATGATTAGGAGGTTGCCTTTTAATTTGGTGCATAAACCATCTCCACAAGCCCTCTAATTTTTTCAATACCATGTGATCCCTTCAAACTAAGTGTGCACCTTGTGCTTAGATTTTTCTCCCCTCCATTAGAATATTTTGAGGAATATTCCATTTTTTAAAATTTATTTTTTCAAAAAAGAGAGATAAAGTGAAATTTTTTGTCTTCATGGAACATGTACCTAGATGCAAAATAAAAGTACTAAATTAAGATCATCATTTTGTAAAAATTCTAAAAAAAATAATAGGTCATCTATATCTACTTTGGCTTACCCTACACAACCTTTTGCATGGACATAACCCATCAAACCATCCTCTCCTTCCAATGTAGTAGAAAAGTTCCAATGTTATCGAATAGTTTTCAGGTCATTTTAGCAACTTTGACAAGTATCATAGAGGTCTTTGCCATGCAAAACAATCTTCTTGACTTATATAACATATGGAGGCAACAAAAAAGTATTCCAATTCTTTTTTTCTTATTTGGGAATCATGCAAACTATTCTCTCATTTCTGCTACATCTAAACCAAAAATGTTGGAGGAAAGAAAATGGATTTTTTAATGAGGTTTTTAAATAACCTCGAGAAAATCAATCTGATGGTTATGGAATCCATCTAGTTAGAAAAAAGATTAAAAATGTATTAAATGTTAATAGAGGCAGTAAAATATTATCGATGAATATTTCTTTTGAAATAAATTTGTCGTAATTTAGTGAGATCCACACAATCTAAGGCCACCTAGATTTTTGGTACGAAAACCCTTAAAAATTATTGATGACACACAAAGCTTCCATAAATTGCTTCTAAAAAGTAGTGCTTATTGGAACTACCTTAGAAAAGACTAAGAGAATTGTAGAAGACAAGTAGTCAAGTAATATAAATTCACACCCACTTTGATATCATGTTGAATTTCATAAGACATTCTAGAAGTGAATGGAATCAACACTCTATCCAAAAGAGTACAAATATATCATGAAAATAATATGTACAATATGAAGGGTGTTCATAGACACCAAAATAATTTCACTAAAGAAAATAATTACACTCCAACCGATAAATAAATTATTGGAAAAAAGAGGTATAAATTTCCACCTATAAGGTACCTTTAGGTAAAGGTTAAAAAATCAATCTTTAGGTTAAATAATATATTACAATAAAATCAACTATACAAAATGTACAAGTATTGGTGTAATAGAAGTGGAGGATGTGATGGAGGAGCAAACGCGCAGGAGAACAACAACAGAAGTAGGCGAGAAGATAGCATTTGCAGCAAATGAGAATCGAGACCCCAACAAAGGAGAACCCAACAATAAGCTCAAAGCCCCCCCGAATGAACCGACGAGAAATGCAACATCTAGAGTGAGAGCAAGAGGCTGGGAAGCAGCAAGAATAGAGAAGGATCGTCTTGCATTATGAAGAGTGTATCTCCTCCTCTTTAGGCCTCTCAGATTAGTTGGGACAACATCTATACGAAAAAATCAAAAGACCTAGGTCCACCAACTAGGTCAGCTATAGGATCCCGACATTGGAAGATAGAACCAGATCTCGAACATCAGATGAATACTCTTGGTCAGGAAGAGAAAGTCTTGAGAGTGGAGTACGACCCATAAAAATCCTCCCAAACTTATGCAAATATAATAAACCCTAACCCTAGTCCATCTACTAGACCCAAAGTAGAATTGATCCCTTCTAATGGTAACCTTGAGATCCCTTGTGAAGTCATGTCCAACGTGCTCTATCGAAACTCAAACATATTGGTTGGAAAATTTCTCAGGTCACGCCCCAACATGGAATCCATTCACAAATGGGCCAACACCTCTTGGCACCTAAAGGAATCCTTGGAGATGATAGTCCTTACTAGGAATTTTTTTCTAATTCGGTTGAGTGACCTTGCAGACTCTCAACGGATTTTCATTGGAGGGTCTTGGTTCTACGATCGAAAGGGCCTTTTCCTCCATAAATGGGGAGTCGACTTCAACCTGGCAACCTAGAGCATTAACTTTTCTCCAATCTAGGTTCGCCTCCCCGACCTTCCCATAAAATTTTAGCATGAGGACATCCTCTGCGGCATAGTGAGAAGCATTGGAGAACTCATTTCCTTCGACCCCCAATGCACATTGGAACAAGGATGACTCAGGATTGCATGTGCATTAATACAAACCTGGACGTTGATCTTCCTTCATCAATCATCCTCATATCCAAGGTCTGTACCTTTACCCAAGCTATTGAATATGATAATAAACCCATATTTTTTAGTCATTGTTCCAATCAGGGCCACCTTCCTTCCTAGTGCCCATCTCATCCCCCTACTACCTCATCTCGAAAGAGTCATCGGGCTTCCAAATCCCATCATCCCCAGGGTTTTTATCATACCCCGAACCCTCTTGGACCCCCGTTGAAGACCTCTAGTGGTCAGAAGACCCCTCTGGTCCCTCCCCAATTGGACCCCTCCCCCTTGCAGCCTGACTATCCCTGTCTCAAATCACTTCTCCCCCCTATCAAGGTTATGCATAGTGGCAAATATTCACAAATTGGATGAATATTAGGATTTTCAAAATTGGAAATTGGTGAATATGAGGACCCTTGACGTCGGCCCATTCGCCTAAAATTTTTAGGACCAATTTTTTCTTAGGGTTAATTTGCCATAATATATATCCAAACATAGGCATATTTGTACTCATTGGAAAGCTCTTTTTAAGCCTAATCTAATGGTGGTGTTTTTATGAAGTTATAAGATGATTTAATAGGTCAAAAGTAGGACCAAATATAACCTTACATTTTAGGGCTTCACATACCCCAAATTTTGGTATGAAGATGCTCAATTTCATTTTCTTAGGGTTCTCCATGATTCACCTTGATTTTGATTAGGATTCACCAATTTTTTACAAGTACATTTTGAGTCCAATCCCTTACGCATAACCCTGCTCCCTATCCTTCGACGACCCTCCGTTGACTCCCCCAAAATGATCTTCACCTATTTGTTATGTCCACCTCCCTCCCCCTCCCCCATTCAAGCATCGACCTCTTCATCTTCCCCCACCATCCTTGAGCACCCATCCCCCCAGCCCTCTTCCCTCTCTCCCTCAAGAAATTGATGGCAAACATGGGATCAGTCAAGAAAATGGGTCACCCCTCGACTTAGGATATCATAAATAGGAGAGCCCTAGATGACATCACTAATGGCACCCAACTCAATATCAGGTAGTCCTCATGAACTTCTAAGAACCAAGAACAAAATAGAACCAACCTTCCCCCTATCAGGGAGAGGGAAGTGCACATCGACTAGAATCACCAAATGAAGATCCTTTCATGGAATGTGAGAGGTCTCAATGGGTGAAACAAGTAGTGCTTGGTCAAGTCCATGAGGAAGGAACACATACCTACTATCCTTCTCCTTCAAGAAATAAAACTTGATTCTCAAAATGTTTCTTTTATTTCCAACTACATTTGGAGGGACTCTACCTCCTACTACAGTTTAACTAGTGGAGCCTCTGGGGGCCTCTTGTACCTAAGGGACCCATCCAAGATTGAGGGACCAATTTTATCAATAATTGAAAGCTACTTCAACATGTTGTTCTTCAACAAGGAGGATTGGGTTCGTTGGGTCCTATCAAATGTGTATACCCCGAACTCTCCCTCCTGAAGAACTTCGTTATGGAACTCCCTCAGCCAACTGCAAGATATTTTTTGTAGAAGTCTAGATACTGGCTGGGGACTTCAACCCTCCCCTCTAAAACTTCAAAAATAAGGGAGGGACTCCAATCACTAATATATTCTATGAGAAGTTTACAAGCTTCATAGACAATAACATTTTATGGATATTAATCTTCGAGGGCCAAGATTCACATGGACCAACCACAGGAAAGGTGGCCATATGATCCATATGAGATTGGATTGCGTCCTCATTTTTATAAATGTCATCCCTCTATTTGGTGATGTAATCATGAGCTCTCTCTCGAGGATTGGATCCGACCACAATCCCCTCCTCCCGGAGAGTTATCTTCATGCTTCATCCTTCAAATACCATTTTAAGTTTGAAGTGATGTGGCTCCATGATCTGAGCATCAAATATCTTATTGCTCAATGGTGGGCAAGGCCTTTCCATGGGTCCAAAATTATCCAGATTAGCAATAAACTTTGGTATGTAAAATACAATCTCAAAATATGGAATAAATATGTGTTTAGGAACATCTTTCATAAGAAGCAGCAAATCCAATCCCAACTCTAGGACATTGAGAACAGTGTTCAATATGGTGACCCTGAAGCCACCCTCCAAGATGCTGAGAGAGTCCTCCTGTCTGATTATCACAACATCCTGAGAAGTGAGGGAGTCTTTTGGAAGCAAAAATCAAGAGCAACTTGGCTCAAAGAAGGTGATTTGAACACCAAGTTTTTTCATGCCATAGTAGCGAGACACAGGGATAGAAACAAGATCAAGAAGCTAGTCCAGCAAGATAGATAGGTAGTCTCATACATCTAGAGAATCAAAGCAATGGTTGCACTCTACTTCGAGGAGCTTCTTGGGCCCTCTCCTAGATGCAACAACCATACTTTCAAGAGCCTTCTACAATACATCCTAAGGTTAGTCACTGAGAACCAAAACCATATGCTTCTTGCTACCCTCTTTGATAAATAAATTAGGACTACTATTTTTTCCATGCAAGGGGGGAAAGCTCTAGGTCCAAACGGGTTTCCCCCCATATTTTTCAACACTTTTGGGATATCATAAGCTTGGATGTGGTTTTTGTGATCCAAAAGATGTAGGTAAACAAGGTGATACCAGGTGAAATCAATTCCACCTTCCTAGCCCTCATTCCCCAATTCAATCAGGCCCACACCCTCTCTAAATTTCAACCCATCAGTCTATGCAATGTTTTATACAAAATTCTCACCAAAGCCCTAGCCACCAGACTTAAGCTAATCCTCCCCTCCATCATTTCCCCTAATAAAGGTAGCTCCATCCAAAAAGATAAAATATTGATAGCATTATCATCATTCATGAGGTCATCCACTCCATTTCCTTGAGCAACCTAGCAGGCTTCCTCCTCAAGCTCAATATGAACAAAGCCTTCGACAGAATATCCTAGGATTTTTTGTTGGCCATCCTCCATAGGTTTTGCTTTCACTCGGAGTGGGTCAAGTTGATCAAAGGGTGTATTACCTTGGCTAACTTCTCTATCCTGGTCAACAGTTCCCCCATGGGCTACTTCAATAATTCCAAAGGCCTCAGGCAAGGAGACCCCATCTCCCCCTTATTTTTCATCATCATAGTAAAGGCCTTTAGAAGGACTCTCATGGAGGTGTGTTTGGAAGGGTCCATCTCAGGCATCAAACCTACTTCCTCTCTCTAGGCTTTGTCCCACCAATAGTTCATTGACGACACGATCCTAGCCACTCGGGCCTTAGTTTCCCAAGCTCAGCGCATCAAGTCCATCCTCCTCTCCTTTGAGGCTATGACTGGATAGAAGGTGAATTTTGATAACAATAAGATTTATTTCTTCAACACTCTAGCAAGGATTCAAGTCCGCATTCTTGCCACCCTTGGTTGCTCCATTGGCATCCTCCCAACAACTTACCTTGGATTCCCCCTCTTTGGAGGTCAGTCCAAAAAAATATCTTTGGAATCCCATCATTGAGCGCATTCAAAAAATGTTGGCCAGCTAGAAAGGTAGCCTCCTCAGTCAAGCTAGCAAGGCCACCCTTGTCAAAGCTACCCTCCAGAGCATCCCTGTCTTCTTCATGTCCATCTTCTAGATTCCTACTGAAGTCTGCAACCGCATTGAAAAACTCTAAAGGAACTTCGTTTGGTTTGTATCATAGGATAAACAAATAATTCACTTGGTGGTGTAGAACCAGGTATACATTAGAAAGGAATATGGTGGCATTGGGCTTCATAAAGTTCACAACATGAACCTGGCACTCATCGCTAAGTACGGATAGCAGGTCCTCACCAACAAAGACTCTCTGTGGGTAGCCATCATCAAAGCCAAGTACCTATGGCACAATTCAATTTTTTTAGATGATCCTCACCCAATCAAAGGATCCATGATGTGGAACTTCATCACCAAAATAAAGCATATCATTAGAAAGGGTATCATATGGAAACTCGAAAATGGGTCCAGAATCAATTTTTGGAGTGACCTCTGGCTAGGAAGTTGCCTACTCTAGGAAGGAGAGGACATGGTGTGTCTTCAGCCAGTGACTAACACCCTCTTCAGACCTAAAGTAAGTAATTTCCTCCTCCCATATTGTTCTTCCTAGAATCCCCCCCCAACCGATGGTCTCTCTACTAACTATAAGCTTGCCTTTACTTCCCTGTATGATATTCTCTACCTCTGTGCCATCCCCTCCTCCCCTCTGAAGGACTCCATCCTTTAGGCGCCCTCACATTTTGACCTCTTTTCTATCAAGTTATCCTATGCCCTATCCAATAACCCCAACCCCCTGGTTCCCATCCAATTTCATCTAGAAGTCCCGCCTCACACCTAAGGTAAACTTTTTCCTGTGGCTTTCCATCCAGGATAAGATCCTCACCATCCCTAATCTTCATCGTTGTGGCCTATCCCTCCCTAACAGTTACTACCTGTGCCTATCGTATTGTGAGTCCACCCAACACATTTTCACTTCCTGCCCCTTCTCCCTTGCCATCCTCTACTTCCTATTCTCTGCGGTCAGTATCTCCTGGGCCCCGCCCCTCTGGCTCACCAATCTCTGTATTCAATGGATGAACCCTTTTAGAGGACATCATCTAAATACCTTCTGGTTCTTTTGCCTCCCGCACTTCCTGTGGGATATTTGGAGAGACCACAACGCTTAGGCCTTTAGAGACTCATTTCACAAGGTGAACCATGTCCTTGTCAGGATTATTGTTGTTGCAACTGAGAATGTGTCGATCACCCACTGTAAAGATGACCCGGAGCCTCATCCTAAAAAAATTATAGTATCCACTCTTGACATCCTAGAAGGCATCCGCAACCAAACCCCCCAAGGCTAATCGCTCCCTCGTCAAATGGACTCCTCTACCTCTATGCTTCCTCAAGCTCAATTTTTACGATGCAGCAAAAGGAAATCCAAGACCTATAGGTGCAAAGGACATCGTCTGAGACCATAAGGGTAACATCATCTTGGCCTACACAAATAAATTGGGGATCAACTCCAGCCACTTTATCGAGGCTCAGGCTCTCTACCAAGGCACCATCCTGATTCACAATCTTCAGGTTCTCAACATTGTAGTAGGAGATTCCAAAAATATCATAACAAGCTTGTCCCCTAAGTTCGTCGCTTCATCATGGAACATCTCCAATATGATTATTGAAGTCAAGTAGTTGTTATGATCTTTCTCAAAATCGAAAGTGACCCACACCTATAGGGAGGGTAACTGGGTGGCTGACCAGCTAGCATTGGTATCTCAGAGTCTTGTCTTTGGGTATGGACTGACTCCTTCCCACAAGAAATAATCGATACTAATGTTGCTAACCTCACCAATCAGTGAGTCAAAGCAGTCCAACGTGGAAAATATTCACCATAATTTTCATGTCCACACTAGCCTACACAGTTTGATTTATCAAAATAGCCCCAACATGGCATGTTCCCTTAGTGACACCTCGAGGACAGCTATATTTCATACCTCACATGCAAATTTCTTCAGTGGGAAGCTTTTCCATGTGCTTTTTTCCAACCTATGCATGAGCAAGCATTTTTACAGACGCAACCAGTTGTCTTCTCGAAATTGGAGGCTTCTTCACGAGATCAAGATCACATGGAATTGGGAGAGGTGTTACGATGAAAATTATCACCTTGGAACCTGCTTCATTCCCATTTTTTATGGTGACACATTTACCTGGTCATTGGGAATTTTGGTCCTCGGTGCCCATGTTCTCGATCGGGTCATCGTAGCGGTTTCCAAGTCCCCTAGCCGCTCAGTGTATCCCCTTGGTTTTAGCTGACCTCTGCTTGCTTACCACATCATTTTCAATGCTGTGTCAGCTAAATACACTATCAACACCAATAATGGTATGGTTCTTCGACCTTTCGATCTCGTGGTGACTACCCATATCATCCCCCTTGCTCTTATCCATCGCATCTGTTGTTCCACTGAGGATGTTTTTCTCAATAATCATGATCTATCCTTGTTCGCCTCCTTAGTCTATTGAGGTGTCATGTCCAAATGCCTCCACCTGGCCCCTCCCATTGGTTGGTGTACCCCTCCACCCGTGCCACCAAATTTTTGCTCGATTGGGATGATTTTGAGCATGAGTTGCATTGGATGGGGAATCGTTGTAGTGGTCTAGCATTTATTTATTTCCACCATGCTTCATTTCCATCATATTTTCCACCCTCTCACCTTCTATCTATTAGTTCACCCTATGCTTATGTTGAGTGTCGTCACCATGGCTGAAATTGAGCCTGCATCCCTCCAATTAACCCCCCTAGTCGAGGATATCTTTAGGGACCACGGTCTCCTAAATTTTCTACATAGTTTCATGGGGCCAAGCCTGATTTATCCATGGAATTTGTCCAAACATGGAATGAAGGGCATGTTGTTGTTCGAGGTATGGGTTTCACTATTACGACGAATCTCTTGGCAAAGGTAATTAGTCTCCCTAACGACGGTGAGATCATCAATCGGGAGAAGCATTCCCTTCAAGATAAATTGGCGTTGTTCAGAGATAAAGGGGAATCCTTGGGCAAAGAGAAATGAGAAATTGTCAGAGAGTCACTTTCGAAGCTATGGGACACGGCGATGATCACTATTCTATAGTAATTTATGCTTGACAATCCGTTTGTTGTTTTGTGAAGCTTCCACCTTATTTTTTTAAACCACCTCAGAGGAAATAAGACCATTAATATCCTTGAGTACATGTTTAAGTTGATAGAGAGGTTGGTGTTGAGCGTTAAGAGGAGAACCTCCTCCTTCCCCCTCCATCAAGGCCTTCACTGGGTGTTCAAATTTGTAGTGGTAGAATAGAACCGTAGAGTAGTGATACCAACAAGGTCTCCCCTCATTGGAGGATAGGCCAGGCTCCCCCCCATCGATGGATCAGTTGGGCCTCCCATCCTCGCCAGAAGGTAGGCCATTTTTGGAGAAGAAATTGGAGCAAACGCCCTAGCCCCCCCACCCATCGGCACCCCATGAGTTGCAGCTAGGATGGATGACACCTTGATCTCATAAAATATTGAACCCTATCGGTACCCCATCCATGCCAAGGTAGGAAGTAGTAAAAGGAAGGCTTCACTCATGATTGATGATGCCTCAGATGACTCTCTATCCTTACAGACCAAGAGAGATAAGTCAGCTAGGTTTCTAGCCCAGATCAAAGGGACCTCTATGTAGGCTCCCCTCTTGGATTCATGTGTGATGCACTTCCTAAGCCTCTCTGATTGTGAGCACATCCAAGAGATTCACGACCTACTCAGAGCACTAGGTTGGGCGGCCAAACCATCTCCTCCCTCTTAACATAGGCAGATTTCCTCATTGAAGAGTACAAAGGATAGTTTAAAATTATTGAGGAATTCAAAAGTCTAGTGGGGAGAACCCTACTATCAAAAAATTTGGACCGAATACATAATTCAGGACACAGGAGGACCCTCAGTGGTGGGGGCCTCCCCTAACGGTTCTATTTTGTTTTGGTGTTTGTGTTTTGGTCTGCGTTTCGACCTTGTGTGGATTTTTTGTCAGTTTCAATATTTGCCCTTGCGTGGGCTTCTGTAGATAGTTGGTGGTACCCCTACGTGGGCTTTGTTCTATAGTTAGATGTTGTTGCCCCTACATGGGTTGTTGTTATGTTTTTGGTTTGCGGATATATTCTCTCCTATTGTTTGGTAGGATGTTTGTCCTTGTGTTTGGTTGCCTCTGTGGCGCTTTTGGATTTTCTCTAGTAATGTAAAAGGTTACATGACCCTTTCAAAACCCTTTTTACCAATAAAAAAAACTATACAAAGTGTACAAGGGCCTAAAGGGCTTCACAAAGAATATGATACAAAAGTCAATCATGACCTCAAGTGAAGCTTAACACAACATATTAAAACACTTGGAATATGCATCAAATCATGCTCATACTCATTTATATTGTAGGATAACCATTACTATTCCAATATCAACTTAAAACTTACACCCACACCTATCCACTCCAACTCACATATCAAATTTTTAAATATAGCTAGTCCCTTAACATTCACTTGGAAGGTACACATAACCTCATCCATCTCATCTTAAAGTATCAATCATTTCAAGTTAGATGTCAAGATTTTATGGATGACTACTCTTCAAATATCCACTTGAAATGTGCATCCAACCTCATCTATTCTATCAAAAATTTGATTATTCTATTTAGATACCAAGATTTGAAAGATAAATATTATGCTAATATCCATTTGAATCTTACATATAACTTTAATCCATCCTTAAATACGTTAAGCTATAAGAAATAGATAAAATTTCCATACAATATCAACAATTTTAACTTATATTTACTCAATATATATGTTAACCTCATGAATTGTAAATTTGATCTCAAAATTTGAGAAGTAACTATATTTATATATATCCACCTAAAGAATGCAACTAGGTTGGTATTTATTTCCCTTGATTTGAATGGAGATATTTTGAGTCCTCTTAACATTTTACTAGAACTAAATCCCTAAATGTCATGTCTTTGTCTCTCAT
Source organism: Wollemia nobilis (assembly GCA_028583015.1). NCBI lineage: Eukaryota > Viridiplantae > Streptophyta > Pinopsida > Araucariales > Araucariaceae > Wollemia > Wollemia nobilis. The sequence continues at coordinate 3,687,501 of JAQPPZ010017205.1, forward strand.
TTTCCTAAAAAAGCAAATATAAAATCACCCTAACATTCTACTATATTGAAAATGTAGTAAGTTATATAATAACTAAAGAGCATTAAATCATGGTTGATTTAATATTTTAATTATAACTTATACCCATTGTCCTTAACATACAAATTAATAAAATATAATTATTTAAATTATTATGGATTTACAAATGAATAAAAATAAAACATTTTTTTTTTTGTTAACATATTTTATGCCTATACAATTAATGAATACCGTTAACATAGTTTATGCCTATACAATTAATGAATATGCACGAGGGATTTGGAAAAATATAATTTATTTATGAAAATAAATAATTCATAATAAAAATATAAAAGAAAATATCCTATATATAGTAGGTCAGAAAAATGTTTATTATTACCTACACATACATATACTTAAATGTTTTTATAACAATACAAACATATAATATTGTCTCATAGTGGATTGGTAACTCAAGTGATTATGATCAATGCCTTAAAGTGGATGGGACCATGATTTGATAAGCAAATGCATTACCAAAATAATCTTAATATGGAACAATTATTATTATAAAGATAGATCCCTAGCTCCTTGATAAGGAACAATTACCTAATTAAAAAAACATATTCATTCCAACTCATTTTTCATATTTTTAAGAGATAAATATCTACTTGAACATACACCTAACTTCTTTTTAACTCATTTAGATTTTGGAATAAATGTTATTTTTCCAATATAAACTTAAAACTTGTATTGAAATTTATCTACTCAAGTCATATATTAAATTTTTAAAGATAACTACTTTCCCAAATTCCATTTGAAAAGTAAATTTGACCTTATCCATATAATCTTAAGATTTTAGATCATCTTAGGTTAGGTGCCAAGAATTTTAAACAAAAATGGTTATACAATATTAAAACAAAACCCATGCATATTACATCATGACCATATCAAATTTTATGGATGTCAAGATTTTATGGATGACTACTCTTCAAATATCCACTTGAAATGTGCATCCAACCTCATCTATTCTATCAAAATTTTGATTATTCTATTTAGATACCAAGATTTGAAAGATAAATATTATGCTAATATCCATTTGAATCTTACATATAACTTTAATCCATCCTTAAATAGGTTAAGCTATAATAAATAAATAAAATTTCCATACAAGATCAACAATTTTAACTTATATTTACTCAATATATATGTTAACCTCATGAATTGTAAATTTGATCTCAAAATTTGAGAAGTAACTATATTTATATATATCCACCTAAAGAATGCAACTAGGTTGGTATTTATTTCCCTTGATTTGAATGGAGATATTTTGAGTCCTCTTAACATTCGACTAGAACTAAATCCCTAAATGTCATGTCTTTGTCTCTCATTTTCCTAAAAAAGCAAATATCAAATCATCCTAACGTTCTCCTATATTGAAAATGTAGTAAGTTATATAATAACTAAAGAGCATTAAATCATGGTTGATTTAATATTTTAATTTTAACTTATACCCATTGTCCTTAACATACAAATTAATAAAATATAATTATTTAAATTATTATGGATTTACAAATGAATAAAAATAAAACATATTTTTTTTTGTTAACATATTTTATGCCTATACAATTAATGAATACCGTTAACATATTTTATGCCTATACAATTAATGAATATGCACGAGGGATTTGAAAAAAGATAAGTTATTTATGAAAATAAATAATTCATAATAAAAATATAAAAGAAAATATCCTATATATAGTAGGTCAGAAAAATATTTATTATTATCTACACATACATATACTTAAATATTTTTATAACAATACAAACATATAATATTGTCTCATAGTGGATTGGTAACTCAAGTGATTATGATCAATGCCTTAAAGTGGATGGGACCATGATTTGATAAGCAAATGCATTACCAAAATAATCTTAATATGGGATAATTATTATTATAAAGAGAGATCCCTAGCTCCTTGATAAGGAACAATTACCTAATTAAAAAACATATTCATTCCAACTCATTTTTCATATTTTTAAGAGATAAATATCTACTTGAACATACACCTAACTTCTTTTTAACTCATTTAGATTTTGGAATAAATGTAATTTTTCCAATATAAACTTAAAACTTGTATTGAAATTTATCTACTCAAGTCATATATTAAATTTTTAAAGATAACTACTTTCCCAAATTTCATTTGAAAAGTAAATTTGACCTTATCAATCTAATCTTAATATTTTAGATCATCTTAGGTTAGGTGCCAAGAATTTTAAACAAAAATGGTTATACAAGATTAAAACAAAACCCATGCATATTACATCATGACCATATAATCACATTTCAATAGGCTGAAAATTATGCGTGCATCACTTGACAACATTTGAATTTGGGTCTCCTCCTTGAAAGTTGAGGAAATTAATTGTTGAACTAATGTCGTTTGATTAGGTTCCAAGATTTTATGGATATTTGTTCCTTTAATATCCACTTGAAATATGAACCCAACTTTATCCATTCTATAAAAAAAAAATTGATTATTTTAATTTAGATGTAAAGGTTTGAATAATAATTATTATTTGAATATCCACTTGAAATTTTTATATAATTTTATTCCATCCTTAAAAATATGTCTAAGTACGAGGAATAAATAAGATTCACTTTAAGATCCATGTAATATCACCCATCTTAATATATATTAAGTTTATGTGTATGTCAACATTTTCAATTCTAGGTTGAATATCAAAGTTGAGAAGTGAATATATTATCTTAGATCTACTTTAAGTGTGCAACTATGTTCATATTTCCCCATTAATTTGAAGAGTGATAAATTTTAAAATCTCTTTACATTCTACCATAACAAAACCCTCAAATATCATGTATTTGTATTTTCTCCTAAATAGACACGTGTCAAAGCAGCCTAACTTTCCACTATGTTAAAAAATATAGTAATTTATATAATAATAAACAATTTTAAATTATAATCATTTTTAAAAATACATTTATTTTGAAGTTTTATTGTAATTGCATCCATTGTTCTTGATATACAAACTAGTTAATTAATTTTATTCAACTATTATGTAATTTGCATGAATGAAATTAACTATTTTTATTATTGGTATATTTTAACCAAGTTTCAATGGTCATGTGTTCATATAATTGATTATTGTTCTTAAGGAAGTTGAAAAAGATAATCATAAAGTAGTCATATACAATATCATTAATATAAATACCTTATATTTAATAGTTTATAATTTTAAAAATTATAAATTCTTTATTATATTTATATATGGGTCTAAACATCTTTACAACGATACAAATATCTAAGACAATTGTATGTATTTATGTAGTATTGGTTTGATATGTCAATCATATGTCAAGATTTTAAAAAGATAATTATCAACTTGGAACATGCGCCCAACTTTATCCTTAGCAAGTTAGATTTCAAGATAAATACTACCATACAAAAATCAACTTGCACCCAAACTTTTGTACCACACTTTACATGTCTTTTTAAAAATAGTGTATTCCTTAACATTTACATGGAAGGTGCATCTAACCTCATCCACTCCATATTAAAAGTGTTAATCATATCAAATAAAATATCAAAATTTGAGAGATATTTATTCATTCAATATCAAATTAATATATGCACTCAACTTCAAGCATTCTATCTTAAAATTTAATTATTCAAATTTAGATGTTAAGATTTAAAAGACAATTAATAATTTTACTTATATATCATTTCAAATTTTATTGATTTGATTTGTACATTAAACTCCTCTAATTACAAGATCTAAATAACTATATTTCAATAAGTCCAGTAAAACCCATGAACATCTTTTTTTTACTTCGTTTCAAAGAAGATATTTTGAAAACTCTTGATGTTTTACTAGAACAAAATCCCCAAATATCATGTTTTTATCTTTTATATTTAAATAAACACATGTTAAAGTATCTTAACATTTTACTCAATTTAAAATTACTTAATTATACAATAATTAAGTAATTTTAAATCATAATTATTTTTAAAGTGTTTTAATCATTCATTTTTGTTAATATAATAAATAATAAAGTATTTTTTAATTATTATATTAATTTAATATGCTATGCATAAATGAAATTAAAACATATGGCTATAGCTCAACCACTTAAATTCTTTAGAATTCAAGGAGAGACTTTGGTTTGAATCTCATGGATAATATCTAAACTACTTAAATTCTTTAGAATTCAAGGAGAGACTTTGGTTTAAATCTTATGGATAATATCTAAACTACTTGGTGATGATAAAATATGGGTTAGTCGCTTCAATCCCATATAACCAATTGAAAATATATATAAAAAAAAAAACTTTAATTTATAATTATTATATTTTAATCGAGTTTTAAGAGGCCTATGAATAAACTTAAGAAGGTTGGAAAAAAATATATTTACAAATAAAATAATAATTAACTATATCCATTGTTCTTAACTTACAAAATAACATTTTTTCAATTGTTATAATATCATAAATAAAATAATATAATTTTTTTTTTTTTTTTTAACAAACTTACTCGCATATCCTTCCATTGTTTAAAAATGGGCAAAACCCAAATACCATATTATAGTTTATTTTTCTTTTACTAGAAAAAGTTATTCCACGAATCTTTTCTAAAGAAAATCATGGAGTAGATGATATAGTTTTACGTTAAAATACATTGATATAAATTCTAAAGCTTTTCTAAACAAAATCATGAAGTAGATGATATAGTTTTATGTTAAAATATATTGATATAAATTTTAAAGCTTTTAATTATGTAAGGAAATTACTAGTGTGAAATATTATTGAATGTGAATTACATAAAAAATGTTATAAGCATAAAAGAAAAAAAAATTACTTGCATTTGATCTACTAAAAATTAAAAGAATTCAATTCTGACATTGACATTGATTTTAAATATGTAGTTCATTATAACTATAAAAATTTATATGTTAATTTTTTTTACTATTTATATATAATAAATATTTTGAAAATAAAATTTGAAACAAATATTTAATCATATAATAAACTAAATAAATAATTATTATTAAATATAATAAATAAAATTAAGATATAAAAAATAGGTTAACAGTTAAATAATATTTTAAATTAAAATAATTATAGTTATTTATCATCAAAATATAAATAAATAGATAAATACATATCAAACACATCACTCGATACTTTTGTCAGCTCTTTTATATATGAAGAAATTAATAGATATGTTCATGTTATAATCATAACAAAATTCTTTAAATTTTCACCATGAATACTGAAAATTATAATTAAATTTACAAATGAGAGTGTATATTACAATCACATTCTAACTTATAGTAATATATATTTTTTCAAACATACTATTATAAATGCAGTAAATACTATTAATAACCACCTCATTTCTTTTACAAAATAATTATAAATGACAATTTTACAAGTATACCAATGACAAAACTGAAGTCCATTTCAAACTGCTGTACCAACCACTAAAAGCAACGTACGACCTCTTATGTACACAAAAGCGACAAGACAAGTCTTCGACCTCTTTATGTACACAAAAGCGACAAGACCAGTCTTCGATCGTATCGTGTCCACGTGTACCATCGTAAAAAATAATAATTTAACGATTTATTTGGCCATCTGAATTTGTGGACACATTTGTGTCCAAATTCTAGTTTGTTCAATAAAACTTGGACTACCTATCCCTAGGAATGTACGTAAAAATGAGAGCGCATTAGGATGTACGTAAAAATGAGAGCGGACGCCACCCCGCGCCTACGTATATCATAGGTGGCACAGAATTGACCCAAACTTTCCACGCAGCTACGTTATATTTTATGAAGGCGACGCCACCCGTCGTCCTACGTATTTTTCAGGTGGCACGTAATTCACCAAACTTACCAGTGAGCCAACGTTACGTATTGTATATTGTTGAACGTAAATGGGTGAAAAACAGAGAAGTTGGTACCAAAATACCAGCACATATCTGAGGTGGCACACAATCGACCCAAGTTTTTGGGTAGCGAAGTTATATTATAGAAAGTAATTTGGGTGAAAAACAAAAGAGAAGGTGATATATCATCCCAACACAGGGATTTACTGGCTTGTTGTATAACTTGTTATACATATGATCTCCCCTGCGTACTGGGTATCCCAATTGAAATTATTCTCAAAACAAAACGCGAATCTGCTTATTTCACCATATCTATGCCAATTTTCATCTTAAAATGCAATTTCAAAACAATTCGACATTTCTGAAATCACCAAGATCAATTGTACACTATGCACCAGAATATTTATTGAGATTATTGTGTCCCTAACCTTTGAAAATATTAGGTGAAATTCTAGATAATGAAAAACTGCTAAAAACCGAATTGCATGTTCAGTAAAAAAATGCCCACATATGCAGAACATGAAAAATAGCAAAATTATGCTCATCTATTACAGGTGAGAAATTGAATACAAAAGCAGAGCTCTGGACATTCAACATCCCTCGTGTCTTTCCTGAAACATCCTCACGGATTAAGAAAAATTAAATTAAATTGAGAGCAAGCATCAAAGTAAATAGATAAACAAGTCTATATACTAATACAAAATACCAAACACATAGCTTAGATAGCACAGTTCAAAAGTTCAGCTTCACATGAAAAGTAGAACGGCCAGCTTGCCATTAATAATCTCTGCTCATTTCATTGTTCAATATGGCAAGCAAGACTTCCTACAATAGCACAAGATTCTGCCTTTATAAAGAGCTCTATAATCTTGTATACCTATATCTCTTACTATTTCAATGATCCCTCCGTTTTTTCGATATAGCCTTGGATGCCACTGCGGCTACAAAGCAAAAACCATAACCAACCAATTTTTTTTTGTAATTCTTTCAGAATATAACCATAAATAATTTTTCTTATTAGATGTCTCTTTGTATGCTCTCCACGAAAGCGAAGACGCCGTATTTGAAAAAAAAAAAATGAGGCCCTACAAAGGGATGCTTTGCAGAGCAGCCTCCTCTCTCACCGTAAGTTTCAAATAACCTCTCTTCCCCCCTGCTACATACAAAAGCTAGATACAGCGAACCGTAGCCCACCCCATTCCTCACTCTCTCTATAGATATATATATATATACTCAATGTATATATATATAGCTAGGCGGCTGCCATTGTACCGGTAGTAAAAATGTTCCTCCCCGGGTAGCAGCACGTCGGCGGCGCCGCCTGAGGAGACGAGGCGGGAGCGGCACGTTTCACCGAAGCCGCCGCGGATCGCTCCTTCTCGTCGCTCAAAATCTGCTGGTATCTGCACTCCACGCTACAGAACGCCTTATCACCTCTGCAACCCGAGAAAAATACAGAATGCTACGTCAGAGAACATATATTTAATGTATATACGTCCGATCGGAATACAGAGAATATATTCTACTTTATTTTCTGCTTGGAAGTACACACACACACCTGTACATGTAGATATCCTTTCCGTCACGCAACCGCCGGCGGCAGAGGTAGCAGACGCTGAGAAAATCCTCCGGCGGGAATGCGGGCGTGTCCGTGAAGCTGGAGGCTTCGAAAACCGCCGGTTTGCAGCATTTGGGGTTTCTCTTCTCGGCTTCAGGAGGATCGTCAAAAATCTGCCGCACGGTCGACGTGATACAGGTATAGCTCTCGGAATACTCCATCGCCTCCGGCCGATCTCGCCGCTCCGAGGCCACATTCGCCGCACTTATGGGAATCGGCTGGCTCGGCTTCTTCTTATTATTACATCCAGAACCCGCGAGGGGTTTCGCCGGAATCCTCGACTCGGAACTCTTGGGAGACAGAACGGTGGTTTTGCTGTTAACGCCCGAATTACTCTCGTTGTGAAGCGCGGCGAGAATTCCCAGGCCCACGACCTGCGATTCCGGCTTGTCGAATCCTCTGGGAGACCTGCACTGCTTGAAATCCGAGAAGACTTTCGCATCCAACGTTGAAGTCGGGCTGCGGGAGCCTCCTCCCTCTCCGTCAGCAAACCCCGCGATTTTCGAATTGAAGCCGATGAACACACGAGGACTGTTAAAAAAACCGTTAGTCTTGTTGGGACCCGAGGTGTAATCTCCGTTCTCAGACATCAGATGAAATTTGCTCTGTGCTCTCTGAATGGGCCGCGAACGCTTACCCAGCATCCTATATCCTCCAAAAACTTCCAAACCCCACCAAACCCTCGCCTGAAACAAAATATATAGATGAAATCAGAAACCCTCTCTTCTGACACCCCACCCCTTCAAAAATTACGAATTCAAGCGAGAATTGAACTGGGTATTGCAGATACGGCCTCTGAGTCTGAGATCCCAACCCCCCCTCTGAGGACTCGACTGGTATTTGAGGGTCTATATGCTATTTGTTTGGATTCCTCCGCATAACCCGTCCCCTAATTATAACCTTTGCTGAAACAAACCCTGCTCAAATGCTTTATTCCCTTTCTCTCGTTATCATCATTTGCTGACGTGTTCCTCCGGTACAAGGCAATTCCGCAAAATCTTCTCTCCCCACACCTCCAGAGTGTTTGAACAATTATTGCCCAAACCTCCGCGTTCACCCCGGGGGTTAAAATCCCAACCCGGGGTAAACACAAACCCACACAAAACTGTCATTGCAAGCCTTCACGCAGGGACGCGTGGCGCCTCGATCTCACTTATTAACTAATAAGTCTCCAGCATCGAAGCCTCTGGCTCCGCCACGCGTCGGCCGTCGACCGGCCGCCTCGGGCTCGAGAACCTCGGGGTAACTTTTTTACCCAACTTTTTTAAGCTGCCGGCTTAGCGGGGAGTAAATCGTGAACCTGCCGGACATTATAGAGGCCGGACCGCCAATCACTTTTGCGGGGCCCGCCTCCTTTATCTGCGGGCCCACTCGTGCTACACGTGTCCCCTTTCGTGAGTGATATTCCTTTGTCCTGGGGCGAGGTGGGCCCCGCGCTAAAAAAAAGGAATAATGTTGTGCGTCCGTAGCCGTTAGAAGTCTATGGTTAACGATGGGCGCCCTATGTAAACACAATTATATATTATTAAAAAAAAAAATCGATGGGTGGTTTTTTGTTAACTTGTTGCTCATGTTCAACCCCCCTTCCATACGTCAAGGAGGACGAGCGGTGGGTCACAGACCCTACACAGGTGATTGACAACCTTACCTGTCCACGTCACCGATGGGGACGTCCCAACTTAGACTTTCACAGCTCAAATTTTGTCCATTTTGATAAACATTAAAGGGGGCCGTGTCCCACCCGTCATTAACACGTTCAATTATTTTGACCCCACCCACAAAGTTGATGGCGACGGGACCACTCTACCTTTGATGTTGCTGCCGTCAGTGGTTTTCCGTTTTCAGTGTTCTCTAACCATTTATTTATTTTTTAATCAAATGATTGGTGGAATCTCCTTTTAGCTCCAATAGTTTTTAAAATCAAGCTATCCCAGAGCGTTATATCTTTGAAAAGGGTGTTTAACATTACTTTAAAAATTATTAATAAATTTTCTTTAAAAATTATTAAAAATAAGTGGCGTATTAAGGAAGGATTTTAAAGGAAGATCAAGCTATTTAAGTTGGAATCATTTATATTTGAAAAGGGTGTTTAGTATTATTTTTAAAAATTATTAATGAATAATTAGTTTTCTCTAAAAACTATTAAAAATTAAGTGGTATATCAAAGAAGGATCTTAAAGAGATTAAGCTATTCAAGTTCAAATTACATAGTTATTTACATCTTTGAAAAAGATACTTCTATTAAAAAATTATGTGATGTATAAGGAAGGATGGACAACTTTATGGATCCTCAAAATCAAAGAACTAATAAAATACACAATAAAAAAAATTAAAGATGTGTTGAAGATCATATAAACCCACGTAAAGGTTTAATTTATTAATCAGTTCCTTTATTTTTAATCGTTTAATGGACGCATATATCGAGGGGGCATTTTGTTTTTTATTTTTTAAATGTGATGAATTAATCGTTTTTCTTAGTTTAAATGTGCTTAATCACATAGTTTATATAAATTATTAAAGTAATAATAAGAATCTCGTAGCTATGATGAATGAAAGTGACAATGGCAAGGTGAGACAAGTAAAGGCTTTTACCTCCTCGCTTGTTGATGGATAGATAGATATAACGTTACATCTAATAAGTTCGTATTAAGACGAAACGGGTAGGTGGTAGGGGGGTTTGCTTCGCCTACGTCTCTAATTATCCGTGGTTTACTAGAAGGAAATGGCTTACACGCATTTTCCCCTTGTTTTATGTGATTGAGAAAGAAGGGTTTAAATGAGTAGTTTTATTCTTCAATGGTAGCTTAATAATATGGTTTTTTATTTGTTGAGAGGTTTAAAATTTTAATTATAGTATGTGTAGGTGTGTTATTTTTTTATTGATAAGTTTAACTCTTAATTTTAAGAGGGAACTCTTAATTTTATGAGGGATCATGGTTGGGATAGAAATGCTTAGCCTTAAACATTTGTAAATGTTTCTCACGCTATCCAAATCCAAATAAATAAATAAATTTTATTAAGTAAACTGCAGTAACACTAAAATCTAAAGGATAGGTCGGTTGGTAGGGGTCTAATGCTTGCCAATAGGCTGTCCCAATTGAGGGTCGAGGTCTTGTTGATTTTGTCTTTATCCAATGGACTAACTATTATAGAGGTTCTTTATTTAAAAAATAAATAAGTCTTGGTGGGGACACTCACACTATCCAAATCTAAATAAATAAATAAAATAAGTTTTATTGAGTAAATTGTAGTAACACTAAAATCTATCTGTTGGTATGGGTCTAATGCTTGCGAGTAAGTTGTCCCAATTGAAGGTCAAGGTCTCATTGACTTTGTCTTTAACCAACGGACTAAGGATTATAGAGGTTCTTTACTTAAAAAATAAATAAGTTCTGGTGGGAACACTCACACTACCCAAATCTAAATAATTAAATAAAAAGTTTTATAGAGTAAATTGTAGTAACACTAAAATCTAATGGTTCAAAAAGGATAGGTCGGACTAAGGATTATAGAGGTTCTTTACTTAAAAAATAAATAAGTTCTGGTGGGAACACTCACACTATCCAAATCCAAATAATTAAATAAAAAGTTTTATAGAGTAAATTGTAGTAACACTAAAATCTAGTGGTTCAAAAAGGATAGGTCGGTTGGTAGGGGTCTAATGTTTGCTCGGTTGTCACAATTAAGGGTTGAGGTCTCATTGACTTTGTCTTTACCCAACGGATTAAGGATTATAAAGGTTCTTTACTTTAAAAAAATAAATAAGTCCTCCTGGGGACACTCACACTATCCAAATCCAAATAAATAAATAAAAATTATTGAGTAAATTGTAGTAACACTATAATCTAGTGGTGGTTTTAAAGGATAGGTCGGTTGGTAGGGGTCTAAGGCTTGCCAGTAAACTGTCCCAATTGAGGGTCGAGTTCACGTTGACTTTGTCTTTACCTGACAATGGTTAGGGCTTTGGCCTATTTTTGGGAAGCCTAAGGTTCAAAATGTAAGTGTGTGCAACTTCATGTGTTTAAACTTTGGTTTTTTTGTGTACATCATAAAAAATCTCTAGTTGGTTGTGTACGTAATGGAAAATCATTCGTTTTCACATGATAATATGTAACTTTGATTCTCCTGTACATCATTAGAAAATCACTCATTGCAATATAATAATATAAATTATATAATAACATAAATAAATAAAATTTGTCATTACTGATTAACATTTAATAATGTTAAAATATTTTGTATGTATAAAAATCTTCGTGAATTCAAAAGATATTTATTCAAGTAAAACTCTGTATTGGGTCATAATTTATAGTTAGTGTCCGGACATCATATTGATGTTTTAAAGTTTTTTATTTTAAAAAATTTAATTTAAACCTTAATAAAGATATAAGTGACTTATATTTTTATTTAAAAAAAATTACAATTATTATTTTACAAATTAATTCTGGTTTTATGTATTTTAGCGGAAATGAGGTAGTTTTTTTTAAGATAACTCATATTAATTTAAAATAATATTTTATAAATTATATATATATATATACATGGTGGAATTGGTAGTCGTCACGAATTCGGGCAAGTTGTCCGACTTTTATGGCTACCACAGTATTTTGCGTTGTTCGTCCCGAAAGACGCCACACAGATCTTCGCGCAGTTCGCCCCTATCATTTTGAACCTTTTATGTCGCCGGTTTGCCCCTATAACCGCCATGCTACAATCATTTTAAACCTTTTATATCGCTGAAAACACCAGGAAAAGGACAAGCGTTCAGTTCGACGAGGTCCAAGATTTGACCTTTGGACCTCTACCCCTTATGGGGTTTGGAAGAACCAATTGGTCTACACCTCGGACCTGTAAAAATAATAGTTGATAGGTAATATATATAATAAAATAAATTTATCCAAGGTAATTTTTAAGCGTGTGTATATATATATATATATATATATATATATATATATATATATATAAATAAGCTAAAAGTAAGAAAATATATAAAAGGTTAACAAATTATATCTAAGATAATTTTATTTTTTTTTATTTTTTTAAGTAATATTTTTTATACATATTCACTATGGGGATTGAATTGGGGTCACATCATTGATAATGCAAGTGACGTCCTTGCAAGTAAACCACACTCACAATTACATGTGATTATTAATAACACGTATAATTGTAATTATTATGAAATTGTTTTATTTGTATTTAAAGGCCCATTAAAGATAACTCATATTAACTATAAATAATAGTTTATAGGTGCAGTATATTATAATTTAAATTTATTATGTGATGTTTTTAGCTTAAAATTTATATACCAAAAATAAGAGATATATTACCAAGGGTGAGGTGGATTGGTAGTTGTTTGTATGGCTAGACATTTACTAAGAAGAGCCCTAGGTTCAAACCTTGGGGTGTCAATTTGCAAAGATAGTAGTTTGCTTTGAATCCTTTGAGTGCACGTCATATCGACGACAACAGGATGGACCTCGAGCAACTAGTGATATCTCCCTCACGCCAAGTCAACAACAATGAGTTGTAATAGGCTTGTTGGTAGCAGGCCATGTGGTTTGAACCTACTAAAAATAGTGTGGTTGTAACCAACTTCCCAATATATTGAAAAAAAAATAAAAGATATATTAAACATTAGTAACCACATAATTATTATTAATAACATATATAATTGCTATTTTTAATAATGGATAAATATATTAAATAAAATCATACATGTTTGCCAATAAGGCCTTGGTTCAATGGTTGAGACATATGGATGATGCAGCCTACACTAAGGTTCAAATCTCAGTAGCATAAAAAGGGTTGGAAACCTTGATGCAACTAGTGACACTCAATATAGGAGATATTGTAACTGATTTGAGGACCCGTGAAAACCTTATTTAAAAGAATTTTTACTATATATATCAAAATGATTATTGTAACGAGATATTGTAATAGGATAGGTATCAAATTGGTATTTTTTAGAACATGAGTTTTTCCCTTAGTTGGGGCACCCATCAAGGGGTTTATTTCATAAAATGCACCAAATTCCTCCTGGTTTATGAAATATTGATCCCAAAAATTACAACCTTCCATTATGGCACTTCCAAAAATCCTGCAAATACATGAATGCTCTGCTCATTATTCTGTTACTTTTATCAAATGCTTCCACTATTTTCTACCTTGTACTATATTCTTTTTTGAATAATTTATTTAACCTATAACTTTGTTGTCTATTCCTCCCTACCCTAGTTTCTTAAAACTCTATTCTACTAGAACAATTATGTTTAACATCGAAGTACTCTAGCTAGGTCAAAATTTTGACATCCTTTCGTAGGATGCCTAGAAGTCCATGTGAGGTTTATTTTGGTATGCCAGACTACGGTTGTCTATTTTGTGAGCTTGTAGATATGCAAATCTCATTTACAAACAATGTCTGACATGATATTTTATTGCACTAATTATGGAGGATTCCATGATTCTCATAGTTATATTGTTTATCTTTAAGATAAAATGCAAGTTACTTCTTGAGGCTAACTACTTACCAATGCACCATGAAATGCAAACTACTAATATCTTCTTATGAATAAAGGTTTCTCCAATTCCTAAGGGGCCTACCCATATACGCAGGAGTACATGGGAACTCAAAATCATGTATATATGGTATCTAAGGCTTGTGTATTAGAGCCTAATCATCCCTCATTTCACTAGATGCTTTACAAGTACTCTAGCTTAGTTAGTCATGATAGCTCTCTATGATATTTTAAAACCATTTGCATAGTGTTTCTAATCTAATAAACCTATGAGAAGAAGCTTATTGTTATAGGATAAGTACAACACTAATTTTGAAACGATTAGGAGGGTTACAAATTAATTTTATTTTCCAAATATTATGAGATGGATGTGTTGTGGTTGTGGCTATTAGGAAAAATTTAGAAAATGAAGTCTTACTACCAAAATGAAACCATTCCTAGATCGAGTTTTGATACCAGATGTAATGATTTTTATTGCAAGAATTAATATGAGCCCTAATAAAACTCATAAAGAAACATAGTTCTATAAGAAACAAGGATTTTGTTCCTAACACTAAATAGTTTACACTATATCGTATACTACATCAAGGGGGCAAATGCGTTTATGAACAAGCAAAGCTTAATATAATATAATTGTTCATGATAACATTGCCTTTCTTTCAATGCAATATATAAATATAATTCAGCCTACCTTAAGCTATAGGATTAGACAAAATAGATTAGCCAAAAATAGCTATATAAGCTATTTAACCCTAAACCTAATAATCAAGGATCAATCTTACATTCAAAAGAGGTGCCCACTAATTATTAACTAGACTACCATAATAAAATAAATAGAAAGTGTTAGGACATGAAGTCCTAAAGCTACTTGACAAGTTTTAGAACATGTATGATCATATTGAATCTATATAAAATTAGTGGGTTAGAGCAAATATTTGACATGGATATTTGATTGTATTCATTTATATAAAATTCATGCTTTGATATATCATAAAAGTTAACTTTTATGTTGTGTTATGGAAGAGGACTCGTCATGATTGATTTTCATGATTTTACTAGAGATCAAAGATACGACCAATTTAAGAATACCATAAAAGAACATGGCTACTATATAATGATATGTATTTTGATATTATTATTATTATATTCATTTTTTTTTTGTTGAAGATAAAGTACAACGGGTGGCACAACTGAGGCCACACTCCCCAGGGGCACAATAGGGACCACACTCCTCGGGGCCACAACATGGGCCTCCCTCCCTATGATTTGAACTTGGATAGCCTGGATAACAGTCCAACGACATACCACTAGGGTGTCCCAACAAGACATTATATTCAAATTTAAATATTATCTTATAATTATTATTAATATGTATTTATTTCAATATGTTTTTTCCTATTGATTGTAGATCAAGGCTCAAGATAGTAATATTGAGTTAGAGGGTGAGAAGGATGAGGATTACATTACCAAAGGGGGAGGCAATGGCAAATGGCAAGGGTGGCAATTGTGGTGATAGTAACAACATTAATGAGGAGAGCAATGATGACCAATAGACATAATTTTTTTCATCCATATTTTGTATATGTCTATTGATATATATCCATAAATATTTTATAAATGTATATATTACATATATTTCATGCATTATATATTCATCAAAATGATAAATATAGTTCATATTAATTCTTATATTCTCTTATATATGCAAAATGTATAGTTTGACATATATTTTTGAGCACTTTCGTAAATACATTTTATAAACATGATAAGTCATAAATCCATCACTAATAATTATTCTAAATTTTAATTTAGATTAAAATAATTATATTTAATTTAATTTTGTAATAGGTTTTAAATATTTTTGAAAACTAATCAATCATTGTGTCTCCAACCATTATCTAAACTATACTGGACATTAAAATTTTACATGAAACATGCTTTGCGTTGGTGTTACACTAACATGATGCAAAAAAAATGCATGGTAGCACCCAAAATAATGTTCTAAAAAAAAACAAAATTTGTGATTTTCAATGCTACTTTGGTACGATTACGATGATGTTGATAACATATGAACATAAAATTTAGTAGTATATGGCCACTTCCATCAAATTATTAAAATATTATACTAAATATTAGATCAATTAGATCATATTCAAGCAATTTTTATGATTTATTTATGCTTCTTTTTTTATTAAATAAATTTCTCAACTACCTTGAATTGCTACTTTCCACTACCAAAAATATTTAAATCACTTTTATTAAGAAATAGATTCCTCTTTGTCCAATTGCCTTGTACACTTCGAATTTCACCAAAATCGAGATCGACACCATGATTAGCTAAATTGTTTCTCATCTTGTTTATTTCTTTGTAAATATGTTGATATTTCCAAGATATCAAGAATAATGCTATTACTGATCCAATATTTAGATCCATATTTATTGATAATATTAGTAATAACTTGCGAACCTTCTTTCATTGAAATATATCTCTATTATTTTTCAATGATAATTTTGATCTATGTAAGAAGTTTTATAACCTATTTATAGTTGTTCATTGAAATTTAACATGATTTTGAGCAAGTGAGGAGAATTTAGCTTTCAATATTTTAAAAGATGCTAGTTCTATTAGATTTCTAAAGGTTTCCTTTGGAGAACCATCAAAATTAAGTTTGATGAACCCAATAATTTTTTTTTTTTTTTTTTTTATCATGGATCTCCATAAATCCTTTGTGACAACTCCATTGTCATTTATCATCCTTACATTTATATTCAAAGCTTATAAACAAGAGGCTATGACATATTTTTCACATCTGATACTTCCCATGATGAGCATCATTGCACACAAATACTCTATAAGATGCAACCATACAAATCTAAATGTGGATATGATTTTTAGAATTTTTTTATAAAAATTATGTTATTTCTTTCAAGTCATATATTCCAAATAAATAATAGTAGAACCAATCCTCCACATTTTTTCTTAATGCTTTAGCTCTATAATAATTACTTCAATGTTCCATCATCTCTTTCAATATTAATAGAGAACATCAATAAATTCTTATTTTCTTGAAAAGGAATTCCAAGCTGTGGAAGCAAAAGGACAACGAAGAAATAAATGATTTGATATTTCTAGATCTTATTCATACAACACTTAAACCTTCTATGATAATTTCTTCTTTGCAAGGTATTCCATATAAGAATTTTTGTCTTTTAGACCTCTATGATCCAAAGAGGTTTGAGGTATTTTTTTATAAAAATTTGGATTAGAAACAAGAAGAAAATGATTCAACCAAGTATCAAATCAAAAATTCAAAGTACTCTTTATTGACTAACCACCTGATATATTTATTGATTAATTGTAAACTCTTTGATTCCATATTGTTGATCCTCTAGACATATTTTATTTCTTTTGATAGATTTATTGCATCTATAACTCCTATATACTTTTGAAGTAATTTTTACCTAACTCTTTCCTTGATCTTTGAATAATCTCCAACCACATTTTACCCCTAATGTTAAACCTACAAATCTATAGTTTTGTAAACTTGATCCTCAAATATTCATTCTTCTATAAACCCTATCTCATTTAGAAAGAGAAGACTTACGATTATCCTCATATCCTTTCAATTAAAATCTCTTTGAGATTTATCAAATTCAGAGGCTATGAATACTAATAATGTTATTTATTAAGATATTAAATTACTAAGAGCCCTTATGTAATGGGCTTCTCTTAATGCATTTGTGAAATCCATATTTAATAAACAATTCTTTACTAGTATTTATATCCCCTAATTCCTCAACCATAGAGTAGTGAGACAAAATTCTAATCATCTTCTATTTTCATTTCCACACTATAAATTGATAATTTGGAGTCACCAAACTACTACAACCTTGAGAGATTTATAAATTTGGAATTATTTGGGAGACTTCTATATATATGTATAATATAACACATTTAGCACATAATGATTATATCTACATCATATTGGTCTACTAGACATTTTACATTTAAGCATACACCATATATTAACATATTAATATTATGTTTAAACAATTATTTATAAGGAGGTTCGAGGTGTAGACCAATTGGTTCATCCAAACCCCATAAGGGGGCGGAGGTCCAAGGTTCAAATCTCGGGTCTCATCAGACTAAACGCTTGTCCCTTTCTAGGTGTTTTCAACGACGTAAAAGGTTTAAAATGATTGTGGCATGGCGGTTATAGGAGCGTACTGCGCTAAGATCTATGTGGCGGCTTCCAGGGTGGACAACGCAGAATACTGTGGTGGCCATAAAAGTTGGATAGCTTGCCCAGATTCGTGGCGGCTACCGATTCCACCATGTAAAAAAAAAAAACAATTCTTTATAAGTGGTGATGAATATTATTTATAATATTTGTGTTATGCATGCTTATTTTACTCTAATTTTTTATTGAATAAATTTATTTTATAGTTGTTGCCAAGACCATTATTAGTAGTATGACCATGCACATTCCCGCATAACCTTAGTCCTTGAATTTTTAAGCCATGGTCATGCAAAAATTCTTTGCTCATAATGTTATGAATGAGGTTTCTCCTGAGAATGGTGCCATGCGCTAAGCAATCCAAGAAATTCATCCCCAAAATAATGCACAAAATAATGATTCTAAACTCACTCCTAATTTTGATCTAGAGCTTTTGGTTGAGACAAGTTATGATCATTTTTCTCAAGTATTACAAGATTTTAAAATAGCATTTCCATTAGATATTTCATGGTAGGTCACGGTCTCCTAGCCGCTCATATACCCAATCTTGGATCAAGGAAGCATGAGAGCTATTGGAACTTGAAGTTGTTGAAGTTAGGAGTCTGTCTAGGGTTTTTATTCCTTTTTCTTTAGGTCAGCCAAGTAGGCTAGAGTCGTTTGTGAGACACGAACATGGATTTGTTTTGGTCATTTTTTAGTCATGTCCAATTATAACCCCAACTTTTTAGTTGATAGTGAAATGGGTCTTTGTTGACTAGTATGAGTCAAATTTCTAGGTTTACCCATTCATTTCAAGGACCTTATCCCTCAAATTTGTAAGAAACTTAGAGAATTTGCTTGTTTTGAAGCTCCTTGCTAGTTCTAGCCATGATAATTTTCTAGGGCTTGTGTGCGCATTCTACTTTCCAAAGACCTAAAGGATGATGTGTACTTTAGGTTTGATGGTAAAATTTATTGTGAACCTGTTTGATATGTTAATATTCTAAACACTTGCTTTTAGTGCCAAAGTATGGAGCACCGGATCAAAGACTACCCTTTGTTGAACCAACCACAAGTGAGTCCTGTGGTGCAAGAAGATTTGGATAGTTTGTAAACTAAAAAAATTGATACTTGGATCCAAGGAGACGCAAAAAAGTGAAACTCTAAGCCAACCTCTCTAGCCTTAATTTTGGTTGTGAACCTTCTAACCTTAAAAGTTCTTTAGTTTCTCAAACCAATAAAGCAATTACCAAGCCTCAAGCAACTAGTTTCTTAAGTCCCACAAAACGTTTTGGATCCTATTCTTGACAAGTCCTTAGAAAATCTCAAATTTTTGTTAATGTGAATGTACAAAGGCATAATCCTTTAGAGTCATCGACTCACTTTAACCTGCTCATGAACGACGATAACAAGAAAACAAGAACCCCAATTTCGTTGGGGGAATATCTGAACCCATATAATGTTAGTGCTCTTGCCTCTCTTAATAGGTTTAAGGTACTCAAGGGTGATGGTAAATCTAAAGATGTAGAAAATGAAAGAAAGATATCGATACATTTCTCTTTTTTGAGTTTGTAGATTTTAGTATAAACTTAAAAGATGTAGACAAAATAAAAAACACTTTTATCATTTGATGAAGTTATAAAAAAATTCTAATGATGACTTATAAGTTGTCAGCTACTTAAATTTAATTTAATATTTTTTTGTTTTTCAAATTTAATTTAATTTAATATATATTTTAAATTATATTCTAATTAACTCACGTGAAAAAACAATCTACAATCCATTGTTCACGTTTGTGATGATGGCAGCATAATAATTTTATGGTGCCATTATATTTGACACAAAATAGATCATATCACCCTGGTCAATTTTAATCAATTTTAATTATGTGTTTGAACAAATCATCACAATTTCATACGAAACCACTGTACATACATCCATTTTACAGGTGTTCAAGCTTTAAGTTTATTTCAACGTGCATTAGTCTAATTGCATTATAAAAGATTAATTTTCCATCAATTTATAATAAGCATTATTGACCATTTATAATAAGCATTATTGACCGTTGATGCTGAAAGCGAAATGATGGTTTGGATTTTACAAAATGAATGGCCCCATTGGTGGGCCATCATACAGATAACTTCAAAATGGCGAAGGCGACGTTGACAGGCGAATTTATTATTATAATATTTGAGAGTGACATTATCACTACGTATACGGGTATGGGTAGGCATTAAATTCCAATTCTAATTATCTAATCCACATATTAAATACAAATATTATAAATAGAAATATTAAAATAAGGAATCACATAGGTTGAGAGTACTACTTGTTGGTCAAAGCATTTTCTTGGGAGGTGGAAACCACGGTTTTAATCATCGTAAAACTGAGTGCATTAAAAAGTTTACCCAACAGGTTATAATGGGTTATAATGGCAGCAAACACTGGATTCAAACCCACAAAGAAGCAATAGAAAATGCAACAGACTTACTGATTCACATTAAAAAAGAAAAGAAAGTATCACACAATTATATGACCAATTGTTTTAATTTGAAGGTAGTTATTGCATAAAAATGTGGATGATTTTAATTCCAAACGAATAAAGAAAATACTTATAAAATTATATGGTGAATAACATATAAAGTAGATGATTCCCAGGGTTAGGTGGATTGGTAAGTTTAGGCGCTTAACAAGAAGAGACTTAGTTTGAACATTGGGGCATACCTATTTGTAAAGGTAGTAGCTTGACTGAATCCGCTGAGAGCATGTTAGTTTGATGATAGTAATATCAACCTCGAGCGATTGATGGTTTTTTTCACATCGGGTCAATAACAACAAGGTGGAATAAAAGTTATAGGGGGCAGTCCCAATATTTGAACCCTGCTTGGTAGTAGAAAATGACTGTGGATCTGATTACCTTATGTATAAACAAAAAACATATAAATTAGATGATAGGTTTGAATGTAAAATAGATGGTAGGTTTGAATCTAGATGTAGAATTGTTAATGTATGGTAGTTATTAATATCTTGCTAATGGATATATTTATAGTTGTCTCTTGGTTGTAAATATTATTGTATGATCATTAATGCATTATAATGTAATATAAGTGAATCTCATTTCATTCTTATATATGGGTAGGTTTAGATAGATAGATAAAGAAAACTTGAAAATCTTTTCAAGCTTTTTTTTAGAGAAGAATAAATTTAATAAGATATATGTGGTTTTGATTGAGGTTATTTTTATTTTTATATTGTTTTAGTTATTACAGTAATTAAATTTTTCTTAGAGAAAGAGAGATATTGGTTATTATATTAATTAAGTTTTGTTTAGTAGAGAGAAATATTTTCCTTGATAAATTAAGAAATAAGACAATCACGGTTTTTGGGACAAGTGAATAGGTATACCGAATTTGATCCTGAATTTTTTTATTATATATATATATAACCCAGGTGTTGTAGGTGAGTTGGAGAGGAAAGGGAAATCCTCCAAGAGAGGTCCCAGGTTCAAATCTCCACCCTACCAAAAAGCTGAATTGGGTATCCAAAATCCAATTGATAATGTTGGTGCAGGCAGGGTCGGGTGCGACTCCCGGGTGACTTTGACGGTGTAGAACCCCCCTGTTCATGGTCTCTCAGACCAAGGCGGCCCCGCAAGGGGTTTTTCGCTTTTATATATATATATATATATATATATATATATATATATAATTTTTATTGTTTGTTATTTACTATGATTATATATAACTTATACATATTTTTCCTTAAAAAAATTAATAACTTTTATTTCAAAGTTTGAAAAAAATTACAATGAGATGAGTATTTTATACTTTCACATAGACCTTACAAAAAAACCCCATTAAAAGCTATTCTAAAATCTTCTAACAATGACTCAAATTTTTATAAAAAATCTATTAGATATGATACAATAAAAACTATGAACAGACAAGCTTTTAGTCATCTTATAGAGTGTCATTTTGGTACTTCATCCTTGTAGCCATTATTTAGCTTACGTATATGAATTTATTTATCAAAATACAAAAAAGAACACAAAATGTATCCTAAACCACTTCTATCAAAACGAAACAAGTATCAAAAGGGAGCAAACTATGATGGGATCATAGTCCCATGCACCACTCCTTTTAACCAAGTACCAACTAGAATATCCAAGGTAAATTTTGATAGACCATTCACTTCCTCATTTAGTTCTCTATAGACCTTTGCAAGTAATGCTTCTTGCACTTTCACCTACTCATAATAAGGCATAAGTATCAACTTTTGCATCCCCACTAATCCTAAAGCCTAATCCACCATCAATTTTGAGTCACCAAAAACTTGAATTTTTGTTATTCCTTGTTCCAGTGTCATTCTTATAAAAAATGCCAAAGTTTCACCTAGCCACATTATTGGTGCCTTTACCAAGACTTGCTTTGAAATTGAATTTGTGATTTTCATTTTGATATAACACTCCTATCCCACATCTACCTAGACTATGTTGATAAGCTCCATAAAAAATCCCAAGACTTTGTAATATTCACTATTAAATTACCAACCTATCTTATAGCCTTTAATTTTGGGGCTTGTTTTATGTCTTCATGAGTATATTTGATCTATGTTTGAACTTGCATAGGTGGAATTTTCTTACTCTTAAAAAACATAGAATTTCTTTCCAACCATAAAGCCTATGCCACTATTTATGGAATGCACCTATATTCCTTTAAGCCTTTGTCTTTAAACCATTATTGCATATTCTCCAACAAATTCTTTGTTGGTCATTGTCCCTTCCCCTTAGTCATGGGTAGAATAGACCTCTACACTTATCTTGAGAAATCATAATAAACCATTAGGTGATCCATTGTTTCTTCTTCTTGTTAACATAGGCTACATTGACTTAGACCCTACTAGGATCTCTTTTGCAAAACATCCCATGTCAATGACTTATTAGCTAACACTAACCAAGAAGAAATTTGATTTTCAAGGGCACTTTCACCTTCCAAATCCTGCTCCACCACCAAAGGACCTCCTCATTATTATCTTCAAACATTGCCTTGTATCCTTCCTTAGTTATAAATTGTCCACTAGCTAGGTTCTTTGACCATACTAAAGAGTATTCTTCTTTTCACGGTCTTATAAAAGCCCTTGTTAGACCCCTTGTGTAATATTTTCATTGCTCAACTTCATTTCCTTCCAAAAGTACTTTTGCTGAAATCCACCCTTAATTCCACAAATTGGTTTAATCCACAAAATTTGCATTTGCCAATACCCTGAGCCTTTATCTATTTGGATGTTCTATTAAAATTTGAGACAACTAGTAATCTCCTCTACTACCTAGCTAGGGGTCTTTTCTTAGTATTACTTTCTTCCATTTCCTATTTTCCAAACCAAAAAAAATTCCACTGATGGAAAAGCCTTCACTAATGCTTTCCAAATGATAGTAGCATTGGTCATTGACTTGATAGGAAGTCTAATCCACTCTTCAAAGGACATGGAACCCAAATATTTCTCCTTGATAACCTTATGTCACAATCCTTTACCAGTTAGCAATCTCCAAAGACTCTTGGAAACTAAAAGTTATGTACATTCTTAAGCCCCCATCCTCATACTGATTTAGATTTGGTAATCTTCTTCCATTTAACCAAAGTTATTACATCCTTCTCCCTTATTATCCAAAGGAAATAGAAGTATTTCTTACTTTATTTTTCCACTATTTTAATAGGTATAAGCTATGGAGTCCAATATATTGGAATGACCTCCAAAATAGATTTCACCAGTGCTAAAAGACCTCCCATATTATCATGGTCATCGAATACGATGGTCAAATTATCATACTATCATGTCTTGCATGAAGCAACATAGCAGAGCAACTCTGAGAGTACGATAAACGACTCAATAAAACTGCCTCCATGGTTTTTTACAAGGTCGACTTAATTTAAGATGTGATCTTCAACACTCTTCCTACTATATCCTAATATAACTAGCTTCAAGGGGAAAAGGGAAAGAGAAACCATAGAAAATAAAGATAGCATAAAGGAAAAATATCCTAAGCTAACCTAAGCTAATAGAGGGTGATGTGTCAAGATCATATGATTCCTCTACATAACAGTATGATGCATGAACATGTGAGTATAATGTGACAATGGCTCAAAAGTGAACACTTCATATCAACACACATAGTTAAGCACATATTGCATACATAAGAAACGAGATAGAAATTAGATAGTCATGACCCCTTATACATGCACACAAACATACATACACATGAGAAATAGGACAAAAAAGCCTAGTAGTCATGGATTTCAATATATTATATGAGTATGAAAATTATAATTTGTGTCAAAAGTGAGGGCTCGAAAGCTTGCCTGCAAGACCACTCATATTTTAGGTATTGTTGTATAGAAGAAAATAATAGGAAAGTAACATATGAAGCTTAAGGATTGAATAAAAAACTTGTCAATCCTTTGCAATACCTAAACAACAACTATTTATAGATTACAAAAGGAATATTTTCACTTCAAAATTTATAGTAGATCCTCTAACAAAAATTCTCTACTGCTTGCTTGATCTAATCCTTCTTGTGTCACCTTTTAGCCTTTCATGGTTTTTAAAATCAATTTTGAGTTGTTGGATATTCAACTACCACCCTAGGAATCCTATAAACTTATTAGAAGTAACTTTTGCAATCAATGTTGTCAGGTTCAAGATTGCTGCTACTATGGCTACCATGATTTTACCTTTAGTATGTTGCCCACTTTTCTTGGATTATTGAGCCTAATTTATACTAATAGATGACCCTTAATGCTTCTTAGTAAATGGTTCATCAGTTCAACTCATCTGCCCTTCTCAGAGCTTGTGCATCATTACTGATGTCTTGCAATTTGATCTAACCCCTCTTTCGAGTTGATGGATTTTTGCATTATGTTTTACTTCCTAGAGTGCTCTTATCCTCTCTTTAGATGATTATGCAGACTATCAGCTACTTGTCAGGACATTTCCTTATCTTCTTGCATCAAAACTTTAATAAATTTCAATATTGGGCTATAATTTTGCTGGAATATTTTGAGGAAGTCCTCTCCTCTACCCTCTCATCGAACCTTTTTAGTGTTCCACCTTTTGAAAGTTTTTGTTTCTAATAGTTTGCTTTTCAAAACTTTTCTCTCTTTTTCTCCTTTAAAACTTTAAAAACTTCTAACCTTTGAATTTTTTTTCTTTTTTGTGCCTATATGCCATTTTTGTCACTTTCCACCTTTTAGGGTATTTGGGCTATGTAAGTGCTTGAAACTTTTGCCTTTATCTCTTGGTTAGAACTTTTGCAAAGTGGTGCTTGCCTTTGATTAGAACTTTTGTACCAACATTGATCTAATGTCTCTTTCCTTACTTTCTGCCATCTTACCTTTATTTTACTCCTTTTTTATAATCCGTTTAAGGTAAAAAACTTTGTATGTAATGAAAAATCACTGTAGTTTTAGAAACTCATAGGGGCCTTCTTGCTTGCTAAAGAAGAATTCAAAATTGATGCTCTCATCCTTGGGCACAAATTCAAAATTTGAAATAAAATGTAAAATAAAACATATAAAATACAGAGATTATTAAGTTAGCAACTTATCCAACACTTAATTTCTTTTCATTCCTCATATGATGGGTATTATATTTGTTTAAAATGTTTGTAGACTGCTTCTAACTCATACTGTTCATAACAAGATAAGTTCTTTGTTTGGTTTGTGATTTCATGCATCTAAATTCTTAATTATGCAAATGACCCTATTGCTCAAGCCATGTCCATTACAATAGGAGGGTCTGACCATTTTCCAAAAAGGGAGAAATCTTCCTTGACTTGCTTTATCAACTACAAATATTCTTACTCTAAATAGAGATTGCTAGCTTTGATTTAGGGAGAGAGAATTCCTCCTTACACTAAAGAGTCAATATGCCCCTTAATCCTTTTGATAGTAAAATATAAGGTGTTCATTTGGTTTTTACATTGATGCGATCACTTACTTCTTTTGGAGGAGATTGAACACCTTCTGAGCTATCACCTTTCTAAATTGAATCCAAGTGGACACCAATTTAGACTCCAATATTGTGGCTAGTTTTTATTGATAAACCTTAGCCTCATATGTTTTTGTAGATATTTTATTGAGGCTTTGCTTAATCTCACTACTCACTAGAAGACCTTTATCAATGAATTTGAATAATTGAAATAACATCATTTCAACATTATTGATCTCATGGTAATAAGTTTCGCTAGCCCCATTGATAAGGCTTTTTATTCCTTGATGCTATTCCATATTGCTCTTTTGGCTAATCTCCTACAAGTCCTTTTGTAGAGAATCTCTCTCTTGAGTAAATTGAGATGCTCAATTGCCAAGCGTAACTGAGAGGATTTTTATTTGCTCTTCATTTTTTCTCAAGAGAGATTTTAACATCTACTCCTTTAAGGGCTTAGCTAATATATTTATTTGACTCTATATTTCCTTGACCTCTGCTTAGAAATTACTTAGAACATTTTACCTACTCCAATTCCTTTTCCTTATTTTTTAATCTATGACTCAATGACTCATATTCATGTGCAACTATCTTTTTAGTTTCCCACATGAGTTGCACTGTATCTTCGGGTTGGGCATATTTTAGGTCAAGCCCAACTGTTTATACCTACAATCTTGTTCTATAATTTATCCCTATGAATTTAATACCAGTGGGTATCTCTTTGTAAACAATAAAACTTTCTTCTAGGGTGCAAAATGGTTAATTACCTGAGTTGTAGCTAGCTATTTTGCTAGCTTGGTTTACTTTTCCTGGTTGTGCTGGGTAGTCTGCTATTGGATCTTCTATTTTTTTTTCCATGGATTTAGGTATGGTAAAGCTTCTTATGAACATTCTTGCTACATTAGAAATGACAAAAATATTGACAATTATTTAAACAATGAAAGCATTGAAGAAAGGGTAATTGGAGAGGCAAGATAAGGAGAAATTCAAAAAGGGTGCATTAATTATAGCATCTCTTGACTGGAGAAAGTTGTTGGAATAGTAGGAGAGGGGAAAATTTCTATGGTAGAGATGCCATAAGCATGGGTTGTTGAGACTACTACTGACTCTAAGGATGATGATTTACCTATAAGAGGGGATGATAGGATCAGTATAAAAGTCTCAATGGTGCTTAACTATATTCTAGCAACATCATTTTTCTTCTTTTCTTTAACAAGTCTAGTTTTTTACTCAACATTTCATTTTTTTTCCTTTGGGATTCTTGATGTGGGGTATTTTGTTAGGAAGTGTGCTATAATAGGGGTAATAATGCTACAATACTTTTGGGAGTGGTAGTAGCCAATCCTTCTCTTAGAAATTTAGATGGAGGTTCCCAAATTCCTTCTTTGGTACTCTTATTACCTTTATCCTCTGGAGTGTTTCAACACTTATCTCTTCCTCACTTCACTAATTTGACCTTGACCTTTCAACATTTGGATGTTCTTCATTGTATCATTTTATAAATTCTTGATCTTAAGGTATTGTGTTAGGCTTTTCTTCTTCCTTGCTAATTCATTGCCTCATTATCCCCAAGCCTTGATCTTGGGCATCTTCCAGTGCATTTCCCTTAGATCATATTTCTTCTTGCTACTTTGCTTTGTGGGTTGACCTTACTCATTACCTTATGGAAATACTCATATATTTTGATATTTTGTGGAGGTTTAATGAGCATGTTGAGAGGGAGAGGGTGTGTGCCTATTTCATTTGTCAAATTCCTTAGAATTTTGACCTTAGGCCTATGTTCATGTTCAAACTTCACACCTATGATATTCTTCAGATATGAGGTGAACCTTCCTTGAGGATTATAGTTCTAGCTATCCTCTTGTTGCTTGAGCCCTAGCTCTTTCAACTTGCCATCTACAATAAAGGTAACTTTCTTTCTTTGCATGAGCATTCCTACTAGGATAATAGGATTCTATAATATGATGTCCTTGCCTTTTTACTTTTGTATTTGTAATGAATTAGGTCTAGTTGCTTGAACACTTTTAAAGTAAAAAATTAATCTAGGATAAATTTAAGAAGAAAGTACAAGATAAAGTTGAAGCCATGCATTCTGACAAAGGTTCCTTCTTTGGAAAAAACCAGTCCCTAAGAAGTACCTCCCCTAAAAATGATCAATAGTTTTTTGAAAGGTGCTCTAGCCAGGAACCTCTCAAAAATACAATAGCCAGAGCAGAGAAATGCTCTACAAAAGAATAATAGGAAGAATTATTTATCAATTCCTCTATCCAATAATACATTAGCACCTCTTTACATTTCTCTTTTGTCCACTTTGGTCTTAGACCCAAAAATGCTCTTGGGTTCTAGAATAGAATTAGATGTGCCAAGAATGATGAATGCCTAAAAAATTGAGTGGCTAAAAAATTACTCAATACTTCCTTTATCTACTCGACAATTAGTTTGGCAAACTCCAACATCATCTTCCCATATCTTGACACTTACTTCATTTTTTATAAACCACCTAATTGAGAAGGACCAACACTTTTATCATGCTCCGTCCTGATATTCAAGATCAATATGCTCAAAGCATCCTTCATGTTTTCCTTACACACATTGATAGGTAGAGAATATTTCAATACTGGATCATCTGGGTTTAGGTCTCTACACTTAACACTTAGGAAGTTTATTTTGACTTGGTTTGATAGTGCATTGAGAGTTTTCTCCTCTTATTTCATATTAATATGTAGTTTCCCTTTTGGAAAAATTAGCATTTGCTAGATGAAATATCTAACAATGTTTATTTTGAAATACCCATTTAGGGACTTGATTTCTTGAGTGGTGGGTTCATCAAATTTTAATCACACTGTAATTAGTTCATAGCAAAAATGGACTTTAGACACTAGGTATTGTGCCAAATAATTGCTCTAGATTCTCTCCCCAAAGCTTGTTGGTTGAGTGACCTTGAATCATTTCCATGCTTCTTCCCTCAAATGCTTAGTCTTCTTTGAAATTTTTGGCTCCAAACATTTTGTAGTTGGGTCTTTCAGTATTCAATATTGGAGGTATAAATTGGCACAGGTACCTCTAGAACCTTTGATGAATGTGCCTACTATGGTCTGAAAACACTGGTCTTAAAGGTTGTTGTGTTGTTGGAAGTTATCTTCTCTATTTTTTATTGGTGCCTATTTAAGAATTTTGCACCTTTTCTTTCTTCTATGCACCTTCTGTGACTATGCTCTTCAACAATTTCTCATGCCTCAAAAAAATTCAAATGCTATGGGTTTTGGTAAAGATGATGTTGGATGAGGAAAGAGTCATTTATAAAAGCTTTATTTCTTTCCTTACACATTCACCACATTTCATTCATGTGCCATGCATTTTATAACCTCATGCTCATTAAATTGTGGTATGAGACTCATCACTTTGCACAACCAATCCTTCTCCCATGTAGAGTTGCCTTCGATCTTCACACATCCCAAGTCAGATTCATTTATGGTTGATTTTCTATTATAATCACTTTTTTCTTTAGCCAAGGTTGAGGTGGAGGATACTTCAATATTTGATGCACATAATTACATAAGGGACACTAATTCCACCTCACAAGAAAGCTCTATTAGAAAAATCAACCATTTTCTTTTGTGAAGCCTCCTGATTGGTTCTCCATATTTTGTATTTTTTTAAATAGTTGCCTTGAATTTGAATATCATCTATTTATTGGATCAATTGGTTGATTTTCATCAATGTGTACCACCATTATGACACCTTCCATATTTACATTAATATTTAGCCGATTTGGCCATCTATGGATGATATTGCTCTTTGGAATTTGTGAAGATCTAAATTATTTGGTTTGGTTTGCAAGAGACTTTGGCCTTCTTATATCACTATTTTCCTTCTATGTTAATGTCTATTGTGATTTGAACCCTTATTATTTTTCTAGTGGGACCCCTATGTTGGTGCAAAATGGTCTTTGGACTTTTTGACATAGCCTTTGTTAGGAGTATCTGGAATAGTGCAAGTGTTTGGCATAGTTTGATGATTCCTTAAGGCTTTAACCTTGTACAGAGAAAAAACTAAAAATAAAGGTCTTATATATATTATATACATGACCCAAATCAGGTCAAGCTCACACTTTCACTTCTAATTCATCCCATACCTATAGATTCATATGCTTTAGGAGGATCAAGATCCCATATCTCAATCACCCATTAGTCCATTTGATCATCTAGGATGAAGGAGTGTATTTTTTCAACTAAGACTTTTGACTTTAACAACTTTACCTCTAATATTAAAATCTAGTCAAGGCCTAGTCCAAATATCTGTAGGTGTTCAATTTGATGCAAATAGAGTGGTTCAAGTGGAATTTTTATCTTGGTACTATATTGAGTCCCCAAACCCATTAGGGACAAGTTCAAAAAAAAAAAATCTCCTAGATTAGTAGTAAAGTCGCTTGATAAGAAAATGCAAAAATATGTAGAGAGATAAATTATTATTTTGTCTTGTATCACAGTAAATCTTAGACAAGCATACAAAGTGACCAGAATCTATTCTACAACCTCTAAAATTTGGATTGCACTATTGCCTAGTTGCACCCCTCTATTATTCACAAACTGGTAATCCAGACCCAAAGCATCTATCACTTCTTTCAACATGACTAAAGTACTTGTCCTAAAATCTACCATACATTTATGGATTGTAACAACCTTCCTTGGCAAGATTTATTATTGATAATGAATTATGTATTGATGTGTGGATGTCTAATGCATAGTTTTATTTCATGATGTCAATAAGAATAGGTAGTTACACTTTACTTATTTATTCTATTATTGGAATATGGTACTACTAATGTATTTGTGGTTGCAAGACCAGGTGCTCTCACTAGTGGATTAATATGGAATGACCATCTAAGTTGAGATAAATTTTAAGAAATGATGGATGGCTCATTCATTGACAACTCAAGGGTAAAAAAAATATCCTTCATGTAGATGCATTGCATTTGTGATTGTTGTATGATCATACCATTGGTCTGGGAAGTTGCTTCCACAATGAGTCTCCTCGATAGGTTGGTGATAGTGATTGGCTATCTTAAAATATCCACCTACTTAAGGATAAAACAATGGTGTGCAATATTATTTGTTTGAATGGCTTATATGCTTGCATGTTTTTTGAAAAAATTGAAAAACTTGTATTAAAACAAAGAGCAAATACAAGAGGGAGCGAAAACATCCCAACCAAGAACCAGGAAGCAAGAAGCCAAAACAAAGGGCAAGAGGGCAACACTTCCCAACTCAAAGCACAAGAAGAAAACCAGGCGCGAAAACGCGACATGTCGCGAAATCGCGACATGTCGCGATATCGCGACAGTCAAGCCAGCCGAAGCCACATCCGAGCAACCGGTCGCGAAATCGCGACAGCAAGAGCCAGCAACCCCTGACCCCCAACAATGTCGCGATATCGCGACGGATTCTCCACAAAGCAGTCATCCCTCAAAAATGTCGCGATATCGCGACGCATTTTCCTTTTGCCACCTTTACGCCAGAAGTGTCACGAAATCGCGACAAGATTGCCATTCTTCAACCAATCCTTCCAAGTGTCGCGAAATCGCGACGAATTATCCTCATGAGGCACAAGCTCCAAAATGGTCACGAAATCGCGACGTCTTTTCCAGAAGTCGTCAGTTGGCCAAAAGGGTCGCGAGATCGCGACAGCCAAAGCCAGCAACCCCTGACCACCAACAATGTCGCGATATCGCGACGGATTCTCCACAAAGCAGTCATCCCTCAAAAATGTCACGATATCGCGACGCATTTTCCTTTTGTCACCTTTACACCAGAAGTGTCACGAAATCGCGACAAGATTGCCATTCTTCAACCAATCCTCCCAAGTGTCGCGAAATCGCGACGAATTATCCTCATGAGGCACAAGCTCCAAAATGGTCGCGAAATCGCGACGTCTTTTCCAGAAGTCATCAGTTGGCCAAAAGGGTCGCGATATCGCGACAGCCAAAGCCAGCAACCCCTGACCACCAACAATGTCGCGATATCGCGACGGATTCTCCACAAAGCAGTCATCCCTCAAAAATGTCGCGATATCGCGACGCATTTTCCTTTTGCCACCTTTACGCCAAAAGTGTCGCGAAATCGCGACAAGATTGCCATTCTTCAACCAATCCTCCCAAGTGTCGCGAAATCGCGACGAATTATCCTCATGAGGTACAAGCTCCAAAATGGTCGCGAAATCGCGACGTCTTTTCCAGAAGTCAGCAGTTCGCCAAAAATGTCGCGATATCGCGACAGTTCTTCTGTCTGGCGCCCAGTCATCAAAAACGTCGCGATATCGCGACGGTTTTTCCCCTTGTCTCCGAAACACAAAAACTGTCGCGATATCGCGACGGTTTTTCCCCTTGTCATCGAAACACAAAAACTGTCGCGATATCGCGACGGGAACCTTCCAAAGGCCGTGGCGACGAAACCTGTCGCGATATCGCGACAGTTTCCTGCCAAGGGCCGCGACAGCACAGCAAGTCACGAAAACGCGACGAAAATCACCCTTAGCACAAAAATTTCTCATTGGTTCAAGAATTTTGCAAGTCCCTGTCGAATCTCAGCATCTTCCACAGGCATGTCACTGTGCAGCTGAACTCCTACCTCCTTTTTCGCACCCATCTTTGCAAGGAAATCGGCCATCGAATTTAAGTCACGACTCACATGGATAGGGATCACATCTTCTAATTCCTTCCAAAGGTCCTTGATTTGAGAGACTAAAATCTGTATCTTCCAAGCTTTCAGAGCAAAGTTCCTCAAACAATCAAGAGCGCCAACTAGAATTTGAGAATCTGTCTCAAGGATTATCTTTCTGTATCCCTGATTGACGGCCCAGATGGAAGCAATTTTGATAGCATAGGCTTCGGCTTCATTATTGGTGGCTCTTCCCAAACCCTGTAGTTCCCAGTAAAGCACAGTTCCAGCATGATCACGGCACACAACACCAACTCCAGCATTGCCCGGATTGCCCTTTGCAGCTCCGTCTGTGTTAATTTTAACCCAGCCTGCTGGGGGGGTTTCCAACTGGCTATGTTCTTTCTAGCTTGAGCGACAGCTCTCTCTTCCTGTGGACCCAGCTCAGCCAAAATTTCCTCTTCAGCATATATGGCAACCGTCTCTGTGACTTTGCTCCAGATAACCTGCCAAATTCCATCTAGCGAGGAGAAAGTCTCTCTAAAGATTCGAGCGTTTCTTTCCAGCCACACTTGCCACCAGATGAAGGAAAGACCAAGATCCCACCCCAGTCGAAGGGCTTTAGATTTAAATCTACCTTTCTTCCATCTTTGCCAGATATTGTTCCGAGTCAGAGCACCATTACTCTGGAGTTTAAAATGAGAGAACCACCGATTCCAGATCTGACCTGTGAAAGAGCACTCAAACATCAAATGATCAGCAGTCTCCTCATTCTTATGACATAAAATACACTGAGAAGGACCAATGATTCCTCTATTTCTGAGGTTGTCAAAGGTGAGAATGCCATTGTGCATAAACTGCCAGGCAAAGAAGTTCACTTTCGGCCAGCACTTGGAATGCCAAATCTTCTTCCAATTTTGAACCGAAAATAAATGCGGGGGAGGCTCTGGGAGGATCTGATCATATCCAGCCTTCACTGTATAAACCCCAAGGCTCCCATGGCCCCAAGCTAACTCATCCTCTTCATCTCTGCCCGTGAGAAACCTAGCTGTCAAGATGTTGGTCAAAATGGTTGCTAGCTCCGGAGGGATTGTGACTGGCCACTCCTCCAACCGCTTAAACTTCTTGAATTTATACTCACCCAATTGGCTAGTGTTGAAATAATTCTCAATAGTGACCCAGCCCTGAGATTCTATGGCAGTTTTAATTGGAAGCAACTCAGGATATTCAGCAATGATGGGTGGATACTGGTCCCAAGAGTCAGTCCAGAAACGTGCCTTCTCCCCTCTTCCCACTTTCCAGAATAATTGGTCTTTAATAACTTGAGAACCCAACTTGAGAGCTTGCCAAACAAGGGATCCATTACCATCCAAAGGGAAGCGGCTTACGTCAAAGGGGTGAACTTGGCCCAAATATTTGCTGGTTAAGATTCTACTGAATAATGAAGATGGCTGGGAGATCCATCTCCAATACAATTTACCTGCTAAGGCTTTGTTGTTGAGTTTAGAGCTTCTCAACCCCAGCCCTCCTTTTTCTTTGGGCTGAGTAACTTTATCCCAGCCAACCAAGGCCCATTTCCTCTCACCTTTTGCTCCTTCCCATAAGAATCTTCTGGCCAATTTGTCCAGTTCTTTCCAAATAGAAGGTGGGGCAGCCAGGATAGAGAATTTATAAATTGGCATGGCTTGAATAACTGACTGTAAGAAGGTTAATCGGCCGCCATAGCTTAACCATTTATGAGACCAATGGTTCATTCTGTCTTTGAAGCCATCCAAAAGATCTTTCCAAATGTCATTTTTCAATTTCTTGAAGTGCAAAGGAACCCCCAGGTAGACTATAGGAAGAGAAGTTCTAGTGAAGCCCAAAATCTCTATAATTCTGTCCTGTAGCCTATGGTCAAGGTTGAAAAAGACCACTTTGGATTTTCTGTCATTGATAACTTGATTGGAGGCCCTAAGGTAAACATTAAGAGATTCTCTGATTCCCCTGGCTTCCCTGAGACTGGCCACTCCAACCAGGCCAGTATCATCCACAAATTGTAAATGAGTCAAAATTTCTTCACCAACCTTAATACCTGTTATCAGGCCTTGATGTCTTCTTCTCAAGAAGAGTCTACCTAATCCTTCAGCTAGGATAAGGAATAGATAGGGAGAGCAAGGGTCCCCTTGTCGGAGACCACGAGAGGCTCCAAAAGGAGGCGAGGGAAGCCCCTTAATTAGAACAGAATAAGAAGGCGTGGAAACACAGCTCATAACCCAGTCTATCCAGTCCTGGGAAAAACCAAAGGCAGCCAACATCCTTGACAGGAAGCCCCACTCCACTCTATCATAGGCCTTGGACATATCCAGTTTGATGAACATTCCTTTGTTGCCAGAGATTTGCATTGAATGAATAGCCTCCTGAGCAAGAACCACTCCATCCAAGATCTGTCTACCTTCCACAAATCCCCCTTGTTCTGAGGAGATGATGTTATGAAGGAGAGGTTTAAGACGTTCAGCTATTATCTTTGTGATAATTTTATAAATCACATTACATAAGGCAATAGGTCTGAAGTCAGAGATATGAACCCCTTCCTCCCCCTTTGGAATTAGAGTGATGAAGGTATGATTTAGAGCCTTAAGCATTCTCTTATTGGTTCTGGACTCCTCTATAACAGCCAAAACATCTTCCTCCAAGGTATCCCAAAAGGCCTGGAAAAACTCAATAGGAAAACCGTCTGGACCGGGAGATTTGCCTGTGCTCATTCCAAAGACCACACTCTTCAATTCATCTCTATCAATGGGTCTAAGGAGAGCCTGATTTTCTTCTTGAGTGATAATAGGGGGAATAACATCAAGAACTTCATTTTGAGCCCCCACATCTTGCTCCCTATTTTCTGCAAAAAGCTTGGAGAAATAATCCACTGAGTGGGAGTGCATACCAGGAAGAGTGTCATAGGAGTGTCCATTCTCATCTTGTAGAACTGCCATGTTATTCATCTGTCTTCTAGCACAGGCTGATCGATGGAAAAATTTTGTATTTCTATCTCCTTCCAATAACCAAGAATTTCTAGCCCGCTGTTTCCAGTAAATTTCCTCTTGGTTATCAATGTCCTCCACAGCTTTGCGCAAGGCATCATCTTCAGTTTTAAGCTGTTCAGTAATTATTCCTTCCCTGAATTGTTTTTGCACCTCCTCCCAGCGGGCCATCAAGGGGGCTCTTTGCAGCTGGAAGTCCGACTTATTAGCGTGCCTCCACTGTTTCAATTTACTTTTGACAAAATGAAGCTGTTTGTGGAATTTAAACATTGCAGTCCCAAAAGGTGGACGACCTTCTTCCCACCATTGCGGAATTTTCTCATGAAGGTCCTCCTTTTGTAGCCAAAAATTCTCAAATCTAAACGGTTTGTGGAACTGTCCTGTCTGAGTCCCACCCTCCAGCAGGATGGGAGAATGATCGAAAACAGGGCCGTCCAAAATCTGGAATTTAACATTCCACTTAACAAATGCCTCCTCTGAGACCAGAAAGCGATCCAGCTTTACCTTCCTACAGTGAGACTCCCTCCTCTTGTTAGTCCAAGTGAAAAAAGTTCCAGGGCCTTGGATATCCACTAAGTGAAAAGCCTGGACCTGGGCAATCAGAAGCCTGTCCCCCGGGTCCAAAACAGGGGTTCCACCTTCCTGATCCCGAGCAGATAATTTGGCATTAAAGTCTCCAGCAATGATCCAGTCAAAAACTTGTCTTGAGGACCTCATGTTGTGAACAACTTTCCATTGGAGCCTCTGGGCATTAAGGCTTTGAGCCCCATAAAAATTTGTAATTAAAACATGCTCAGCTGTGACAATATTCCTGAAGTGAGATGTGAGAACACCCCTCCAGGCTATATGTTCTAAAGCAGTCCATTCCAGGGGGTTCCAAAAAGTGACAATCCCCCCTGAGGCTCCTTGGGCAGCCACATCCATATAACCAGCGCCCCTCCAAATCCTATTAACAGTTTTACTCATAAGATCTAGCGACATTTTTGTCTCCTGGATAAGCAAAAAATCTGTTTTATACTTCCCTAAGAGTCTTTGAACAACAGATTGATGGGTTCTACTGTTTAAACCCCTAACGTTCCAAGATTGTATAATCATTGAAAACCTTGGGAGCAGTAAGAATCAATTGACCTCACCGATCCTCCATTGATCAGCTTATCTCCTTGTGCTGTGAGTAATTCCTTATTGGATTTTCTTCCCGCTCCTTGAGAGTTACTATTTTTAGATCTCTTCTCCACCTGAGTGATCCCTAAAGCTGGCCTTTCTCTATTTTTATCTGCATTTCCCATGGTGACATCTTTAATAGCCGGCTGTGCTGGGGAGTGTATCACCAAAGCCCCTGGGTTCTCTGACTGCAGACTCTCAGAGGGTACAATCACCTGTTCGACTACAGGAGTGGATGAGGGAGAATCTTGAGAGTGAGTGTTATTAATCTCACCATTCCCATCCACTCCCTCCATGACTTGGTCTTCCAGATCCACTAATGACTTGAAAATTTCATACCGATTGTTTGGCTTGAGATGCATCTGCTCCTTGCCATTTTTCTTTTTGTTTCTTCTTCGTTTCGGCTGTTCAAAGCCATCCTTCTGAACATCAGGACCTGGAGAAGTATTGGAAGGTTCATTGACAGGGGTGGGCTTCCCCTCTCTAGGGCGGCTTGGCATTCCAGTCGGAGCCTCCGCTTTTGTGCTCAAGGTGTTAGGACAGAACCTTGCCAAATGGCCATGCTTATGGCACACTCTGCACCTGAAAGGGAGGGCCTCATAGTCTAACTGTTGGATCCAGGGTACTCCTGCCAACTCAAGTTCCACCTCAGCTGATAAAGGCTGGCTAATGTCCATTTCTACATAGATTCTGGCAAAAACAGTTGTATTTCCCTCTATGGTATCTTTAGAGACTCCTATATATCTGCCCAGGGAATTACCTATTATTTCTAAAACCTGCTCCCCCCAAAACTCCATCGGGAGAGCGTACAGTCGGATCCAGACCGGGACAGCCGTGGGTTCAATGCGAGGATCGAAGCCCACTCTCCAGGGTTGAACAAATAACCCTGCTGGTCCGTGGTTTCTCTTTTCTGATTCAAATGCTCTGTTTCTATCTGCTAAAGAAGAGAAACTAATGATGAAATACCCATTGCTTATTGGCCATAAAGAGTACTCACCTTGTGGCTCCCAGTTCTGTCGAACCCAGGTATGCAAAAAATTTAGAGTAGGTCGGATGCCCATGAATTTGCAGATCAAGTCATGGTTAGCTCGGTAGACGATTGTATCCTCGACCAGCTTGGGTTCGATAACAATCTTAGGTCTGGAAGCGGATTGCGGGAGGCATCCATTAACGCGGTGAGCATTAGGGCCGTTGCCAGCATTCTTAAGTAGCGTTTGAAAAGCATTCCTCTGAGCTTCAC
Source organism: Wollemia nobilis (assembly GCA_028583015.1). Lineage (NCBI taxonomy): Eukaryota > Viridiplantae > Streptophyta > Pinopsida > Araucariales > Araucariaceae > Wollemia > Wollemia nobilis. Next base: position 3,725,818 of record JAQPPZ010017205.1, read on the forward strand.
CAGTGGAAGACGAGGGGTTCTCTTTCAACATCTCAGCATATGAACTCTTTCTCCCAGCAAGAGGGACTGGAGGAGACCCCATCGGGCCCTCCCGGAGCAACGAGCAAACCTTCAGAGTAGTTCAGAAACAAACCACCAAAGTCTCTGGTAAGATCTTTCGGGCCAGAAACCCTCGAGCATCGCCCGACGCCTGTTCAGAAGTTTTCCCGCCAAATCGCCAGAGCTCAAATTTTTTGTTCTTATATGCTTGCGTGTTGAAAGCATAGTTTGATGGATTAAACCAGTATAATATTAATATGTTGATAACCTTAATACTTGAGAATATTATTATCAATGTTAATAATTAATATTAACAATTGATACTAATTAATAAGTAATTAATCTAGATACCTTTTTGCTAAAAATAATAAGGTTTAGGATGGAGTTAATAGATTAATTTTTATAGTTGCTTAAATGGTTTCTTTCCTAATAATTACCTTGTTGTACATTAAAAAACAATATGATTGCTTTCTTAATGTTGAGCTATTAAGGAATATAACATTATGGTTTTAAAGAAAAGTATTATTCTTTGCTCAATCATGCTTTAATTAAGCTTAGATAATCTTTATGAGAATTTTAATATTGCCAATATTTATTAAATAACGTTATGAGATGGAGGTGGCTAGCTCGAGTGGAATCATCATGGGGTGAACATTTGGTTCTTTGTGAAGCCACCCCAAGGTATTTTAAAAAAAGGTTTGTATGATTTTGAGAGATTTTGGGTTGAAAAAAAGACAATCTAGGAGCCGGAGGAAGGCGCGTGCAAGGAAAATCAAAGGAGGTCCCTCAGATTTAATATTAAGAGGTATTTTACCATGTTTTTATGGGTGATGAAGCTTTGGTTTAGTAGTTTTAGCTCTGTTGGTCGGATCTACTTTTGTACTAGTAATCACTCTTCCATTTGATTTATCTTTTGATTACGTGGAACACTCCTTCCTTTGGTTTAGGTTGTTGAAAAAATTTTGGTGTTATGTTTTAAGTTTTCTTGGGTAAGATCCTTTTGGTTTTTGGTTTTGTTTTAGTTCTAGTTTAGTAGGTGTAGCTTCCCGTATGCTCTGATTGTTGGCTGTATTGTTATCCAAGGCTATGGATGCTATCATAAGTGTTGCACCTTATATGTCACTCCTTTGTGTAGGCTGTTTGGGTATACGTTGTAACTTGAGCGTGTTCTTCTAGTTATGTATTATATTAAAACCTTCACAGGGCCATACATCTTTGGCAATGGCCAAGAAGAATATTTGGTAGCTCATAGTTGTTGTTGTGCACCGCCCTTTCCATTTTCATGCTTGGTTGATTTTTTTATTTAATGTTGGTCTCTATTGCCAAGGTAATGTTTACCAAGTTAAGATTTTTGGTTTTTTGAGCAAGGCTAGTCTTTCTCTTTGAAATTTTAACCGATTTGGTTTAATGCTGTCATTTAGGGAGAGATGTTTTGCTTTTTGGAATCATGCTTTGGAATAACACATTTGGAGTTGTATTTTTTGTATGCTTGGTTATTTTTGTTGGCAATTCATGTTACTATTGTGATATACTACATACCTTAAATAGAATTTATCTTTATCCTGAGTGAATGGAAAGCTTAGGATTATATAGGTAAAAGGATGCTTTGAATGGGAGAAAAACTAGAAAGAACAATGGAACTTTATTTTGAAAAATTAAAAATAATAGTGTTATTCTTTTGGGTTTTCCAAAGAAGGATTAAAGTTTAATGAAGAATTGATTTAGATTAAAATAATGTTAACACATTGATGTTGATGTTTTATTTATGGAAATGTTAGTTATGAATTTCTTCACTTATTGTTCAAATTTGGAAAAAATATTTGGTTGAGAAGGAAAATTTATTATAATGGTTTTTTGAGACTTGAGTAGGTAGGGAAACCATTATAGAAAGAAGTATGAGATTCTATCTTGTTTGTTTAAAAATGTATTGTGCATGTTTGTTTGCAATTACATAGAGCATGTTAAGTAGAGAAGTATGGGATTCTCTCTTGTTTGTTTAAAAAATGTATTGTGCATATTTGCTTGCAATTACATAGAGCATGTTAAGTTGCATTGCATAAGATCTATCATGATCCCTAAGTGTACCTCAAGTTTGCAAGAAATTCCTTTCATGAAGAAGATTGTGAAAAGGAGATGGTGCAAAGATCACTTGGGTGGATTGGCTTTGATGTAAGCTGGAATGAAAATATGTTATGTAAAAGAAAGTTTGCTTTGTAATATATAGATGAAACTTCCAAATTTATTCTTAAGCATAATAATTTGTAATATGGAGTAAGTTTATCTATTAAAATAAAAGCAAATGATATTTTGGATTATGAATATTATCTTGCCAAATGTTACTATTGATTTTGTAAATAATTGATATTTTAAGATCTATCTTGATGGAATGTTCCATATGACCATTAAGTGGTTTTGATATGATTACTTATTTTTGTATTATAGAGAAATGATTCTTTTACATAGCTTTAATATAGAACTTAGTCTAATTTAATTATGGTAGCTCTATGTTGAAGCTTATGTTAATTTGAGATGTAATGTATCAAACTATTTCTAAAATTTGATATGGTGTTATAGCTTAAGCATGTTAATTTCATTTGAAGCATTTGATTTTTAGAGAGTTGTTATTTCTATAAATGTTATCTTGGGTTAGGAAAGGGGTTATTTGGTTGGATCTAGAAATTCTTTTAGGACCTAAGTCAAAGAAATTAACCCAATCCTAGGAGGAGTTGTGGTGGTGCAACAACCAAGTAGAAGTGAGTCCTAGAAAGTTACGGGAATGCAGTCTAGGTACTCACAAATTTGGAAGGAGTTGCAATGATGCAATAGCCAAATTATTATGAATTTGATACATCTTGAATGATGAGGATTGGGTGTTCTATAACTAGGAGGTTATAGGAATAATTCACAAGACAACATGGGTGGTACCTTGAACGTGTAGGTTTGGGTGATCATGTTCATTGTTAGATGAGTGGTAATGACCTTAGTTAGTCTATGACAATGTGGTAAATAAGCACCAAGGCTTACACTTGTTAACCTACCTAGATGAACTTAAGGTAAGGTTAGGGAATAGGTGTTTCCATTTAAGTGTTATGGGCCTTAAAGGATGGTCTCTACATTATGGTCACAATGTACTATATCGATGAAGGTATAGGAAATGTGGGGGGACCACTTTGGCATCCTTCTAAATGATGAGGTTTAGTAAGGTGAACCCCAAAAAATATAAAACATTGGCCACTCTTGTCCATTGAGTTTCGTCTACAATGACATTGAACTCAAATATGGTGAAGAATTGAGAATGCTAAAAAATATATATTAGGACTTGTTGGTGCAAAACCTGGTACCAGATGAGCAGGAGGTGCGCTCAACGGTCCTTGACCGACATTGAATGGTTTTATAGCCTAGGAGAGATAGAGGCGGTCAATTTTCGAAGAAGATCAACTCCTGTGGTTCTAACTACCTACACTGCAAAGGGGAAAAAGGGGAAAAAGGAATGAGAAAGAAACTAGATGTCATAGCCAGAACTGACAAGGATGGGGTATGGCCACATAAAGACACACTCGTTCAACATCACTAATGAAAATAGTAGCAAACCACCTAACAGATCAATCCATCCCATATTCACTCCTTGTTCGGTGTAGTGGGCAAAGGTAAATTCTATAACTAGCAGGAGGGTGCATGAAATCTAAGAAATATAATTAGAGTTCTCCCACCCAAACAATTTTAATAGAAATAAAAATCAACACCCAAGGGTAGATGCGAATTCTAGAACTACCCAGCTAGACCCATGAAATCCAGATAGTAGAATTAAGCAAACCAACTCAGACAACCATCATAAAAATAAACATCCATAGATAAGCAAAAGATAGAAGCGAAGACAAATTGAGAGAATAAATAGTGATACACTATTATTTACAAACAACAAAGAATTACATGTGAATTGTAAAGGCCATAGAGCCACCTTTTGGAATAATGACCATTCCACTATTTATAGAAGTTTTTACAATGGATTCAAATTCAAGCATTGATGACATCAGGCAGGAAGAATCATACTATAACGGTTGGAAGATCTACTGACACTTTGTTCTAGGAGGAATGGTAGTAATACAAAAGGAGTTAGGTGCTTCTACATCAATCTAGGCCTTTGATTACTCTAACACTGCTGTTGGGTCATAAATAACCCTTTGTACTATGAGAAAGCCTTGAATTGATTACCTCTAAAGTCATGCATTTCAAACTATTTCCTTCGCACCCATAAACCAAAAATATGAGGAATCCAAGATCCTTAATGACTATTACTGAAGATCTCCTGCGCTTCCCAAATTATGATCACATTCTTGGATGATTATTTGGGCACAATTCCTATTTGAACACCTTCCTAATTCTTTGTCCTATAGATGGGTAACCAAGCTTGGAATTTGACTGCTACCTTCCCAAAGTTCCATCCATTATTGGGATGAGATTTTAGGAATGAGAGTTGTTGTGCTTCTTTTCAAGTCCTCTGTCCATCTTGTTCGATGTTTTGGGTCCAAATATTCCATCCTGAAGCTGGGCAAAATTTTGAGGTTTGACTCCAACGCTTGCCCACCCGCCTATCCATCCATATTTCATAATGCTTCAAAATTGGGGAATGACTTACTAACATATCACCCAAAATAAGAATGGGTGAAGGGGCACTAAAACTAACCCACACTCTTGGTGACTCAAGGGATTTCCAATCACTGGAAATAGGAACCCGGATAGCATTCTTCCTTTGAAAAATATAACAGAAAATGGGAGGGGCAGAGACTAGGACCAAAATAATAAACTGGGAACAGGGGTAGCTAAGAGAAAGCTATTAGATGAAAGAGGGGAAGAGGGAGGGCACAATACGATAGTATAAATTGGAGAACTAAGGTGGAAGGAAGGCACAAGGTGAGAAGAAGAAGCACAGGGAAAGAAGAGTTGAAGGAATAGACATGGAAGAGAGAGAGAGAGAGAGAGAGAGAGAGAGAGAGAGAGAGAGAGAGAGAGAGAGAGAGAGAGAGAGAGAGAGAGAGAGAGAGAGAGAAGAGGAGAGAGAGAGGGAGAGAGAGAGAGAGAGAGAGAGAGAGAGAGAGAGAGAGAGAGAGAGAGAGAGAGAGAGAGAGAGAGAGAGAGAGAGAGAGAGAGAGAGAGAGAGAGAGAGAGAGAGAGAGAGAGAGAGAGAGAGAGAGAGAGAGAGAGAGAGAGAGAGAGAGAGAGAGAGAGAGAGAGAGAGAGAGAGAGAGAGAGAGAGAGAGAGAGAGAGAGAGAGAGAGAGAGAGAGAGAGAGAGAGAGAGAGAGGGAGGAGAGAGAGAGAGAGGGAGGAGAAGGAGGAGAGAGGAGAGGAGAGGAGGGAGGAGGAGAGAGGAGAGGAGGGAGAGAGGAGTAGGAGAGGAGAAGAGAGAGAGGGAGAGAGAGAGAGAGAGAGAGAGAGAGAGAGAGAGAGAGAGAGAGAGAGAGAGAGAGAGAGAGAGAGAGAGAGAGAGAGAGAGAGAGAGAGAGAGAGAGAGAGAGAGAGAGAGAGAGAGAGAGAGAGAGAGAGAGAGAGAGAGAGAGAGAGAGAGAGAGAGAGAGAGAGAGAGAGAGAGAGAGAGAGAGAGAGAGAGAGAGAGAGAGAGAGAGAGAGAGAGAGAGAGAGAGAGAGAGAGAGAGAGAGAGAGAGAGAGAGAGAGAGAGAGAGAGAGAGAGAGAGAGAGAGAGAGAGAGAGAGAGAGAGAGAGAGAGAGAGAGAGAGAGAGAGAGAGAGAGAGAGAGAGAGAGAGAAGTAGATCAAATAGGAAACAAAAGAGAGAGAAGTCCTAAAGAAAACCTATCAAATTAGACCTCCATTAATATACTCCTTTATGACTTAGGTTATTTTCAAGAATAGACATAATACCAAAGACATTTGTCTATGTTGATATAGCCCTTCTTTCTTACACATTTCAGCAGCTTAGCTTATCATAACCCATATTGGAACCTTTGATCATGCTCTTAGGCCGACTTGTTAATGAATCATCAAGGATGCACAAAAGGCCTTTTATAAAGTGATTTTTGTTAGGTTTTGTATTTACTTTGAAATATTTGGCCTAATACATATCTTTACCATACGAGCCAAGGTGTACCTACTACATCATCTTGTGAGCTCTTAAGAGAGTTATCCATTGGGCTACGGAGTCTCTAGATAAATAAGGGAAGAAGGAAAAAGAAAGAACACTCAAGGAAGGGATGTTATCTAGAAATCATCTTATTTATCTAAACTGGATTCCCTAGGGTGATATCAACAACTTATGTGGCATTATACAATCCACACCCTTTATTTATCTATCAACCTATTTACACAAAATTGTGGTACTGCTAGCACACCATTCCATGGGACTTCTCCACCATTTATCTGGTAAACCTGCAATATCTAGACCAAATAACACAAATTTTTAGTTGCTCCTCATGCTCAATTTGGCTTTGTTGGCTAGATACTGCTTTCATCTTGAGCAACTATGTATTGTGAAGGTAGACTACTCATGCAAAGGCTACCTTTACTATTTTAGACCGTGCTTGGATTGTCATCTCTTTTGGAGGTGGATACTAGAATCATACTTTGTATGGGTCAACTTGCAATGTTACCCATACTTCATCCCTTTTGGGAGGGATATTAGTCCCCTTGTATTTTGGTTGTTCTAATATTTGGGGATAGTTGCAACATAAGTCATCATGGTATGATTCTTCTGTTGCCGTTTTGCTTGTTTCTAACTTGGATTTGCTCCCAGGTTGGTGGGTAGATTCCATTATTTACGATCTAAGGATTGACGTTGGTATGCCATTGTGTCACTCCTCCTTTAAAAAAGGAATATGTCATTTAGAACTCTTCTCCTATGAGGAACATCAAGCTATGATATTACCCAAATCAAGAGGTAAATAGCTACTCCCACTTCATGGCTCGGGGTATGGACTTATTTCCCATGTCCTACCCTCTTACTGCGTGTTGGGATAAGTAGGGAAAGAATGGGCCATAAGCCCAAAATTTTGAACAAAAATATGATGGGTAGAAGGGGCTAAAAAGAACTCCTATTAAGGAGTTTTCTCACCTGAACCAACATCCTTTCTACTCGGGATGCTTCCTTAAAAACTTGAGGAAAATTTCTCTCTCCTAACTATTGCACTAGAAGACCTATGTTAGGCTCAAGGGCATGAATGCTTGGGTAGTAGAGGGTCTGGCTTCGTAAGGGATCCTCCAAGTCTTGGTGAAGTGAACATTGAAGTTAACCATGGCATCATTATCGGCTTGCTTGATGAAATTTAGTTGTGTGATTAAGAAGAAGGGATCTATAGAGGTTTTGAATGCATCGATGAGTGCTTCTATGAGATCAACCCATTTTCTGATGATTCCATGCTCCAGAGTTATAAACATAAAAATAATCTTCCTTTAAGAGAAAAATCAAGGAGCCTAAGCATCACATTTTTAGAAGCAATGCCATGAATTAAGGAGAGGGAGGCTACATCCTAATAGTGTTCATATGCAACACCATCAATACCATCATAAGTGGGGAGCATTTTGAGCACAACCTTAGGAATATCTTGCAGGATTGAGATATTTAAGGGGTTCACATCATTCCAATTGGGATATTTTGGTTGAGTTGTTAAATCACTGGTCCCTTAGAGCCTTTAGATTATTTCATCATATTGGAGTCACCAGATGAGCATACTATCACCACTAGCAAGGTAAAGGTTGCTCATCACACCTTGGGTCCTTTGAGAAATAAAAAAATTTTAGTACATGAAGAGGTAACCAATCTCATGATCTAGAGATGCTACACATCTTGGAGTCACCAGGTGATTTGCAAAGATATGAGTAAACCAAAGTATCACCAAAATATCATTTCCTCAAACATGGAAACTCAGTGAGTTACCTAGTAGAGTCACCAAAAATTGTTGGTGCAAAAACCAGCACTAGATGAGCAAGAGGCACACCTGGTGGTCCTTGATCAACATTGAACAATAACTCAACCTGAGAGAGATAAAGGTGGTTGATCTCCAAAGAAAGCCAACTCCTTCAATTCCAACTACCTATGCCACAAAGGGGAAAATGGGGAAATGAAACAAGAAAGAAAACAAAGGAGGGCGTAACCAGAACTGACAAGGGTGGGGTATTGCCACATAAAGACACACTCATTCAATGTCACTAGCGTAAACAATAGTAGACCATGTAATAGATCAACCCATATTATATTCACTCCTCATTTGATGCAACAAATAGATGTGAATTCCAGAACTAGTGGGAGGGTGCATGAAATTGAGGCAGCAAAATTAGAGCGCTCCCATACGATTGGTTTTAATAGAAATAAAATTTGATGCCTAGGGGTGGATGTGAATTCCAAAACTATATATTTAGACCCATAAAATCTAGATAACATAATTAAGTGAACCGAAGTGAATATGGATTGAGAGACCAAACAGTGATACACTATTATTTACAAACAATGAAGAATTACATATGAATTGTAAAGGCCATAGAGCTACCCTTTGGAATGATGAGCATTCCACTATTTATAGAAGTTTTTACAATGGATTCAAATTCAAGCATTGATGACATCAGGAGGGAAGAATCATACTGGAACGGTCAAAATATATATTGATGCTTTGTTCTAGGAGGGATGGTAGTCATCCAAAAGGTGTTAGGTGCTTTCGCATCAATCCAGGCCTTCGATTTCTCTAACACTGTTGTTGGGTCATAAATACCCCTTATTGCTATTATAAAGCCCTAAATTGATTGCCTTTGAAGTCATGAATTTCAAACTATTTTCTTCACATCCATCACCAGAAGTACAGGGAAGCCAAGATCCTTAATGTCTGTTACTGAAGATCTCCTGTGCTTCCCAAATGATGATCACATTCTTGGATGGCTATTTGGCTATAATTCCTATGTGATTGCCTTCCTAATTCTCTATCGTATATATGGGTAGTCAAGTTTAGAATTTTACTGCTACCTTCCCAAAGTTTCATCCATTCTTAGGATAGGATATTGAAAATGAGAGTTGTGCTTCTTTCCCATTCCTCTATTCATCTTGTTCGGGATTTGGGCTCCAGGTCTTCCATCCTAAATTCTGGTGAAATTTTAAGGTTTAACTCCAATGCTTGCCCGCTTGCCTATCTGTCCGTCTTTCATAATGCTTCAAAATTGGGGCGTCCAAAAGGAGAGTGGGTGAAGGGGCACCAAAATTCACCCATAGGACTCTTGAGAACCTTGCTTGTGTTTTATTCCTTAAAAAATATATCTCTTTCTTAGGTTGGTTTCTAGGTGTTTGTTATAGTTGGTATCAAAACTCTAGGTTATAAGACTAGTAGTATGGAGTGCACCTAGGATTAGCCTTGAATTGATGTGTTACTTTAGGAAGACTTACTCTACTAGGTACATTAACATTACTAGGATAATCTAAGTATTGCATGTCGATTGGACCAATCATACCAAGGAGTAAAACTCCTAGAGAGTATAGTTTCTTATTGGGAAAAATGACACCTTGCAGTGAGGCAAGTGTGGCCATGATCATTATTAAGTAAGAGATAATGATATGAGTTAGTTCATGGGGAAATAAAACTAATTGATTATAAGTACAATTGAGGGAAATTATCGCTTACCCAAATTATTTATGTGGTTAGGATATGACACCTATTTTAAGAGAAGGATTATCCAAGAACGCAAGATCAATTTCACAAGAGGAAACTATAGTGCATAACTGAAAGAATTCTAGATGAACCATAGACTCTGGTAAGAGAACCGGGAGAACAGTGGATTCTAGTAAGAAGACCGAGAAGACAATAGACCCTAGTAGGAAAACTAAATTAATGATAGCTTCAAATGAGATAATGGAATATATCCTTTATATAGTGAAGTTGCTTTAGGAATATATGGAACAACAAAAAAAATTAGTAGAATCCCTGATCAATAAGGAAACTAGTACCAGGGATTTAGAGGGTAGACAAGAAGAGAAGCCTACTAGAAGAAGCTATGAAAGCAGAGACCGGATAGATGTTGAACTATTCAAATATCTTAAGAATGTTAAAGTAGCTAAATGTAATGGGAAGGAAGGAGGAGAGGTAGGAAAGCCATGGCTAAATGAATTGGAAACCCTATTTTCCATGAAAAGTTATTGTGTGGGCTACCCTTCATATTCAAGATGCAACACTAGAATGGTGGAACACATTGAAGATAGGCAAAAAGATTCAAGCTACAAATCTTAAATGGGATAGTTTTGTTAGGGCTTTTAAGAAAAGATTTCTTTTTGATAAGCTTTACATAGAGAAGTTTGAGGAATTCTCTACACTTTAGTAAGGATCACTATTGATAGAGGTATAATTTCAAAGATATATGAAAATTTTGAAGTATGTTCCAAAGTGCAAGACTAATGAGCAACTTAAGGTGCATAAGTTCATATTAGTGGTAGATCCTAAGATTAGGACAATAATTAATTTACTTATGATTTTTCTAGACAAGAAGAAACAAATCTCCAAACCCAAAAGTCTTTCTTCAATTATTTAGGTTTAAGAGATATAGAGAGGTAGGAGCTCAATAAAAGAAAGAGTGCAGGGTTTACAAAATGGGATAAGGAACAAAACAAGAAGAGCAAAGGAAAACCAACGTTTGGTAACATGAATAATGGGAAAAAGGACAAAATAAGAAGAAATTTCAAAAAAAGGTCAGTTCTAACCCTCACCCTTTGAAGTAGAATGAGTCAACATAGAAAGAGAAAATAGGGGAGAAGAGGCAGGAGAGATATATTGCACCCATAATAGGTTGCTATATATGTGGGGGTCCTCATTATGCCAAGAAGTATCCCCAACATGCAGAGTCAAATAACAGAGAAAAGAAGCAATTGCACTAAATATATGCCATTATCGAGAATCAAAACTTGGATGGATAAGCAACACCGATGTTACTAAATTGTAAGTGGAGCTAAATATAGTTTTATTTACACCAGTATTCTTGGGGATATTTTGAAAAGACCTAGATTTTTGGCATAAGGGTGGAAAGTTGAGTATGGTTATGGACAAAACAACTCAATGGATCATTTGCCTATAGTTGAGATAACCTTACCCAATGGATCCATAATATGGCACTTATATGTAGCACCACTCCATGCCTTCAATATTATCCTAAGGATAGATCGGTTGAATGCTCATGGAGCGTTAATCAACTTCCAATAAAGGTGGATGGATTATACCGGTAAAGGAGAGTAAGAGTTCAAAGTAGGTACTGTGGCCATTGCACAACTTACCCCAAAATTGGGGACCCACCTTTTTAAATTTTGGTTTGTGGGAGTTTTGAGTTGCTTTGGGTGATAATTTCGTTGCCTCCAAGGTTTGCTTTGGTAAGGTAGTGAATTTTTTTTCTTTCAAGGTTTGCGGAATTGATCAGTGCCTCCTTTATTTGCTTGTAAAGCCAATATTGAGGTTTGTTGAGTCTTATTTTGTTGGTTAGGTGTTTTTTTTGTTATAATGTTGGTCAATTTAAATTAATTTAAAATTTGATCAATTCTATAAATAAATAATATTTTCATATATTTTATGAATATAAATATGTATGAAAACATAAAATAAAATGAAAAAGGTAAAATAAAATTATATATATATACATATATAAAGTAAATAAGGTGAAATAAAGGAACAATATTTACTTTATTTCTTTTGCTTTATATATTAATTTAGTGTTATTATATACTTTGATGTAATGTTTTTGGGACTAATGTATTTACATAAATGTTGCAGGTTATCAAATGAGTGGAGGGCTCATAGAGATTACGTGGCACATTTCGACGTGGATTAGATAAAGGATGGGATCGATGATGTAGTGTGGATGATGGCTCGGAGCAGTGGTCAGTAACAAAAAATGGAACCGATGGTCAGGAAATTTCTCAACTACATCAATGATTTCCCGGTTGCACATAGATTGCACCCATCAGAGGAGAGAGTGCTTGTGGCACTATCAGTGGGCATCATATATCAATATTCATCATAGTTCATTTTTGTAGAGGTTGTGTACATAGCTTGGAGGTAGTCAACGAAGGGAGAAGAATGTATTAATGCAATGCAACGAATGATGGTGTACTAGAGGAAAACATGGTGACATTGGAGAGCGAGTTTTGGGCAGTTTTCAAACCCAGGTAATTTTGATAGGCTATCAATGGTTTCACAGCATTGGGACTACGGATATAGTGAACATCGATAACGAATGACACAAACGAATATGGTGTGGGTATGGATTGGAATATTAAAATCAATTGATGATGTAAATAACTATTAATTTGTACAATGAGTGAAAAATTGCATAGGTTGTATATATCCATTCCGTCTATCTACAATGTAGTGTGCTAAAAGTGATACAAGTGGGTGTTTAGTTTGAAGGTGGACGTCATTTTTTTTGTTTGTGATACTTTCTAATCACGATCTATAACTACCAAGAGGGGGCGACAACGTGCATTGGAAATCCAAGAGGATGACGAGATTCACGTTCGTATATGCAGAAGCCATTAAAGTAGACTACATGACATGCCATTATAAAAAATGATGTAGATACCATATTCAACTTGTACAGATCGTGATATTGAAAACATGCGTGATTGACGGAGGCATCGTTGATGATATCAAAACATGTGAAGTTTGAGTTTGATTATTTATAGGTGATAGCGAATGATTTTGGCGATGCAAAACAATTAGGGTATGGCGTGAGGTGATGAAGTAAAATAGAGTGATGGGGATTTCTGAACAATGTGGAACCTAGTCAACAAAATAGTCATGTGGCTTACAAGACAGTAAATTGGGTAGATGACTCTGACGTCAGTGAAGTTCGGTGAAGAATACACGAAACCAAAGTGAAGCAGATGAAACACATAGACGTGGATAAATGATGGATACGAGGAACACAAGTGGAATGTTATCTATGTATAGATGCACAACGATGGGGTTGGCAAACATATGCTCAAAACACATTTATGAAGTGAAACCTCTATTCAATTTTTGAAATGTCTATATTGATATGTTGGTCGACAAGAAGAAGGGCGTTACTTATCGTGATGATCATGAATGAGGAAGAAAGACATGGCTATCGGGATAGCATATCGTGTAGATGTTGTCATCAAAGTGGATGGCAGGAGATCAACTAGTTGTGTGGAAAATATCAAGGATGTCGTGAGAATGGAGGTGGTGAATCCAAACCAAACCGAGAGGTTTGGTTGACCATGGAAAAGTTTATTGAGCTCGACATATGAAGAGTAGTAAGAATAAAAAATAATAATAAAGGTTTATTTTATAAAATAGATGATCACCAAAAGTAAAGTAACGACCATGCTATAAAGTGTTACCCAAGGAGCATTGAAGAGAAATAATCTAACATGAAAATGTTACCAAAACCAAACAAAGTGAAACGCCTCAACGTCCAAGCGCAAGAAAGGGAAAATGAAACGAAGGGTTTTTGAAAAAACTGTAAATACTCCATCAAAAGACAAAAATAGGGCTGGAATGCTGTCCAATGCCAAGGGCTAAATATTTTGGGAACATGCTAGTGGAAATATATTGTAACAGGAATTGTTTTCTACTATTTTTAGTGCAATTGTGCTAGAAACTTACATTTTATTAGCAAAGTTGGAGAAGTTTTTCATGGATATTTGGGCTAATTGTCTATCTTTTTCTTCCATGCTCTTAGGCTTATAGGCAATGTTGTATGCATTTAATGGTAGCATTGTTGAATGTTTAGGAACATGGAATTTCATTTCATTTTCCTTAGAATATTGCACCTAGGTTATTGTGGATTATGCAAATGCAGGTTCGGATAAACTAGGTTACATTTAGAAACTCTCACATCTCTGGTTTTGTAGGATAGGGTAGCATCATGTTGTAGTTGTTTGCTTTTTAGTATTTTCATCATTCTGGTCCAATTCCAGATTTTATTTTTATTTTTCTAACCCTTCCCTTTTGCAGTTTTTTTTTAAACTTCAACGATTAAAATAAAAAATAAAAAAATTAAAACTCCAAAAATAAATACATGGATGTGAAGAATGAGCTTTAACGTGTCATCTTATGCAATTTCGATTTCATTTTGAAGCCATTTCAAAATTATAAAAATTATTTAAAGTTGTTTTTACAGGCATTTTATAATTTTGGATTTTACATAATTTTGTATTTTGAAGGTAAATCAGATTTCAAGCTTTGCATGTTTATTTTGCAAGCAATAAATTAACTTTCCTTTATGAAAATTACAATTTCATTAAAGGGGAGTGATTTATATGGCATTTCAAAGGCCATTATTTTTAAAGCGATAAATTGACGTCTCTTTATGAAAATTCTAATTTCATCAAAGAGGGGTAATTTATTTATTATATCAAAGGCTATCTTTATTTTCATATTCAAAGCAACATTAAATGAATCCATTCATCATTTAAGTTTCACATTTAGAGATAGATTTTAATCTTCTATTTCATGCTCAAAGTAGGGTTTAATGCAAGATAAAACTTGTTTAAAATCTGCTTAACCAAAAGAAGATAAAATCTACCTAAAATACATCAAGATAAAATGAACTAAGGCTTTTACATCGTGGTCATATGAGGGCCAATCACATTTTCTTTTTCTCTTTAAGTTTCATGAACAATCAATAGCATAGCATAATAAAATAAACCAACACAGGCCCCTTGTTAACAGTTACTTGCAAATCACTAAGGTATTCCTAGCACTTATTTGATATATCTTCACAAGATTACAAGTACACATTAAGTAAAGGAACCTTGGAGAAATTTTTATTTCTTTGCAAGAGAGGGTTTTTGGATCAAAATCCTAACTGTGATGGGGATTTTGCAATTGGGAAAAATATCCACTCAACATTTTGGTGCTAGAAGGAGGGCCTGAATTGGTTTACTTTATTTCTATTTAGATGCTATATTGTTCATGTTTACTTGAAAGGTTTATTTAAAGGCATTGGTCTTGACTAACGAAGTTTTGTTTACTTATTGATCACTTTCATTGATAGTAACGTTCTCTAATAGATGATGTATGAAGTCTAACATTTTTTCAAATTGGAGAATGTTCTTTATATCTATGGTTTAATTCATGTATTATAATTGATGCTAACATGATGATATATATGTTAGACATTTGAAATTTGTTAGTCATTTCATGCTTCTTTGTAAGATATATTTATTTGACTAACAAAATTGGTATTAAAGTTGTGTTCTTTAAGGTTCACTAATGGCATTGGTTATTCCAACTAGGGCAAGAATTGCATCTTGGATAGGTGACTATTATAGCCAGTTAAACATGCCTACTCATCAAATTCTTGAAGGTGTAGAAAATTATTTACCCATGTTTAAGCATGATGTGACCTCGACTGAGGAACATATTCAGAGATATAAGGATATTTTAAGTCATTTGTAAATATGGCATGGAGATGTTCCTTGTAGATTATTTTTATACACATTGGATGAGGTTGCATTTGAGTGGTACCTATACCTACCTATAGGTTCCATCACTTCTTGGGCTCAACTAGAAGCAACGTTTATTAGCCATTTTGGAAAACTAGTTGACCCAGTTATGATGCTAAATCAATTTATCTCTATCTGTAAGGAACCTAATGAGTCCATGAGTCAATTCAATGATAGGTTCCATAAGTTGTATACCAAAGTGGTGCCCCATTTCATCATCTCAAAAGAGAGAGCCTTTCAAATTTACATGGGAGCCTTAGACCCCTTAATATCCAAATTTCTAAGGAAGATTCTTGAAGATTCATCCTTGCCTAAGGCCTACAATGAGGCAATTATGGTAGAACGATGGTGGGCTTTGAGAAATATTGATATGGGTAGATTATCATTACTTAATCCTAAGGCTCAAAATCAGATACCACCCATGAGTCAGGGTGAGGTGCAACCTTCTCCCATGATGAATTATTTTTTAGGAGCTATGGATTCCAACCAACACCAACCATCCAATATAGCACCCCTGAATCAAATGAGGTCTAATATGAGCAATCAATGGGATAAATTTGAATGTCCAAATATTACAACTACCTTAGAATTCATCCAAGAGGATGTGCAAGTCTCAAAGCCAATGTCCATTAATGAGGATTGGGGTGAACAAACCCATCAAGATATGGAGATTGTTTCATGTTTATTCACAAAGGAAGATTGGGACAATCATTGGAAGCAAAATACAAGAGTTGATATTATTGAAGAAACCCTTGACTCACCAAAGGTGGTTGAAAGTGAATTTGAAAAAGAATCAATAGATGAATTTGAAGATATAACAGAATTTCACCACTTGTTCTCGAAAGATAATTTGGATGAGATTGTTGAAACTAATAGTCAAGAAAACCCACACATTCCAAATTGTGATAAAATTGAATCATGGGTTACAAATGTGGATTGTGATATTACAAGCTTGAATACAAAGAGTAGTCCACTTTTAAAAATAATTGAACCATCTAAGGAAGATGAAGGTGAGTTTGAAAAGCAACCTATTGTTGAATTTAAAGAATGTGAAGAAATGGTTGAACATCACACTCCAATTTTAGAAGATGATTATTTTTGGTGGAATAAATGGGAGAACTTTGCCACTCTTTCTAATGAAGCACTTGCTTCACTTGATATGCAGGACAAGTTGCAAAGGCTAATTCTATAGCTTAAAGGAAACATCGCTCAATTACAAGAACAAATGCCTCAAGATGCATATCTTGATGATGCTCCAAATCATCCTTATGAGACAAAGGTTGAAGATACTAAAAGTGATATTCTTTTAGACAATGGAGGGGTCCTAGAGTGGACTGGTTTTGAAATATGTGATGAATCAGGACCTTCCATAAATTTGGATGAGATGATTAAAATTGATGATCAAAGCCTTCAACATCCTCTAGATAATGATCAGGAAGAATTTGAAGAAGAATTTCTTGAAGAGCTTGAAAGTTACGAGGAGGATGCAATAGAGTTTCATCCCATGGATTTAGATGACCATTATTATAATTGTAGGAAAAGGTATGAGGAATCATTGTTTTCTCATGCTCCTACTGATGAAATTTCTATTTCACTTGACAAGCAGGATGTTGAAAACTCTATCTCGCATGAAGATTTGGCAATTCTTGTACAATCGGAAGATGACAAGTCATTTGCAAAAATAGAGAAGGTTCCAAGATCCAATCATTTTGAAGATGAGTTTATTGAACATCTTGCTAAAAGAGAAAAGGATGATAATGACTCTACTATTCTAGGCAAAGAAGGAGACTCACTCACTTTGTTCCCATTTGAGATGCAAGAAATTGAAAGTCTTGTTTCACTTAAGGATCCTATAATATCTATATTACCTCAGATAGAGGAAATTCTAGAACCTGAATAGTTTGGGTTTGATATCATTGATGATCCAAATGAAAATGTTGCTTTATTTGAAACAACTCAAGTGGTTGATCAGGAAGATGTGTTATTTGACACATCCCTAGATAGACAAGACTTATGGTTTGAAAAGTATGGACATATTTTTGATTGGGTGCCTAATTTTGGTGTCTTTGATAAATAGGTCATGGACGAAGAAGAAGTGCTACATGATGATGATGATGAATATCATGAAGAAAAGGAAGAAATCATGAAATCCTCACCAAGTATTGGTAAATGAAAATGTATCAAAGGTAAAATCTCACCTTTTGTGTTCCACCATTCGAACTCCAAGTGAAGGTTTACCTAATTGGTTTTTGGATTCAAATGCTATCAATGATGAAATGCCATTTGTGGTTGATAAAGAATTTGAGTCAATTTCTCCTCACACCACTAATGATATTGCTTTGTTGAATGAAAGAGAAGTTGATGTGCTTGAATTGTTGAATCAAGTTCATCAACAATTAACAATTGAATCTAGGATAAAATCTTATAATGATTCTCATTTAGTAAATATCCTAGATGCTTGCAAATTGTTGCATAAGTTTGTTTGGCTTAAAAATATGAAAGATAAATTGGCTTTAAAGTTTTTATAAATAGGCTCTTGTTTGCAAGATCTCAATATTTAAAAAGGAAGGCCTAATTCTAAATCATGAATCGAATTGTGAAATTGACATTTTAAGGAATAGACAAGAAAGAATTGAAGATCAATTATTGTCTAATCAATTTGATGATTTGAAACTCCACTATGGGATTACTAATGGAATTATATCAAATTGGTGGGGTGAGAGAGGCAAGATGAAAATTGTTGTATTGTTTGGCCTAGTCTTATTTTTGTTGGATTCCTATAAAACTTGGCATGTGTATCATGTTATATGTATTTTAAAATGTGCTAATCATGTTTGGGATCCAGGGAAGTGATAGCCCAAATTTTGCATCCATCTTGTACCATATTGTATATTGTTGTATATAGTTTTGGTTTTCATGTTTTTGCATTTAGCTTTGTTGTTTTGTGCTTTGTCCTTAATTTTTTATTTTGTTTTGCTTTCTTGTTAGTTTGCATTAGGTTAGGATTTGGTTTGTGTTTTTAGTTTTGTGTTTTGGGTTGTTCCCTTGTTTTGAGGTGATGTTTTGTGGTCGCTAATTTATGGCCTCTTGTCCATTTTTTGTGTTCCTTTGTTAAGTAGGTTGGAATACCTAATCTGAAAGTAGGTGAACCTGAGAAAAGGGGGATGAGTTATTTTGTGATCATGCTCAGATTTTAGGACTAAAATGGTGGAGAGTGGAACAATGAAGCATTTTGCCAAAGCTCCACATGTAACTCACATAATTAAAGGGTATTTCTGGAAGTCCTGAAGGATGAAGTTATCTTGATTTGCAAATTAAGGCAAAAATTCAACATGCTCCATCTCTATGCTTCCTAACCCTCGTGATACATAAATTATTGCAAAGCTTGATATAAAAAAATGAGCATTGAAAAGCTTGATCAAATCAGTCACAAAGTCTAGATAAACTCTACCGGGGCTATAGATGCCTGATCGGCAGTAGGGCTCTATCTAGACACAACTTTTTTATAAGGAAAGGCTTTGCAAAGTATCAAATAAACACAAGGGTGAGTTAGATAAACCCTACCAGGGCTATAGATGCCTGACTGGCAGTAGGGCTCTATCTGTAAAAGCTTTCTTTTATGAGTCATGCTTCATAGCCTAAATGCAAACTAGATGAGGGAATCCGAAAGGTTTTCAAAGGTGCAAAAATGAATCACTTCTCACACACTGAGCAAAGGCAGATGGATTAGTTGTTGTTTATTCAAAGTTATCTACCCCCACCTTCTCGAGACATCGCTAAATAATTCTTATTTCGCTGATATTTTGTGTTCTCATTTCAGATTGGGTTCTTCACCCGAAATGCTCAGGAGCATTTCCCAGTAGAGTCACCATTTTTTGTGGCCATTGCACAACTTACCCCAAAATTGGGGACCCACCTTTTTAAATTTTGGTTTTTGGGAGTTTTGAGTTGCTTTGAGTGATAATTTTGTTGCCTCCAAGGTATTTGCTAAGGTAGTGAACTTTTTTTCTTTCAAGGTTTGCAGAATTGATTGGTGCCTCTTTTATTTGCTTGTAAAGCCAATATTGAGGTTTGATGAGTCTTATGTTGTTGGTTAGGTGTTTATTTTGTTATAATGTTGGTCAATTTAAATGTTTAATTTAAATTAATTTAAACTTTTAAATTTGATCAAATCCATAAATAAATAATATTTTCATATATATTTATGAATATAAATATATATGAAAACATAAAATAAAATAAAAATGTAAAATAAAATTATAAATATATATATATATATATATATATATATATATATATATATATATATATATATATATATATATATATTTATAAAGTAAATAAGGTGAAATAAAGGAACGATATTTACTTTATTTCTTTTGCTTTATATGTTAATTTAGTGTTATTATATACTTTGATGTAATATTTTTGTGACTAATGTATTTACATCAATGTTGCAGGTTATCAAATGAGCAGAGGGCTCACAGAGATTACGTGGCACATTTTGACATGGATTAGATAAAGGATGGGATTAATTAAGTAGTGTGGACGATGGCCCAGAGCAACGGTCAATAATGGTAAATGGAATCGATGGTTAGGAAATTTCTCAACTACATCAATGATTTCCTGGTAGAACGTAGATTGTGCCCATTGAAGGAGAGAGTGCTTGTCACATTGTTAGTGGATATCATATATCGATATTCATCACAATTCATTTTTGTAGATATCATGTACACAACTTGGAGGTAGTCAGCGAAGGGAGAAGAACGTATTAATGCAGTGCAGTGAACGATGGTGTACCAGAGGAAAACATGGTGACATTGGAGAGCGAGTTCTGGGTAGTTTATGATCCTTGGTAATGTTGATAGGCTATCAATGGTTTCATAACATTGAGACTACGAATACAATGAACATCGATGGTGAATGACGCAAACAAATATGGTGTGGGTATGAATTGGAATGTTAAAATCAATTGATGATATTAATAACTATTAATTGGTACAAAGAGTGAAAAATGATATAGGTCCGATATACCCATTCGGTCGGTCTACAATACAATGTGCTAAAAGTGACACAAGTGGATGTTTAGTTTGAAGGTAGAGGTCATTTTTGTTGTTTGTGATACTTTCTGATTATGGTCTGCAGCTATCGAGAGGGAGCAAAAATACGCATTGGAAATCCAAGAGGATGGTGAGATTCACGTTCGTATATGCGAAAGCCATTAACATAGACTACACAACATGACATTATAAACAACAACGTAGATACCAGATTCAACTTGGATAGATCACAATATTGGAAACATGCGTGATTGACAGAGGCATCATCGATGATATCAAAATGTGTGAAGCCTGAGTTTGATTGTTTATAGGTGACAACAAATGATGTTGGTGATGCAAAAAAATTAGGGTATGACGTGAGGTGATGAAGTAAAATAAAGTGATAGGGATTCTCGGATAGCATAGAATATAGTTGAAAAAATAGTTGTGTGGATTACAAGACAATAAACTGGGTAGATAACTCCGATGTCAGTGGAGTTCGATGAAGAATACACGAAACCAAAATGAAACAGATGAAACACATAGATGTGGACGAATGAGGGACGCGAGGCATGAAATAAATTTTTTATCTACGACTAGATGTGTGGTGATGGGGTTGGCGAACATAGGCTCAAAACACATTTATGAAGTGAAACCTCCATCCAATGTTTGAAACGTCCATATTGATATGCTAGCTGACAAGGAGAAGGACGTTACTTATCAGGATGATCATGCATGAGGAATAAATACATGGCCATTGGGATAGCATACCGTGTAGACATTGTCATCATAGCGGATGACAGGAGATCAAATAGTTACATGGCAAATATCAAGGATGTCGTGAGAACAGATGTGGCGAATCCAAACCAAACTAAGAGGGTTGGTTGACCATGGAAAAGTGTATTGGGCTCGATGTATGAGGAGTATTAAGAATAAAATAATAATAATAAAGGTTTATTTTATGAAATAGATGGTCACCAAAAGCAAAGTAACAACCATGCTACAAAGCATTACCCAAGGAGCATTGAAGAGAATTAATCTAACATGAAAATATTACCAAAACCAAACGAAATGAAATGCCTCGACGTCCAAGTGTAAGAAAGGAAAAATGAAACAAAGGGTTTTTGAAAAAACTGTAAGCACTCCATCAAAAGATGGAAACATGAATGGAAGGCTATCCAATGCCAAGGGCTGGACATTTTGGGAACATGTTGCTAGAAATATGTTGTAACAAGTATTGTTTTCTGCTGTTTTTAATGTAAATGTGCCAAAAACTTGCATTTTATTAGCAAAGTTGGAGGAGAAGTTTTGCATGCCTATTTTAACTGCTTATCTTTCCTATTTCATGTTTTAGGCTTATAGATAATGTTCAATGCATGTGGTTGCATTATCAAATGTTTACAACATGAAAGTCATTTTCTTTTTCCTTAGAAGCTTGCACCTAGGTTATTGCGAGTTGTGCAAATGCAGATTCGGATAAGCTAGGTTGCATGCAAAAATTTCTCACATCTTCGGTTTTGCAGGAATAGGGTGGCATCATACTAGTGATAGTTTGCATGTTTATATTTTCAGCATTCTAGTCCATTTCCAGATTTTATTTTTATTTTTCTAATCCTTCTCTTTTGCAGTTTTTTTTTTAAACTTTGGTGATTAAAAAATAAATAAAAATCCAAAAAATAAATGCACGGGTGTGAAGAATGAGCTTTAATGTGTCATATTATGCAATTTTAATTTCAGTTTGAAGCCATTTAAAAATTATAAAAATTGTTCAAAGTTGTTTTCACAGACATTTTATAGTTTCGAATTTTACATAATTTTGCATTTTGAAGGCAAATCAGATTTCAAGCTTTGCATGTTTATTTTGCAAGCAATAAATTAACTTTCCTTTATGAAAAAATCAATTTCATTAAAGGGGAGTGATTTATATGGCATTTCAAAGACCATTGTTTTTAAAGCAATAAATTGACTTCTCTTTACAAAAATTCTAATTTATTTAAAGAAGAGTAATTTATTTACTATATCAAAGGCTATTGTTAATTTCATATTCAAAGCAACATTCAATGGATCCAATCATCATTTAAAGTTCACATTTGGAGATAGATTTTAATCTTGTATTCCATGTTCAAAGTAGGATTTAATGCAAGATAAAACTTTTTAAAAATCTGCTTAATCAAAGGAAGATAAAATCTACCTTAAATAATTCAAGATAAAAGGAACAAAGGATTTACATCGTGGTCATATGAGGGCCAATCACATTTTCCTTTTTATTTTAAGTTTCCTGAACAATCATTAGCATAGAATAATAAAATAAACCAACACAAACCCCTTGTTAATAATTACTTGTAAATCACTAAGGTATTCCTAGCACTTATTTAACACATCTTCACAAAGATTACAAATACACATGTGCAATTCTTATATAGCGAAACCTTGGAGAAGTTGTTTTTGTTTTAACTTCTTTGCAAGAGAGGGTTTTGTGATCAAAATCCTAAGTGTGAGTGTGGTTTTGCACTTGGGAAAAATTACCACTCAATAGGAGGAAAGGGTCTTTTCAACCCCATTTGTTATCAACTATGTAGCTAAACAAAGCCATTAAAAGACATGGTATATTGTATGTAGTAAAAATTAAAGGCAAGACCAAGAAAAAAGAGGATGAGAAAATGTTTAAGAAACATCTAATTTTACATGAATTCAAAGATGTATTTCTAGAAGATCTTTTGGATCTACCGCCTTGATGGAAATTTGACTTCACTATTGAGTTAATGCCAAGGGTTGAACCTATTACAAAGACACCTTATAGAATGACCCAATTGAGTTGCAAGAATTGAAGGTACAACTTCCATATTTGTTAAAAAGGGGTTTGATCAAACCTAGTGTGTCACTTTAGGGTGCTCCGATATTATTTGTGAAAAAGGATGGTTTCTTGACGTTATGCATTGATAATAGGATGCTGAAGAAGGCAACCATTAAGAATAAGTATCCTTTTCTAAGGATTGATGATCTCTTTGATCAACTAAATGATGCTACTATATTTTCAAAAATAGATTTGAGTTCTAGATATCATTAGTTAAGAATCTGAGAAGAGGATACTCATAAAACCACATTTAAGACTAGATATAGATACCGTGAGTTCATAGTGTTACAATTTGGGCTAACTAATGCATCGATAAGTTTTATGAATTTGATGAATATTATGTTCAAAAAATATCTAGACCAATTTATTTTGGTATTCTTAGATGATATCTTTATATATTCTCAAGAACATGATCATCATTTGAGGTTAGTCTTAGAGGTGCCAAGGAAAAACTAGCTATATGGAAAGTTGTCCAGGTGTGATTTTTATACCTCATAAGTACAACATTTAGGATACATCATCTTGATATAAGGAATTGTTATAGATCCAAAGATAATTAAGGCTATATTAAGTCGACCTACACTGATAAATGTGTCTGATATGAGAATATTCATGGGTCTCACGAGTTCTTATAGGTATTTTGTGAAGGATTATTCAAAGATTACCTAATATATCACCAACCTTTAGAAAAAATGAAAGGACTTCAAATGGAAAGAGAAATGCGAGATTGCCTTTGAAACCCTAAAAATAAGCTAACTACGACACCAATTCTCAAGATACTGGATCCTCTTAGGAATTTCACAGTATGTATAGATGCTTCCTTAGAAGTATTGGGTGGGGTGTTGTACTAGGAAGAGGTTATAGTAGCATATGAGTCTAGAAAACTCAAGAAGCATGAAGTAAATTATGTTATGCATGACCTAGAATTAGTAGGAGTTGTGCATGCATTAAATATTTGGAGACATTATTTGTTGGGAAATTTTTTTGAGTTAAGGACAAACCATAAATAATATTTTTACCTATCTTATGTTGAATGCAATACAGAGAAGATGGATATAATTCTTAGTAGAATATGACTTTGGTATTGAGTATATCAAAGGGAAAGAAAATAAGGTTGCAGATGCCTTGAGTAGTAGAAGGCACATAATAGTGTTGAGCTAGAGTCATATAAACTTGATGGATAAATTCAAAGAAATGTAGCTACAGAACCTGTATTGCATAGAAATACAAGATAAAATTGAGAGAAATATTGAAGAGAATACAGATTTCAACATAAAAATGAGCTTTTATGCTTCAAGGATAGGATTGTTATATTCAAAAATGGTGAACTAAGGATATTGATTATGCAAAAGGTGAATAATTCTCCATATTTTGCTCATGTAGGAGAGAAAAAAATGAGGGAAAACATGAAAAAGACCTATTAGATAGGAATGAAGCATGATATCACTAGCTTCATTGCAAGATGTATAGAGTGCTAGAAAGTTAAGGTAGAACATTAACACCTAATAGGGAAATTATACCCACATGATATACCTACACAAAAATGGTAGGTAATATCTATGGATTTTATTGTGGGTTTACCTAAGACTAGGTACCAACATGATGCAATCCTGGTAGTGGTTGATAAGTTGACCAAGGTTGCATATTTCATACCAGGGAACATTAAGGATGATGCACTAGTAGTGGACAATAAGTTTACCAAATAATTTTTTAGGTTACATGGGTTTCCTAAGGTGATCATATCATACAAGGATTCTAGGTTCACATCAAAATTCTAGTAGGCTCTACACCGTGCAGTGGGCACTAAGTTGAACATCAATTCTACATATCATCCAAAAATAGATGGTCAAACAGAGAGGGTAAACCAAGTTTTAGAGGACATGCTTCACATGTTATGCATGGATCAAAAGTCTATGTGGGAAGACTTTTTGCATATTATTGAATTTGCATATAATGCATCCTTGGGAATGACCCTATTTGAGGCTTTATATAGAAAAAATTGCATAACACCTCTATCATGGGATAATATGGAGGATTGGGTGATGATAAGATCAAACACTATCAAAGACATGGAGGAATAGCTCAAATCAATCTAGCTTAGGCTAAAGGAAGCAACTTATCACCAAAGAGCTAAGCTGATATGAAAGATCACCAAAAGAATTCTCTATGGGAGATAGATTTTTATTGAAGGTAAGACCCATGAAAAGTATCATCAAGTCAACTAAGTTGGATCCTCACTATGTTGGGCCTTTTGATATCATTGATAAGATTAGTCCAATAGCTTATAATCTTGCCTTATCACCCAACCTATTAAAGATTCATGATACTTTCCACATATTTTGCTTAGGAAAATATTTTTGATCCTCCACATGTTTGAAATGTTTGTAAATTATAAATGGTAGATCCCTTAGACATTGAGGTGAGACCAGTAAATATTCTATGGGTGTTAGAGTTAGAGTATATTACATCATTTGGATCATGTAAATGTACCACCTTTGGTACATAGTTAGAGTAGGAGATTACTTTAATGGGAAGTTAGCTACTTACTTCAAGCAATGTAATAAATGCACAAGTGTCAATGTGCAAGTTGTAATGTGCAAGGTGTCCCCTTGTACAACTAGGTAGAGTGTTGGCCAAGGAGTCTATATTCCTATATAAGGGCCTCATAGAGATATGTCAAATGGATCAAGTGCATTATAGTAGAGAGAGAGTAGTAGATAGTAGTAGAACTCCTATATGAAGTATAATGTAGTTATTTAGCTTATACTAATGGAGTGACCATTACCTCCATACTGCATTGTATTTTTGTTATTTCTATTTATAGTATATTTTGATCATATTGCAGAATCACTTTCTCTCATATTTACTGCATATTATTAGGACCTATATTAGATCTCTCCCACTGCATATATCCTCAAAATATAACAATGTTATCAAAGCCATGGTGAATCGATATAGGATTAGGGAGAGTTACCATTGATACTATTGGCCTACATCTTTAAAAATTGGATCTACCATTATACATCGCTGCATTCAAATGTTACCATTAGGAATTGATTGATATAAAATATCACAATATTCAATAGGATTAGAGAAGTGAGGACTAAAATAAATCTTAGTTATAGAAATTCTAAGATTACATTTGGCTAGATTCTTTCCACAGAGTTGCAAAAAAATTCGTGAAGACTAGGACTCAACATTCATACCACTAGATTGACAAATCAACTAGTGAATATTATTATCTTTAGAATTTAAAATTATTCCATTCTAGTTTCTAACAACTTGTTGCAGGAAAAGGAGATTTAGAAAAATGTTGGGAAGCTTCATAAAATATATTTAGGAAGAATATATTCTTAGAATCATTCCAGCACTTGCAACAAGAAGAATAAGATTGAAAATTTCAAAGACCTAGAAAATGATCCCATTACAAGAGTTGTAATCCTACAGATTACAGAAGTGAAGAAAAGGCTATAGTAGCCTTATGATAGACTTAAGGAAGAAGAGACTACATAAGATATGTCAAGAAGGAGATAGGAGATTGGTGATCTCCATTCAAGTTAAATACATGTAGAGTGCAAAAGCAAAAAAGGCCATAACAGCCTTGATCCAAAAGAAGAAGACCATAGAAGCCTTAATTTTGAAGAAAACTTCAGAGAAGAGTTCCCGATTCAAAAGAAGACTCTAGAGAAGAGTTATTGAAGAAGACTCTAGAGAAGAGTCCATGAGAAATAGAATATAGGATATTGGTGATATCCATTGAATATTATGAATTACAAATTACCTGGAGTCTTTCCACAAGGCTATGAAGACAAAGACTTAGCTCATAACTTATACCACAAGTTTCAAGAATAACTAGTGAATATTGAAAAGGTCTGAGAAAAGACCCCATTGGAAACAACAGATAGAAGATCTGTTCCATAAGAAGTTGAAGAGATCCATAAAACATCTCATTTAAGAATTTCCAATCTTGGAAGATTGAAGGACCTGCAAAGTACCATTCTAGAATCCAGAAGCAAAAAATTTCAGAGATCCGAGAAGATCTCATCACCAACACTTCTAGAAGTAGAAGTGATGAGTGCTAAACTAGCACGTATTTTATGCAAGTTTAATTCATTTTCTATTTGTAAATTTATGAAAATGAATGTATTTTTATGGTCATTTTATCTTATTTATGTGATTTATGAGTGAATTTGATCCTTGATGATAAAAGTGAGTTATGATTGTATTTTATGCAAAATGTGCAAGTTTCTATGTGCTTTAGATAGATGAACGTTGCAAAGGCTTTGTAGGGATAGACATGGTAAGATAGACCAGATAATAGACATGGGTAAACTAGATGTGTGAATGGTATACTCAGAAGACTTGTGGATGAATGCTATGAAAAGGCACTACGAAAAGGTGCTATAGAAATCTATATATTTCATAAATTTACCTCATGGAATAAACACATCAAATACCACGTGGGTAGTTGAAATAATCAAACATGGATGATTTCAAATGCCACATGGGTAGTTAGAAGAATCAAACATGGGCGACTCATAATTTTTTATTTGGGCATATAAAGTTGTTATGATATTTGTTATAAAGCTACGTGTATGCTTATAATAAATATGTCCTTTCCTAAAGAAAAGGATAAAGTTGTTAAGAATAAGTCTAAATTAGTGGTTGTTGTAATAAGTCTAAGTTAGTAGTTATGTTGTTACGTAGTTGTTGGAATAAGTCCAAATTTGTGATTATGTTGTTACATATTTTTAGAAGTCCAAAAGTAGTTTTAGGATTTCTTAATATTAGATTATATTGTTATGTAATTTTAGGATTTAGTTTGAGTCCGTTCAATATGCAATGAAAAAAATGTTGAAGAGATCAATTGGGAGAGCATAATGTAAATTATAATTTAAACAAAGCTCTCCATGTAATAGAGGTTGATGAACACAGGAAAGAACGGAGGAATGATTATGAATCCATTTTACATTATACAACTTCTGAAGCTTGGAATAAAATGATATTTTAGCAGCAATACTTTCTTTTGAATATGGTAACTATATCTCATAATTTATTTATGCTTTGCTTGCTTTGGTAACTTCCCTTTATTTTATTTTTTTGCAACCATGAAATAATTAGCATTAGATTAATTTAATGAAATAGTTTACTGAAGTTAAAATAGAGTAGAAAAAGGGGAAGGGGTTAATACTAACCTTTTGGAGGTAGGGCCCACTCCAAAAGGTTAGTCCCTAAATCTCTCCCCCCACTAACACAATAGATAGAATTAGAATATAAATTAATTTGCATAAAAATACAATTAGAAAATATATTACATAAATAATGCATTAAGTAAATTGTTACGTGGATCCACATTAGACTAAGTCATAAATTGCATTTCTCTACATAAGCACAATTTCATTTCATTTCATTTTCTTGCAAACCTTTATTTCCTACAAATGAGACTAAGGAAATGGAATAAAGTCAGATGATTAAGGATTAAAGAATAATCTATACGGGATTGTCTGTTATTTAAATCTAACCTGGATTAACCTAGATTGAAAAATTTAAATGTAAGGATCTAAAACTAAATATTTTTGGTGTCGTTACCAAGGAGAAGGAAGGAAGCTTACCTACATGTGGAGGGTGGTGCAAGTAGTGATAAATATATCTATATATGGGATTAAAGGTATTTATAAACCATCTTAAGCAACAGGTTGATGCAATCAACTACTATTAAATAAAAACTTCTCTTTTCTATATTAAAGCAAAAAAATACTATTTACTAAATAAATTGTTGCTCTATAATCTAATATATTTAGTAAATAAGTAAAGTCATTAAAAGGAATATAGTATAATCAATCCTCTTGTTTGAAAAAGCAAGGTACCAATAAATAATATGGATGGTAGAAATCTTTACACCACTTGGAAAATGAAATAAGACTATCATGAAACTAAACTAAAGATCACTCTATGTTATTCCTTTGTTTCATCATGAAGTTCCAATATCCATAATATTTTTTATCTTTATTTTCATCAAACTTCAGTCTCAATAACATTGCAAAAGGCTTTAGAGGAGACATCTCTTCTAGTTAAACAGTTGAAAACTTGTAGGGAAACTACTGCCACAATTTGCATAACACTTTGTTTGCTAAAAATAAAATCTAGGTGTTTTTAATCACTCAACCACCCTTAGTGTTTTAAGCAAATTTCCATTAAAAATAAAAAAATCCTTAAAATGCCATAGGTTGTTTTTGGTCAATCAAGTTTTCTCTTGGACTATGCATGTTATAACATATAAAAATATTGTGAAGTTGGGAAAGAATAACTCATGAAGTTACTACTGCCATAGAGTGAACGATTTTCCCTGCTTATCCAAATATGTGCATGGTCTAGAAAGCTAACGAATTGGAAAAAGGATGAGCTCCCCTTTCACCCCTATTAAAAAAAAAAACCCCTTGCTCTTCCTAAAAACGAGCAAGTATCAAAAAAAGCAATAAAAATTTCCTTGCTCTTCCTCAAAATGAGCAAGACCTTAAAAAAAAAGAGGTAATAAAATTCCATTGCTCTTTCTCAAAGCAAGAAAGTATCCCAAACAAAATCTGATAAAAGAAGGAAAAGGAGCTTGAATCCCTAGAATTATTAGTGTCTCAAAAACCATGGAGTGATCCTAATTAAAACAATGGATTGAATGAAACCTGCCCGGTAATAAGGTATTCTTACACGGTGGTGCCAAGTCTATACAAGACCTACGAATGCTTACAAATAAGTTAGCTTGTTGGCATAAGTGACTAATGGATTAGTCGATCCTTAATCATAATGAGAAATAAATATTCACTGCACACATAGTTGGTCCTTAAGATTCTTGAAACCACTAGGAAAACCTTAGCATCATATTGATTTGTGAGATGAATAGATGAATTTTTTTAAGATTACTAGGATGTTTAAGTCTTTGTAAAACAACTCTAAATCATTTATATCTAAGGCAAACAGAGTTATAAGCAAGTTTCCATTCCATACCACTATCAAATTCCAATAAATATATCATAATTCATTTTATCCTACAAAAATGTGGCTTTAATTTCCAGAGCCTTAATACTCACTTTGAAATGACCAAAAGTTGACATTTGATCTAACAAAAAGTAATAACACAAGTCATTCAAAAATTATATGCTTTATTCATGATAAATTTGATATGGGTTACAAATAGGGCAAATTCCCCTTTTTCCTTTCATGAATACACTATAGACATGATGCCTTCTTTTGATGTCCCTCAGTGTAGGTGGGATTCTTTGTATGTGGGCCACCGTCGAGTTGCTATTGATTTGATGGTGTTTTTCCTCTTCATATTTGCTACATAACCTGTGATTAACTTGCAAAAGGGGGTCAGTACGATGGGGGGCTTACCTTAGTCAGGTCCCATGTTTATAAAGATGAAATTATTGTAAAATCATAATAAAACATGGAATAAACTATGCAGAAAGTAATAATATGGTAAAAGGGATATTACCACCCAAGTCTAGAGTGATTTAGGGCTTGTAGACCAAATTTGCCACCCGAGGGGTGAATTGAGGCTGGATTCATAGGGCAAGGGGCGATCTGAGATGTGATGTCTCTTCTGCAAAATCCTTTTGGTGGGTCAAATCCTAGGCAGCTGGGGTGTCTCTATGTGCCATTGAAATCTGACTGTGTGCCAAAAATTGACTGTTCAATATTGGCTTTCCATTTCAGCAGAGTAACTATACTTTTTTGAATTTATGAATCAAACTTAATTAGGGGTTTGGTACCAATTATTTATAGGAAAAGGCAAGGTGCAGGGGGGTTAGATAGACTAAACCTAGGTTTGATTCTGACAAGGGTTAGGTTAAGAAATGCAATGTGGCAACATCACATTCCTTATGAGAAATATCTCATCCTCACACATGTGTGAGGATGGATTAGGGCTAATCCTGATTAGGAGGCGTTTAAGCTAATTTAAGACATGATTAAAGAAATATCTCAAAAAACCCTAATTTCACACATGTGGGAGGATGTAATTAGTGCTAATCAAGATTAAGGATTCTTTTAATAAAATTTACCCTAAAAAGGTGACTTAAGTGAAGTCAACATTAAATTAGAATTTGGGTATTGACTTATTAATTGTTTTGGTCAACTAATACCTCGTGGGGGCCTCAATTGAGTGCAAATTGGTTGTTGAATGATATTCCAATGCACGGGATGTAATTTTGAAGGCTTATGAGGGTTTAGGACCTAAAAGCCGATGGAGTGGTATATGGGAGTCTACACGATGCTATGAAAATCTATGGTGATCTATGCATGACTACGATTGTCTATGTATGACTACGTCTATGTATGGTACTACAACATGCGAATGATGACCTGTATGGTACTGCACGTGCTCTACTACAGGTGATCACAGACATAGTAGCATGTGTAAAAGAGGTTTTTAAGAATAAACCCTGTGTGATGTAGACTCAACTATGTATAATGTGAGTGTGAAGTAAGTGACATGTTGTGTGTAGCAAAACAATATATAGTGCAATGTGTTGAGACCGGTCCGTGATCATGTAAACAATGGTAGACCATAATCAATTCTAAATGCTGAGAAAGTAAGAGTGTTCTATTCGTTTTGTGTGTTGTAATGTTGATACTTCCTATATAGAATTACAGGTAATGGAGTGAATACTCTAGCAAGTCAAGAATATCATCAATATCAAACCTCCTGCAACACCCAAAGATGCACAGGATAGAATGGTACCGCAACGTACGAATGGTGACCTGTATGGAAGGTGCAGTAAAATGATATCCTAAAGGGGTGGAACTCACTATGCTGAAGTGAGTTCACAATATCCTCTCACGAAAAGAGGTGGTAATGTCTATGATGTGCTAGGCATGGTCAACAACCCCATGCATTTGCTTCACCCTTGATCGGGCTTAGTCAATAGCGATAGTTACCATATCCACAAATTATATTAGCCTTGTGGACTAAGGCATCTAATCCTATCCCACTCCGTAGGTAACCGCTAGTGATGAAATATAGGGCCCAATCATAAAAGTGGCAGATTTTTTGGTGCTAAAATCTAAAAAACCACTCATATGGCTACTAGGTGTCTAGGGGGGTGAGGTGATGGAGAGTGTAACTCGATCCACACCAGTCTCGAGCGATGGATTGGGGTTAAAGTCCAATCTCACCACTTGTTTAAATACCACATGAGTGTGTGTGGGTTTGTGTTTTGCTAACAATGTATGCAAGATAAGAAACTAACTAGTTGCTTTTCAAAATAAAACTAATCCTAATGCCTTTTCAAAAGAAAATGATTAGATAGCTTACACTCTTTGTAAAGAAATGGTCTAGCCTAATTACTTTGTGAAGCAAACTAATATACTATGCAAAAAGTAGAAACATGCAATCCAAATGTGTTTGGAATAGAGGGGATTATAAAACCCTAACTTGAACTTTTAGAATGCAAAATTATTTTATATATGTAAGAGGGAATTAGAAACCCCAATGTTACTTTAGAATGTAAAGTTCCTTTTAGCAATGGAAGCTATGAATGAAGGAAGAACAACTTAGGATTATGCCATATGCAAAAATAAAAGACAAATGCAAATTTATTTGAGAAATAAATTTCATACACTTGCTGGAAAGTTGCAGGTCCTAAAATTTTTAGAAACTCTAAAGATTCGACAACTTTGCAATGAAAAAAAAACTATGTCTAGCAATGATTATTTGACTAGTTAGTGATATTTTTGTTTCCAAAACTTGCAACAGAGGCAGAAAAGGTGAGCATACCTACATTATGATGCTAAGGGAGGTTTTCTTGGCCCTTGAAAAGATCACCCCAGCTAATTTGGGGGTTTTTGAGGCTTCTATGCTCAAATCGTGACCCGAGGGACTAATTTGACCCAAATCGTGATTCGGGGGGTGAATTAGGACTGGTTCGCAGGGTGGGGGGTGAATCAGGTTCAGAGGCTTCAAATAAAAAATATGATGGCCTAGGATGGTTCCTAGGGCTTTGGAGGTCTCTGTGGAAAATAGTTTTGGTACCTGCAATACACAAAAATAGAGGATAATGTCAGATTTACCAAGAAAATGAATCTAGCACTATTCGTTGTGGGGGTCCCACCAGGGCGTGCCAAAATGAAATGACCAGAAGTTGACATTTGATCTAACAACAAGTAATAACACAAGTCATTCAGAAATATATGCTTTATTCATGATAAATTTGATATGGGTTACAAATAGGGCGAATTCCCCTTTTTCCTTTCATGAATACACTATAGGCTTGATGCCTTCTTCTGATGTCCCTCAGTGTAGGTGGGCTTCTTTGTATGTGGGCCACCGTCGGGTTGCTATTGATTTGATGGTGCTTTCCCTCTTCAGATTTGCTGCATAACCTGTGATTAACCTGCAAAAGGGGGTCAGTACGATGGGGGGCTTGCCTTAGTCAGGCCCCATGTTTATAAAGATGAAATGACTGTAAAATCATAACAAAACATGAAATAAACTATGCAGAAAGTAATAATATGGTGAAAGGGAGCTTACCACCCAAATCTGGAGTGATTTGGGGCCTGTAGACCCAATTCGCCACCCGGGGGTGAACTGAGGCCGGATTCGTGGGGCAAGGGGCGATCTGAGCTGTGATGCCTCTTCTGCAAAATCCTTTCGGTGGGTCGACTCCTAGGCAGCTGGGGTGCCTCTGTGTACCATTGAAATCCAATTGTGTGCACCAGGAACTGACTGTTCAATATTGGCTTTCCATTTCAGCAGAGTAACTGTGCTTTGTTGAATTTGTGAATCAGACTTAATTAGGGGTTTGGGACCCATTATTTATAGGCAAAGGCAAGGTGCAGGGGGGTTAGATAGACTAAACCTAGGTTTGATTCTGACTAGGGTTAGGTTAAGAAATGCAATGTGGCAACATCACATTCCTTATGAGAAATATCTCATCCTCACACATGTGTGAGGATGGATTAGGGCTAATCCTGATTAGGAGGTGCTTAAGCCAATTTAAGACATGATTAAAGAAATATCTCAACAAACCCTAATTTCACACATGTGGGAGGATGTAATTAGTGCTAATCAAGATTAAGGGTTCTTTTAATCAAATTTACCCTAAAAAGGTGACTTAAGTGAAGTCAACATTAAATTAGAATTTGGGTATTGACTTATTAATTGTTTTGGTCAACTAATACCCCGTGGGGGCCTCAATTGCGTGCAAATTGGCTGTCGAATGATATCCCAATGCACGGGATGTAATTTGGAAGGCTTATGAGGGTTTAGGACCTAAAAGCCGATGGAGTGGTATATGGGAGTCTACATGATGCTATGGACAATCTATGGTGATCTACGCATGACTACGATGTCTACGTATGACTACGCATGACTACAACAATCTACGCATGTCTAGGAGGATCTACAATAGTCTACGCTAGTCTACAATAGCCTAGGGGTACCTAGGATGGCCTATGTAAACCTACAAGTGTCCAGAAGGATCTACAAGTACGTAGGTATAGCAGTGTGCAACTTTTGGGTGTCTACATTTGCCCCTTTTTGTACTATACTATGTGGAACACAGTTTAATACAAAAATGTGAAGGGTTTGTGTAGAAGGAAAAGGGATAGAAGGGGAATGGAATCCAATCAAAGGTATGTAGCCACTCAAAGCATGACCATACAATCATTCTAGATATCCAAGGGAAAGAAAATGGGATCCAATCAAATATGTAGCCGCAGCGTGACCATACAACATTACTGGATACCAAGAAGAGAAGGGAAAATAATGGGATCCAATCAATGGTATGTAGCCACTCGAAGCGTGACCATACAACATTAACTTGATATCCATAGGGGAAGAAGAGAAGAAGGAAAGAAGGAAAAGAGGAAAGAGATAAAAATAATGTTGGTAAATGAAAATGAATGATTATGAATGCAATGATGTGATTTTGTTGAGTCCGTATGACATTTACGATGCCATACTAGTTGCTTGAGAATGACAACTTTTGATTGCTTTGCTTTTGCGACCAGATCAGCATGGTCCAAAAGTATGATTAGGACAAAAGCCTATCTAAATATTTGTTGTTGATTGATTGATGAGAACATGGTGACAAGTGTCAAACCATTTGAGTTAGTTTAACATTTGGATCATCAACTCATGACCAGATCAGCATGGTCGCGAAGTCCATTTCCAAATGTTGCGCTAGGATTAATCAAACGTATCATCCATTATGTACTCGACGTACATGAATGCTAGATTGAATTCTCCATGGAAACACATAACTCTCATGATGTAACCCATGTCTGTTTGGGATTGAGATTATAATCGTATGATAATCTTCAAAAAAATTTTCGTAGACAAATGTGCTAATCGTACTTTTGGATTTTTGATGTTGTGGTTGCATGCAAAGCTGACTTTGGATATGAATACCCCCTCAAACGAGGAATCAACAATGAGGTGAATGAAATGCGGTGATTGATAAGATACCAATGCATGATGAATATGATTGCAAGTGGAGTTAAAAACAATTTTGAAGGTTCCTAGGGTTTTATAGGCCAAATGCCTGCTTTCCTAGGGTTTTGGGGTGTTTTGGCTGAATTCGCCACCCGGGGTGAATTTGACCTAAATCGCCACCCAAGGGGTGAATTGGGTTCATTTCACCCCTTGAGGGGTGAATCGGTGATAAATGCATATTTAAGCCCTAATTTGCTTGGAATGGGCTCATTTTGACTTTGCACGATGGAAAAAAGTGATTTGTGGAGGCATCCAATGACAAGGAGAACGAGATTGATGAATTTGGGAGTGACAATGATGAGGGGACGCAGAGCAGCTAGCAGCAGGTATGGGGACCCACCGGTAAGTGTTCTTTTGCTTTGTTTTTATTTTTGTTTTAATTTTCTCGAGAAATGTGAATGAGGGGGGAGGTTTTCATCCCGATTTAAAATATTTTGTAATTTTTAATGGAAATTTGAATACATAGTGGTAGACGAGCCAAATGGGTACCCAAAAATGTGATCCATTTCAAAATTAGACTTGTTTTATCATTAATTTGATTGGGTAATGGGTAGAGTCGATATGAAGTTTGATTGTCAGTTTTTGAAGTAACGGTGTACTGACATTAACATGTTTTTGCATTTTGTCTGCTAAAGTAGGAAATGGGTATTTCGTTATGTGACTGTTTTATTTTTTTGACTTCGTTTGATGTGATTTTAGAATTTGTCGCTTTTAGGAGTAATATATCAAACCTAGCTTGTTAGATTTGACATGTTAGAGGT
This sequence comes from Wollemia nobilis, assembly GCA_028583015.1. Classification (NCBI taxonomy): domain Eukaryota; kingdom Viridiplantae; phylum Streptophyta; class Pinopsida; order Araucariales; family Araucariaceae; genus Wollemia; species Wollemia nobilis. Next base: position 3,762,442 of record JAQPPZ010017205.1, read on the forward strand.
AAAAATTTTGAAAACCGATGAAACTTTCATCGTAGAAGGGCAAAATGGGTGTCCAAAAATGTTAGTTGTTTTGATGATTGACTTCATTTGGTCTGCCTTTGATTTGCGTGCCAAGGTGTAGAGTAGTGTTAAACTGAAAATGAGCTATAGGGAGCACGATTTAGATTGTACTCAATGTCTGTTTGAACTTTCACCGCTAAGTGGGCAAATGGGTATCTAAAAATATGACTGTTATTTTTAGATTGTGTGTCTGGATGTGTGTTCGATTTTGGTGTATTTATGACAGAGTTGACTGTTAGATCTGTGTAGATTGGTGAATTGTTTTTGAATTTTATCAACACATTTACCGATAAGTGGGCAAATGGGTATCCAAAAATGATATTTGTTTTTGTAGATGTTGTTGTTTGGCTTATGTTTGATTTGCGTGTCAATTAATAGGTAGTTGTAAATTTGAACTGGGTTGTTGGGAGTCCAAATGATGTTGTTTGTCACGTCAGTTCGAAATTTTGCCATGAAATGTCAAAATGGGTGTCCAAATGTGTGATTATTATGTCGATGTGTTTTGTCGTGTGTTTTGTGCATTGTTTTGCTTTGAAATGTGTGCCAAATTAAATAGGTTTAATTTGAAAATTATGATTGATGCAGTTTTGTTTGATTGGATTGATTGGATTGTTATGTGGATTATTGATGTGTGTTGTATTGTGTTTTGAACAGGTGAAGATGCTTGAACCCTGCCATCGGGTGAGGAAGTTTAAGGAGGGTTTTGAGGAGTTGATGAAGACTGAAGATGAGTTGTCGTGGTTGGATGACATACATTTTTGAGGTGTGTGGGAATGTAAGAGTATCCACACAAATAGAGCATATATGTCTGCATTGTGTGAGTGGTGGGATGCAGATAGGAACACCTTTCATTTTCCTACTAGGGAAATGACCATTACACTAGAGGATGTGTATCGGATTTATAGAATTATCGATCGAGGGTGTTCCTGTGAGAGCAGCCACAGATGAGAGGAAGGATGTGATGTTGGAGAGATTCTTTGGGGTTGAGTGGAGAGATAATGATATCTCAAAGATGGATTATGAGTGGTTGTGGGTACAGGATAAGATATTAGATCGACAATGTGTGGCTATGATGATGATCTCCATATATGCTCTACCTGATAGTTTGGGGTTTCTGTTTACCTAGAATATGTTAGACTTGGTTAGTGACATGGTGGAGCACAGGGTTGTGTTTGCTTGGGCACCTACTCTATTAGCCCAAGTCTATCGAGAGTTGTACGAGGTTGTTCGGGGTAGGAGGACAGGATTGAGTGTGATCCCTTTGTTATAGGTATGGGCATGGGAACACATTGCTATTGAGAGGCCACCTCTATTTCCCCACACTGTGCATATTGAGGGCAAGGAGTATTTACCCTATGCTTTGAGATGGAGCACAATGATTGAGCAGGGTATTAAGAGGTCGCATGAGGGTGACCCACTATTTTGGAGGGGTAAGTTTGGGGATGCTACTCCTGATGATATTAGGTGGAGACCCTGGTTGGGTGGAGTGAGTTGGGATGAGGATGATGAGCAGCTATGAGCCATCAGATAGGGTAGATGGTTGGTGGGGAGGTATACTCGGTAGACTGAGTATTTTTAGTTTGATCGAGTGAGGAGGTAGTTTGGTTTGTAGTAGGATGTCCCTAGGACTCCTGTAACTTACTTCAGGTGATGAGGAGATAGAGGAGAGTGGCCTATGGTGCCACCATGGGTTGGAGAGAGGGATCCTCCTATGGATATCCTAGATGTAGGGGATGTTGGGATGACTTCAGCATTTGATGCATGGTGGGCTTGGCAGAGTTGGGTGCCTGGCAGGGGCGTGGTTGATCGATGGGTGGCACCTAATGTTGGGGTACCTCCATCGATGGGGAGGATGGGTAGGAGAGCTCGGGTGAGGGTGTGGTTATCGATGCAAGGGAGGTTCCTTTATGATGCTCATGATGCCGCTTGGGTGGTGGAGCGAGCACCCAAGATGTGAGGGTGGAGCAGGTGAGGGATGTTGAGGTGGAGGAGGTGCAGGTGGATGTAGATGTTGGTATGGGATAGGTTGTTGGGGTCGAGGTGGAGGGAGGTGTTGATACTATTGTGGGTGACGTGGATGACACCATTGACATTGGTGTATTTATGGATGTAGCACAGTAGATTCCTATTGATATCCCCATGAGGGGGATGTAATGGATGAGGCACGAGCGCTACGGGATAGAGTCCATCAGTTGGAGGCTGAGGTGGAGTAGCTATAGGCTGATATGGTCAGGTAGGGGACTAAGATAGAGTAGCTGAGGGTCATGATGATGAGGCAGGCTCAGATGATTATGAGCTTGATTGGTCAGCTGGGCATAGAGACTACCAAGAAGTTATTATGTGAGACTTCCCTATCGATGCATGAGATTCCTCTCCCTAACTATACATAGGTGGTGTCATAGTATGGGACACAGTCATGAGTGTGAGCACCCTCTCATCAGAGTCAGCATAGTGTTGCTTCGATAGTAGAGGTTGGTGCTAGAGTTGAGGTGCAAGATCCACCTACTATGGAGCAGCCTATAGTAGATCTAGTTCCAGAGGTCATTGTAGAGTCGAGTCAGGTAGTAGAGAGGTGCACGAGCTGGGAGGGGCATGGGGAGACTCATGGTGATAGTTAGGAGTTATATATTTGGTTGTAGCCTATGGGAATTTTGGATATTATATGTGATGGGCATGGTCCCAGGTTGTAGCCTTCGGGCATTTTTGGATGATGATATATATATACTCTTGATTTTGGATGTTATATATGATTTGTTATTTTGATGGTTTGAAATGTATTGTGTTTATGTTTGCATAGATAGCACAATATAGTTCATAGGTATGTATGATTAGTAGATACATATGTGTGAATGGTTTAGATCTATTATCATTCTTTCATATGGATGAATTGTAGAATATTATGCATGATTATATTTCGAATGCGGTGTGATGTGATATCGAATGTGATGTTGTTAATGTAATGTATGTAGGATAAATGCAATGTTGTAATTTGATTTTGGAATGTGTGTAGCATGAAAGCATAATGTAAGTTAATTGCTATTTTGAATGTATATAAGATAAATGCATAACTATAAGTGTAGCAACTAGGTGTATATGACATAGATGCATGGATGCATGTATGGACTTACTGAAATGCGCCAAGGAAGCACTTGTATCATGGCATTTACCTATATGGATGTGATCCATTCCATGATTTTAGGGTTTATGGATAATGTAAGGCATGTGTAATGGTTTTGACTAACATAGTTATGACAATCAAATCTCAAACCCTTAGCTATACAAGTTTTGTGGCAACTTATAACATAATCGGGCTGGTTCAAAGTCTATCTTGGACCTATGTGTGTGAATGTGTAAGGTTCATTTATCCATTTTGAGGGAGGTAGGATTAACCCATTGTAGATGCTACCGGACTAGCTAGCTCATCCATCCACAATAGTGATCTCTACAAAAGTGAGATGCTAATGTGAGAGATGTGTTGTCACCTGTAAGACTATTCCACTGGTAGGCAGGCTCTTGGAGCCTATTGCTAGCGATGGGAATCATCCCATGGTGTTATGTTGAACCTAAGGACCAAAGGTGATAAGCATAACATGTGTGATATCAAGAGGTATTTCCTTTTGTTTTCTGCCCCTGTTCTAGTGTTAACCTATCTGATTGTGGTAGTGCTCTTTTCATTTCTTTTCTTTTTTTTTTCTCTTTTTGTATGGGCGATGAAGTTTGTTTTCTACCCAATTATTTAATTTTTCTTATGCTTGATCCCTTTGTTTATCCCTAGGTCGTATGTTGACCATGCAGGCGATAGGACGAGCAGGGGATACCATTCGCTAGATGGTGATATCTACTCAAGATGTCCTCTTTCCTAGGCTCAAAATTGTTAATGTGTAACCTATTGTGAGTGATCCATGAGAGAAGTTGAACCAACCTAAAAGACCATAAGAAGAATGTACAAGACTCAGTAGCTATGGGTGACACTTGATTGCCTAAACTACAGAGTAGTCAAAATTAAACATGACACCTATGTATACCCTGATCCTGAAAAGGGGGAATGGACATCCAGGTGGTGATGCTAACAAATGCATGTATTATTCCTACTGAGGCGCATTTTGGGGGAGAATGTACAAACATGAATTAAAATTTTAACTATAAAGCATATGAATATGTGCAATGGATGTAAATGTAAATGATGCAAGTGGAGGAATGCGATATTTACAAGAGGAAAGTTATGCTGTGTAGAAGGAGAATTTTAGAAGAACCTATTTACAGATGAGTAAAGTGTGTAATGATGACAAAAAGTGTGATGCTATGATCATGGTTGCCCTAGCATGTGGGGTGTGTGTGTGTAGTAGATGTATAAGTTGTGAGTTGTATAAGTGTATGTAATAGTCACAAAGAAGAAGGAAGATGTGAGAGTGGAATGTACAAGTGGAAGAAGTGAGAAGAAGTAGGCTTTGGTAACCAATCAAGAAAAGGGGATCACCAAAAGCCAACAAAGATAGGAGAGAAGAAATGAATCAACGTATGTAAGAAGTAGAAGAATGAGATAGAAGAAGAAGAGTAACTGAAACTACTATCGGGAGAAATGGCGTAGATCCGGGTGGGAGCGGGATGGTGAAGTGATGATATGGCTAGAATTATGGTTAGAGCCATAGTTGGAAATGTTATGAATGTAGTGGGTGGGCACTGTTAGGGTACTACGAGGTGGTAAAGTCCTAGGAGTGGTGCGGCATGGAGGACTGACAAGTCGGCTAAATAGAAAAGAATGCTCTGGTGATGGGGTACGCTCACCGTGCAACATGTTGTGCACCAGGGTTTCGAATGATCTACACTCTTCAATATCATGACCTGGCTGGTGATGGTAAATGCAAAATTGATTCTCATTGTAGTTGCATGGTTTAGGATGAGAGGGATCAATGGGTCGAATCTTGGGTAGGTCAATAAGGCCTTGATGCATGAGATGATGGAACATTTCAAAAAATGGCATGTGTGGAATAGGCATAGGATAGACGTATGGGTCTACTAGAGGTGAGTGAGGTCTAGGTGAAGGATGATCTAGTAATGGAGGCATGGGTTTGGTTCTCGGCCATGGTGTAGTCGAGGGGAAGGGGTCTATGTGGTGGTGAGGATGGACGGGTCATGGGAGACTATCATGGGTGAATGTGGCAATGATAGTGGCTCATATGCAACTCTAGAGCTTTGATACGGGAGATGAGATGTTGTATCTCATGGTGTGGTGATGATGGTATTGGGGAAGGGGGCGATCGAGATTCCAATGTGAATGGAATGGCTCGATGCATGGTAGAAAATGGGTGTGGCTGGGATGACGACGCAGTGGAGTGGAATGACTATGGTGATTGTAAGAATTGTTGGAATGGTAAGCCTCGTAATGGTGAAGGTGGTGTCTTGAGGACCGATGGCATAGGTGATGGCCCTAAGTGGTGATACGAATGGGAAGGAGGGATGTTTGCATGACCAGCTTGAGTAGCTTGGGCTGCATGGGCTTGCAAAGCCTAGGCGTAGGTAGACTCACCATTGGGAAGGGGAGCGGGTAGAAATGCAGGGTGAGGTTGATGAGGTGTATACTCCCTATTAGGTGGGTGGTAGGATCCTATGGGATGATGGGGGTGATTTGTAGGTGAATAGTGACATCTGAGATCATCAGACGGATGGGAGGATGATCCCTATGCTTGGGGTTGGGTGGATTCCTCTTTATCATCGAAAGAGGACATGGTGATCTAGCTATCACTAGAGTGTGGTGAATAAGATGAACCTCACTAGTGAGGGGAATGGTGTCGAGGTGAGGTATGATGACCTGAATGGGATGAATGTGAGGAGCACCTAGTATGAAGGGTGGTTGGTGGTCGAGCGAGATCAGATGATGTAATGGGTTTTTGTTGTGGCTATGGATGGTCCTGCATGGTGGTAGGTGAGGCCACTGTAGAGCTCTCCTACTGATGATGTGAGTCCTACAAAAGGAAAAATAAATACCCCAAGCATAAAAATGGTAGAAAGGTGAAACGTACATGTATAAAGAAATAATAAAGTAGAAATAATAGATTCACATGGTGATGTGCTTGGTGATTTACTTCTAATACTATGTGACACTCATGATGGTGACTATGTTTATGCATCATGCATTGAATGCATGAAGGTGCAAGATGTTGATGGGTTCAGGATCATTAAGGCCTTCAATATTGGCCAGATGATATGCTCCTGAACCATATTTGTGTGTGATAATAAATGGGCCCAACCAGTTTGGGGTGAATTTATCATGTTGTTGGTGAGGTTGACTTGTGATTTGTTGGTTCTCTTTGAGAACCAAGTCACCAATCTTAAACTCATGTTGATGTACCTTACTATTGTAGGCATGATGAAGGTGATCTTGATATACTCGTGTGTGCTCGATGGCATGGATGCGACGTTCATCGAGGAGTGTTAGTTGATCTAGACGAGCTTGGTGAGCAGTGTCATCATCAATGAAATCTTTCATAGATATCCGTAAGGAGGGTATCTCAAGCTCAAGGGGCATGATAGCTTCTACCCCGTAGACAAGTGAAAAAGGTGTTGCCCTAGTAGGAGTATGGATGCTCGTACGATATGCCCACAAGGCTAGGGGTATTTGATTATGCCAGTCCCGATGAGATTCTGCTACAATTTTATGGAGAATAGAACAGATGGTTTTGTTCATGGCTTCTACCTGGCCATTTCCTTGAGGGTAATATGGGGTCGAAAAGCTATGGTGTATGTGAAATCTATCACATAGGGCTCGGACAGTCTTGTTTTTAAAATATTTCCCATTATCTAAAATAATTTGGGAGGGAATTCCAAAGCGGCATATGATATGCTCCATGATGAATGCTGCAATTTTGGCTCCTATAGTTTGGACCAGTGGGATGGCTTCGACCCACTTTGTAAAATATTTTGTTGTTGTGATGATAAATTTATGATTGCTAGAGGAGGTAGGTGTAATTTGTCCAATTAGATCTAGGCCCCATTGGGAGAAGGGCCACATGGACTGGATTGGTTGAAGTGCTTGGGATGGTAAATGTGTTAGGTTGGCATGTTGTTGGCATTTGATGCAATGTTTGACATACTCATAGTAGTCTTGCTCCATTTTAGGCCAGTAGTAGCCCATACGGAGGATGCATTTGGTAATCGCCATGCCACTAAAATGGCCACCACAAGTACCATCATGGGTTTCTTGTACAACCCATTGTGATTCTTGTGGTTCTAGGCAATGCAAGAGTATGTCATCATAGCTACGGTGGTAAAGGATGTCCCCCAACAAGGTGTAGCGGATCACTCTTTGTTTAAAGGTTTGGCATTGGGCGTGGGGAAAATCACATGGTAGGAAACCTAGTTTGATGTACTCTTTGATCTATGAGAACCATGGGTCATGAGGTTCGATGTTTACCACACACACACCACCATCATCTATAGGTGGCTTGGGTGATATAGCAGATTGTGTAAGTGTATGAATGGATACAGATGTTGTGTTGGATATTGGGTTTTGTGGGATGAGGGACCCTAAGGAGGCCATAGTGTCTACAAAATGGTTTGATGATCATGGAGTGGCTTCGAGGTAATACCATTCAAATTGGGATAGGAGTTGTTGGGCGATTTTCTTGTATTGTTGGAGAACTGGGCAATTGCATAGCCAAAGTTCCTGCACTTGATTGACTATCAAAAGTGAATCACCTATGATGTGGAGGCATTTGATGTGCATAGAGTGTGCTTGTTTTAGTCCTAGGATTAGGGCTTCATACTCTACATTGTTATTGGTACAAGGGAAATCAAGTTTGAATGAAAATGGGAGTGGTTCTCCTTCAGGTGTAAAGAAGACAATGCCTGCACCCCCAGCATGGAGACACCTAGAACCATCAAAGAACATGGTGAGGTCAGCCATGAATTCTGGTTCGACGTATTCCTCATATTCGGTTATGTGAAAGATGGAATCATCGGGGAGTTGAATGAGTAGGGGTTGATTATCAATTATAGGGGCTTCAGCCAGTTGGTCAATGATGACTTGCCCTTTGATAGACTTTTGAGATACAAATTCTAGGTCAAACTCGATTAGGAGCATGATCCATTTGGTTATGCATGAATTGTGATAACTTTTGTTCATCATGTACCGAAGGGGATTATCTCGGGTGATGACAAAAGTTGTGTGGTTTAACATGTAGTGTCTTAACTTCTGGGTGGTGAATACTACTACTAGGCATAGCTTCTCCATGTATCCGTATCTCATTTCATAACTAACTAGTGTGTGGATGATGTAGTAGATAGCCTGCTCTTTATCGAGAGCATTCTTTTGAGCTAGGAGTGTACCTAGCGCAAGTTCTATGGCTGAGATGTATAGAGTCAATGGTAATTATGGGTGCGGTGGTGACATGACCGATGATGATGTAAGGTAAGTTTTGATAGCATCGAATGTGGCTTGACAGTTATCATCCCATTTAAAGTGTACTCCTTTTTGTAGGAGATGATTGAATGGTTGGCATTTATCTGATAATTGTGCTATAAATCTATGAATAGAGGTAATCTTGCCCTGGAGGCTACGCAATTGCTTTAGGGTGGTAGGAGGAGGCATCTCGATGATGGCTTTCACCTTACTAGGATCTACTTCAATGCCTCATTGGGAGACAATGAATCCTAGTATTTTTCTTGATGTAACACCGAACACGCACTTTTTTGGATTGAGGCGCACATTGTGTTCTAGTAGTCGATCAAAAATCTGACGGAGATCTTCGAGATGGTCGACACATTTCTTTGATTTGGCTATAAGGTCATCTACATAGTCTTCCACATTTTTGTGCATTAGATCATGAAATATGTAGGTCATGGCTCATTGATAGGTTGCCCCAACATTTTTAAGGCCAAAGGGCATGACCTTGTAGCAAAAGGTCCCCTAGGGTGTTGTGAAGGAAGTTTTGTGTTGATCGGCTGGGTTGATCCTAATTTGATTATATCCAAAAAATCCATCCATGAGGGAAATCATTTCATGACCTATGATGGAGTCAATGAGGGAGTCAATGTTGGGTAAAGGGAAGTTGTCTTTGGGACAAGCTTTGTTTAGGTCATGAAAATCTGTGCAAACATGAACGTCATCGGATGGTTTGGGGATAGGGACCATGCTGGATACCCACTCGGGATAGTCGATGGGTACTATGAAATCAATGTCTAGGAGCTTTTGGAGCTTGGATTTTACTATCAATGTGATAGTTGGATGCATGCATCACAACTTCTATCTTATTGGTTTGGCATTGGGATCTAGTATAATATTATGCACTACTATGGTAGGGTCAAGTCCCGACATGTCTTTGTAAGACCATGCGAACACTTTTATATACTTGCATAGGAAGTTCATGAAGGTGATGCACTCCTCGGGTGAGAGGCTAGTAGCTAATTTGAGGATGTGTGGATTTTTTGGATCATCATCGATGTCTACATCGATCGTGTCCTCGATGAGCATGCGAGATCCATCACACAACTATTCAGGGATAGGAATGAGATTGAAGTCATCAATGGCCTCACTGAACTCGTACTCATCATCTATGTAAATGCTCGTGTGATGGACTTGAGGGGTTTGGGATGACATGGATGAGGAAGGGGTATTTGCTACCCATAAGATGTGAGGAGAGAGAAGAAAGTCTCCAAGTGCTGGTATGTGTGAGATGTGTGCTAGATCGATAAATTTTGGGTTTGGGGTATCATCTCGAATTCGTTGGTGGTTGTAATGGAGGGGAGAGCGTAAGTCTACCTCAACCATGTTAATCGATGTTGTAGGTGAAGTAGGTGGGGTAGAGTCTAGTGAGGGAGGTTGGATAGGTTGTGTGCATCCTAAGAGGCTCAAGGGAGGTCGTAGGATGACTGGTGGTGAACGAGGATGAGAGGCTACTCTCTATAGCTATCTATGTATAGGTGGGAATACAGGCAAGCATATCGATGGTGGGTCAGGTGGAATTAGGTCTAGCTCTATCGATGGTGGATCATGGGAAGTGTGTCTAGCTCTATTGGTGGTGTAGCCAGGGATAAGGTAGCAAAGTGTTCTACCAATATCTGAACATCATAGAACAAGGAGGTATCGAGTATAGGAGATTCTTGGAAGAAATCATAGGGGATGATGATGGTTGATGTGGGTGAAGGTGTGTCTTCTAGCATGTCCATATCAATGTACTCTTCCAAGGTGTGTGTTGGGCATGGAGGAGGATGTAAAGAGAGATCTTGGATCTCATATTCTAATGTATAGATGGTGGTTGGGTGATAACCTAGGCCAGTTTTATCGATAGGTGATCGGACACGAGGGTTAATGGGTGTACGTAGCCCTTGCTCATAATGGCCTAACCCAAACCCATGCCAATGAAAGTGTTGTAGGTAGCGCAAGGCAAATTGAGGGTTGGCTAGGTGTGTAATTGCATCACCAGAGCTAGATTGTGGTGGTGAAGAAGTTGGTGAGGGGATCGAAGAGTCTACTCCCGCATACACAAAGTTGGTGTGGTTTTTAAGACTTCCTAACTGTATGATGGTTTTGATAGTCAACACCGAGGCTGAGGGATGGCCAAAATCTTGGGTAGATTGGATAGGGGTGTCACATACATGGGCATCACGTACGTTATAGTCTCCTAGGCCATTGTTTGTCATGAAGATGGATATGCGTGGTGTGGCACGCTCTAGCGATTGGGGTGGCGTATCCGAATCAGATGAGGAAGGAGAAAGTTGGGATTCCCTAATGGTGGTAGCTGAAGGGTGTGGAGATTCATCCGAGCTGGGTGTTGGTTGTTTGGGTTCATGATGTTTGGTTGTTGTGGCTTGAATAGGTTATTTGTTCTACGTAGGGGATGACATCGGTGTAGGTGCAGGGATGCATGGAGACGTGAATGTCTTAGGTTTTGGTCGAAAGGGAAGAGGAGGTGTTTGTGGTGTAGGAAGGATAGGGGCTTCCATATGCAAGGGTGGAGGAGGTAATGTAGTCGGTTGTGTGATGGGTGGCAATGGTGGTTGCGACACCATGGGTGGAAATTGGAATGGTAGAGGTTGAGAGGATTGTGGAGGCCATAAGAATGGTGGTGAGGAAGGCATGGTATCAGTTTTAGGTCCCTCAGAAGATGATGCTAATGGTGCAGATATCGAGGCTTGTGTTGTTGATGAACACTGGGATGTTGGGGTGGAAATTGGGGAGGATACCGATGCTCCTACTGACTGGTGAGAAGATACAGGGAATAGTTGGGAAGATGAGAATGAAGGCGTAGGGGGAAGGTCTATGACATTACAAAACTTAAAGGGGTCTCCATCGGTTGGGACACAGTGAACAAGTCCATTGTGGATGTACTTGAGGCAATGGTGCAATGTGGATGGGACACACTGCATGTCTCTAATCCAAGGGTGACCGAGGAGAATATTGTATTGCATTTCTCCTTGGATGATGTGAAAGAGGATGGGGATCGTATGGATGCCTACGTGAATGGGCAGAACTATGGATCCTATGGTAGGTCTCATGGAACCATCGAAAGCATGTAGGTCTAGGGAAGGTGTGGTGAAATGGGCTGGAGGGAGGTGTAGGTGATGCAGGGCTACTATGGATATGATGTTGATGGATGAGCCCATGTCAATGAGTACCCACTTGTAGGTAATATCATTGATATTAGCTTGTATGTGAAGGGGAGGATCAACTCCTTCACCAATGAGTTCCATTATCTCATGGTCATGGAAACTAATTGAAGGTTGAAGGCATCATGGGATATTCCCTATAAAATTGACAAAAGCATTTGTGTCATGTGTCTCTAAGTCAATGGAATGTAGGATGTCATTCAATGCCTCATGATGGGGTTGAGACTATTGTAGGAGATCGAATATGGATAGCCATGCGGGGGCATTGCATAGTTGATGGGTTAGACTACCATGGATGGTAATCACATTTTGAGGTGGTGGTGGTATGGTATTAGGCATTTGGGGTGTTTGTGGGGATATAAACTGGATAGGGGGAGAAACAATAGGTGTTGTCTGGCATGATGGGTACCGTTGGTTCCTCGTAGTAAGGTTGATCATGCCTACTACTCCACGTGATGGAGGATCATGTTGGACATTGTTGACTTGGTGAGGTGGCACTGGAGGATTTTTTGGAGGTCTAGGGGGATTGGGTCCTCTATGATCCGGTAGAGGGTTTTGGAAAATCCCTAGGTTTTGGTTCTATGGGGCTAGAGGGTTTGCTACCTGAATAGTGCCCCTATCGATTAGGTCTTGAACTTGCCCTCAAAAGGAGTGACACGAATCGATATTATGGCCATGCTACCTATGAAAGGGATAGAAGAGCTGCTCATTATAGTCATGAGGCTTAGGTGAATTTGGATCCAATGGGTGGATCTCGGGTAGAACGAGATGGTTGCCCTCATACAATCTATGGAATAGGGTTGGTAATAGTTTAGATAAGGGTGTAAAGTTGCATGGTGGACCCTATGGGTGCATGCCATGGTATTTTTATGGTCGAGGTGGGGTAGGAGCATTAGCTTGGAGTGCTTGTGGTTGTGGTGTATAGGGTGGAGGAGTCGGTACTAGTGCTAGGGTAGCAGCTATGACTTGGTTGGTTTGTGGTGGTCATGGGTAAGGTTGATTCGGTGTGGGTCTATTGAAGTGAAAGTTGGAGTTATAGTTGGATTTGGCTCTCAACTTAATCTTCCTAGACTAGACCTTAATATCTTTGATCACTTTTTCTTGCGAGATAGCATCTTCAAAAGTATGACTTTGGTGAAGTTGGAGGGATGTGGAAATGTGTTTGTGGCAACTCTTGGAAAAGAGTGTCACAAGCTCCGAGGTGGGGAGGCTATGGGTGAGGTCATGGATAATCGCTCTCCATATAGAAACAAACTCAGTAATGGGTTCATCATCCACCTGTCGTAAGGCGTAGACATCAAAAAATGTGGTCTTTTTCTTGATGTTGATGGAAAAGTGCTCTAAGAAGGAATTGGCTAGCTGCTCAAAGGTATACAGGCTATGGCATGGTAGCATGTTGTACCAATCCAATGCTGGCCCAGTGAGGGATAGGGAGAAGGTACACAACATAAGGGGGTTACTACTATGAAGCTGGTAGCAGGACGAGCGGTAGTTGCTCACATGTTCTCTAGGATCTTCCTTACCTCTATACTTGTCAAATTTTGGTATTTCAAAGTGATAGGGATAAGGAGGAATAGGGACTGATGGATGAACTGGCTCATTGCATAGTTCATCATAGCAAGGCTTTTGTGGCCCATAGCTAGAGGTGCGTAGGTTCAACATTTTGACTTCATCTCGCAAGAGTTGAAGTTTGGGTGTCATAGGAGTCGAGGGTTGGGCTATGGTAGGCTGACCCTGTGGATGTGGTGGATATTGGTATTGTTGTTCTTCACAATATTGTGGGGAATACTATTGTGCCTGATCATGATAAGGTGGGTATTGGGTGACATGTGTTGTCATGTCTACGGGCACACTAGGTTGTGGGGTAGGTGTCTATTGAGGATAATAGTACTATGACTGGGCAACATGTGGTTGTGGCATGGGTACTTGTTGGTTTGGAGCCTATTGTACTGGTTGGACCATGGGTGGTGATGACCAAACTAGAGGAGGCATAAAGAAGCTAGGTGTAGCTGGTGGTAGTGTAGGTGTCGATGCTACTGGTGCTAGGGGTGGTCGAGATGAGGTATCAAAATATGGGATCTATCTCTACCCTAGAGGGTAGGAAGTAGGGAAGCTAAACTATGTGGAATAATTTGGTTGAGTGGGTGGATAAGCTATCAATGTCGGTCCATAGGTAGGATGGAGATGGGTAGTGGGAGCCTAAAAAGGAATAGGTGGTGGTATCCTAAAGGTCATCGTAGGCAAAGGTGGCTCCAAGGGTTGGGTGTCATACACTCTGGATACCTAGGAGATAGGTGAGAAAGCTACCAAAAATGTGGGATAAGCTATCGAGGTAGGAGCTTGGGTTGAGGGGAAAGTGTAGGTGTACACTCCCACTTGGGTTTGTGCATCTTGCTCCTAAAGAGGCTATTGGGAGGTACCCTCAGATATGGTGAAGAATGACTCTTGGGAAGAGGGTGGTTGGTACTCTTGTGAGGAGTACGGGTGTGAGGTTTGAGGGAATGCTTATGGTTCCTACTGGGTAGGGATCTATTGTGTAGTTTGGAAGGATGGATTCTAGATTCCTACAGTGGAGGAGGATGGGTCAGACACCATTCCTATGGTAGGGGTGAATGATGTGACCTCAGGATGGGTACGATTTAGAAGGGAGGAATCATTCTCAAATAGGGATTGAGATAGATTCTGGAAGAAGGGATGTGCAAAGGTGGGTGAAGTAGGCATGACCTCCTCATCTATGGTGAAGGATGGAGGAGATTGTCCTGGTGCTGTGTAGATCACATGGTCATAGAATGTGGTCGATGGATTAGGTGAGGATGGGGCTGAAAGGAGTGGGTAATCTTCTATGAGTGAAGTAGCGAGGATTTCACTCAAAGTTGATATCTCCTCATGAGGCATCATGTGTGTGAATTGTACATTAGATTCTATGTGTGAATCAGATGTGTCTATAATCCTCTCCTTCATGATCGAAGGAGTAAGAGTGGACTGACTAGAGGAAGGGGGAGGCCATTCCTCCATAGAGCGTGATTGCTCACGCGCTCTACTACGGGTGACCATAGGCATAGTAGCATGTGTAAAAGGGGTTTTTAAGAATAAACCCTATGTGATGTAGACTCAACTGTGTCTAATGTGAGTGTGAAGTAAGTGGCATGTTGTGTGTAGCAAAACAATATATAGTGCAATGTGTTGAGACCGGTCTGTGATCATGCAAACAATGGTAGACCGGAATCAATTCTAAATGCTGAGAAAATAAAAGTGTTATGTTCATTTTGTGTGTTGTAATGTTGATACTCCCTATGTAGAATCATGGGTAATGGAGTGAATACTCTAGAAAATTGAGAATGTCATCAATATCAAACCTCCTACAACACCCAAAGATGCATAAGATAGAATGGTACCGCAACGTGCGAATGGTGACCTGTATGGAAGGTGCAGTAAAATGATATCCTAAAGGGGTGGAACTCACTATGCTGAAGCGAGTTCACAATATCCTCTCATGAGAAGAGGTGGCACTGTCTGAGACCTGCTACCACATACCCATGCTTTCGCTTCACCCTCGGATGGGCTTAGTCAAGAATGATAGTTACCAATTCCACAAATTATACAAGCCTTGTGGATGAAGGTGCTAATCCTGTCCCACTCCGTAGGTAACCATTGGTGATGAAATCCAGGGCCCAATCACAAAAGTGGGGGATTTTTTGGTGATGAAATCTAGAAAACCACTCCTGTGGGGCTGCTAGGTGTCTAGGGGGTGAGCTGATGGAGAGTGCAACTCGATCCACACCAGTCTCGAGCGATGGATTGGGGATGAAGTCCAATCTCACCACTTGTTTAAGGTACCATGTGAGTGTGTGTGGGTTTATGTTTTTCTAATGATGTTTGCAAGGTAAGAAACTAACTAATTGCCTTTTCAAAAGAAAACTAATCCTAATGCCTTTTTGAAAGCAAATGATTAGATAGCTTATAATATTTGTAAAGAAATGGTCTAGCCTAAATGCCTTTGTGAAGCAAACTAATCTACTTTGCAAAACATAGAAACATGCAATCCAAATGTGTTTGGAATAGAGGGGATTATGAAACCCTAACTTGAACTTTCAGAATGCAAAATTCTTTCAAAAATGTAAGAGGGGATTAGAAACCCTGATTTTACTTTAGAATGTAAAGTTCCTTTTAGCAATGGAAGCTATGAATGAAGGAAGAACAACTTAGGCTTATGCCATATGCAAAAATAAAAGACAAATGCAAATTTATTTGAGAAATAAATTTTGTACACTTGTTGGAAAGTTGCAGGTCCTAAAAATTTTAGAAACCCTAAAGATTCGACAACTTTGCAATGAAAACAAAACTATGTCTAGCAATGATTATTTAACTAGTTAGTGAGATTTTTGTTTCCAAAACTTGCAACAGAGGCAGAAAAGGTGAGCATACCTACATTATGATGCTAAGGGGGGTTTTCTTGGCCCCTGAAAAGATCACCCCAACTGATTTGGGGGTTTTTGAGGCTTCTGTGTTCAAATCATGACCCGAGGGGCGAATTTGACCCAAATCATGACCGAGGGTGAATTAGGACTGGTTCACGGGGTGGGGGTGAATCAGGTTTAGAGGCTTCAAATCAAAAATATGATGGCCTAGGATGGTTCCTAGGGCTTTGGAGGTCTCTATGGAAAATAGATTTGGTACCTGCAAGACACAAAAATAGAGGATAATGTCAGATTTACAAAGAAAATGAATCTAGCACTATCCGTTGTGGGGGTCCCACCGGGCGTGCTAGAATGAAATGACCAGAAGTTGACATTTGATCTAACAACAAGTAATAACACAAGTCATTCAAAAATATATGCTTTATTCATGATAAATTTGATATAGGTTACAAATAGGGTGAATTCCCTTTTTTCCTTTCATGAATACACTATAGGCCTGATGCCTTCTTCTGATGTCCCTCAGTGTAGGTGGGCTTCTTTGTATGTGGGCCACCATCGGGTTGTTATTGGTTTGATGGTGCTTTCCCTCTTCAGATTTGCTGCATAACCTATGATTAACCTGCAAAAGGGGGTCAGTACGATGGGGGGCTTGCCTTAGTCAGGCCCCATATTTATAAAGATGAAATGACTATAAAATCATAACAAAACATGAAATAAACTATGCAGAAAGTAATAATATGATAAAAGGGAGCTTACCACCCAAATATGGAGTGATTTGGGGCCTGTAGACCCAATTCGCCACCCAGGGGTGAACTGAGGCCGGATTCATAGGGCAAGGGGTGATCTGAGCTGTGATGCCTCTTCTACAAAATCCTTCCGATGGGTCGACTCCTAGGCAGTTGGGGTGCCTCTGTGTATCATTGAAATTCGACTGTGTGCACCGGGAAGTGACTGTTCAATATTGGCTTTCCATTTTAGTAGAGTAACTATGCTTTGTTGAATTTGTGAATCAGACTTAATTAGGGGTTTGGGACCCATTATTTATAGGCAAAGGCAAGGTGCAGGGGGGTTAGATAGACTAAACCTAGGTTTGATTCTGACTAGGGTTAGGTTAAGAAATGCAATGTGGCAACATCACATTCCTTATGAGAAATATCTCATCCTCACACATGTGTGAGGATGGATTAGGGCTAATCCTGATTAGGAGGTGCTTAAGCCAATTTAAGACATGATTAAAGAAATATCTCAACAAACCCTAATTTCACACATGTGGGAGGATGTAATTAGTGCTAATCAAGATTAAGGGTTCTTTTAATCAAATTTACCCTAAAAAGGTGACTTAAGTGAAGTCAACATTAAATTAGAATTTGGGTATTGACTTATTAATTGTTTTGGTCAACTAATACCCCGTGGGGGCCTCAATTGAGTGCAAATTGGTTGTCGAATGATATTCCAATGCACCGGATGTAATTTGGAAGGCTTATGAGGGTTTAGGACCTAAAAGTCGATGGAGTGGTATATGGGAGTCTACATGATGCTATGACAATCTATGGTGATCTACGCATGACTACGCATGACTACCGTCTACGTATGACTACGCATGACTACAACAATCTACGCATGTCTAGGAGGATCTACAATAGTCTACGCTGGTCTACAATAGCCTAGGGGTACCTAGGATGGCCTATGTAAACCTACAAGTGTCCAGAAGGATCTACAAGTACGTAGGTATAGCAGTGTGCAACTTTTGGGTGTCTACACACTTATAGGGACAAAGTGAAAGGATAGGGTTATAATTACCATAAGAATTTTGATAGAGTGGTTGGGAATCCAATTCCCCAAATATTTACACCCATATAATAATACCAAAAATATGCACATTTCTATAGGAAAGGCCATCAATATGATATCAAAATGACTATCCTATTGTTCTCTTCCAAAACAAGTTTTGAAAGCACCTAAGCCTTTGATGAAGATCTATTTTGCAAATATTGATGATTGATATCAGGGTAAATTCATTGTTTTTCTCACATGGAACTCCTTAATGAAACTAAGAGAAGCACAATAGGAAAATAACATCCCTAGGGCATTGGAAGGAATTGTTAACAAGACTAGGGGATCATTTATTTAGAAGCCAAGAAGGTACATCCATTTTGCAAAAGGGATTATTATTCTACAAGCCTATCTAATGACTTGGCATAAATATTATATAGCAAAATCCCTCATATTCTTAATTAATTAAATAAAAAAAATTACTATATATATATAAGATTTGCATAATATAAACTTTTACAAAATAAAATCCTCTATCTTGTTTTGGCTATATAGCCAGAAATATAGTTTGATGGAGGTAAGTAAAAGATTTATTCATAATTTATGATACAATTTTGGGGGAATAAAAAGTAAAAAAAAGGAATGAAGAATCAGGTAAAGTATTCTTTCAACCCTACAATTACAGTATCTGTAGATAATTTTCAATAGATATTTTTGTAGATTATTTTTGTAGAGATTTTTTATATATTATTTATGTAGATATTTTTTTTAGATAGTTTTTGAAGACATTCACATTTCATAAAATTTTCTAAGTGTTAAAATTCTTTCATGGTGGGAAGTTGATGCCACGTGTCAAAAGAAAATTTAAGGTGATTATTAAATTTCGTTTGATCAACAATAGCTATGGTAAAAAAAGGTGAAATATTGGGTATTTTAAAATTAAAAAGAAAATTTCTTAAGTCATTTTTTAATTTTCTCCACAAGCAACATGGCATGGATGACATATTTTAAAATTCTACCGTGAAATAGTATTTTGCGGATTCACATTAGAATTTAGTGAATTTTCAAGAGGACGTAATCTTGGATTATGAACCCGAATTTGGAAATGGTATATTGGGGAGACTTCAAACTCAAGCACTCTTATTATTGGCTAAAAAAAGGAAGAGAGAGTGGAATGTCACCATGTAATCACCATCTAAGGAATGCAAGATGCAGTCCATCACCATGTAATCACCACACAAAAAACTGGAAGACACATCACGATTTAAAAAGGAGTTGTTGGCTAGTTTTTTTGACCACGTGAAAGTTGGCAAAATCCACAAGTGAGCATTATGTGAGATAAAAATGATAGAGTCTAAAGGTGCTATGTTAGCATTGGAAATCGAAAGAGGAGAAAAAAGTAGTGACTCGGATGCATATCATTGGTTTAAGCAACCAATAGGGCACGGTAGGTGTGATGGCATGGATACATGAGGGGTAGGTCAGCATGTTTGTGGTGACATATGCCAATAATCAGAGTGTAAAGATACGTTCTATAGTTTGATTTCTATAATATGTTTTCATAGATATTTTCATAGACATGATTTCACAAAAACAATTTTTATAAGTATAGATGATCTCTGATTCACGCATGGCTTAGGACACGTGTCAAGGTAGAATCAAATGATGCAGATGATTTTTTTATTATTTCTCATTGATAAAATACTTGGTATGTAAAATTAAACGTGTGCGAAGTTATTCAAATTTCTACCATGAAATATTTTTGCATGACTTAAGAACGTGTCATAACAAGACCTCTTGAGAAAAAATATTACTATATTTTTTTTACAAAGGTTTAAGAAAAATAAAATGCACATGAATATCTCTATCGTGAAAGCCATGGCAAGGTTAATTGAATTTTCATCTTGTAAACTATGGTGCAAAAATTCAAACCATAGATTTAAACCTTGGAAGCCACACATGGTAGGTTTGGATGATCACAGGGCATGGAATAATAAATCGATAGGAAATCTAACCTTTGCATGAATATGATTTAGAAATTTCCAAGAAGACAACCCAAAACATGAGAATAATGACAGGGATATTTACAGTTGGCTTATGGTTGGAAGTACCGCATGAACTACCAATTTTGCACACCATGGGATGCAAATTTATCGTGTGAGATAAATAGATAGAGCACAAATATTCATATTATGGATGAATGCCTATCATATCTAGTTTTGAATCTCGGTAAAAGCTTGAATGAACACACCCGAGTTGTCTAGATGTGCCTAAGTCTACTAAATTAAAAAAAAAAAATTCCAAGGATGTCAACGTGTTTGTCATCGGATGATGGTAGCCCGTATGAGGTGGTAAACCAATAGCATGACACTTTTGAGGGAACAAGGTATGGATAACAAGTTATAAAAGACTAGAACATGTGATTAATGATGAAAAATCAACATGGAAAAGTGTGTGTAGCAAGTTCAATTGAAAAATGTATAGCAAGCTAATGGAGAACTAAAAATTGTTGAATTGGAAGATGTTGAAGGCAATCTAGAACAAAAGCAATAAGGTGGACACCTAGGATTGGTTTACGATCGAAGAGCATCGAGCATTGCTTTAAAAATAGATGAAACATGAATATCTATAACCACTGAGTATAAGCAATAACAAATATTTTGATATCACCAAAAAAATACCGTGTAACCGACCAATTGGATTCATCACTTGGAAGGAAGACAAATATTGATATATAAAGACTATTTTCATGCACAAACCAAGATAACTGTGATCGATGCACAGGTGAATGATTTGGGTGTTTACACATGATCACTATGGAGAAAATTCTTTGTATCAATAATTTTCTCAAAGCCATTTTGAACTCAAATTCAAGATGCATCGCACAAGATTCAAAATCTAAGAGCCAAAATCATGAAAGTTGAATATAAAAGTGTGACTTTGTGCCCTACCATTCGATCTACAGTGGAGGACCAATAACAAAACATAGATCAAATTTCAAGAGGAAAAGAAAAACTGAATATATACATAGAGGAAAAAGGAAAATAAAAACTCACCCCAATCATCATCCATGGCTAAATTTGGCAAAAGGTCCAATGGCAGGAACTGTGAAATATAAAAATAAAATCAGATAGTGATTCCACCTATGTTCTGTTTTACTTCAAATCTGATAGCAAAGTGCCATGTAATTTTTTATTTATTTGGAAATATAAGTTTACTACAAAAATGCAGTACATCAACCATCAATTTTAGAAGGCTCTTCGACTTAGTAAACACTAAATTTAGCAAATTTGTTACCACGTATCATGGAAAGGTAGAAGGATGATAGTCTTTATTGGGTGGAAGCAAATGAATTTGAGTAAATGTATTTGATTTTTGCTTCTATTTGTAGATTTTTAAGGCTTTCACCTAGTCAACGTATTTATTTCTAATGAAGTAAAATTACCGATGCAATATGGGCTTGTTTGTGTGACCTACCATATCGAACGACAACAATATCTAGATAGAACCATTGAGTGGTTCATTTTCATAGTATAACTATAGAGTTTTCATTTTATCATGTGCATCTATGCTCGATTCCTGATCATGATCTCCACTGCCAAGGCCCACGTAATGGAATAAGTAGAGCTTCTTATGATTGAGGAGTTTAGAACAATAGTGATATCTATCAACTCTATATTTGTACCTTGAAGGAGTGATGCTTGGTACTATCTGATTTATTTTGTTATTGAAGTGACTAACTTCTTGCAAATCCATCATATTATAGCATGTTGTGGTAACAAGTGAAGGCCTTTCCAAGGGAGAAATGACCACCTTGCATGAGATATGGAATCACCACATGACATGGGAAACATAGGAGGTAAACCAAAGGAGGTAGCATACCTAAACATCATAGTCACAGAGAAACCACCAAGTCCTAATAAACCCAGAGCGCATATCCATAAAATCAAGTGAGAAAAATTAAGAGTAATGAATACTTTATTCCAACCCAAGCTTTGTACTAGATCAAAGCTAAAAATATTTTATTTTTAATATATATTGCAAAAATAATAATAATAAATTAAAATAAAATAAAATAAATTGCATAGTTATGTTTATCTTATTTATGTATGATTTGTCTTTCCGGTTTTTGACAATATTATTTATATGTGCATGAGGACATGCACTTCCTTAAGTTTTGGGGAATGATGAGTGCTAAAATAGCACATATTTTATGCAAGTTTAATTCATTTTCTATCTATAAATTTATGAAAACGAATATAGTTTTATGGTCATTTTATCTTATTTATGTGATTTACGAATGAATTTGATCCTTGATGATAAAAGTTATTTATGCTTGTATTTTATGTAAAATGTGTAAGTTGCTGTGTGTTTTAGACAGATGAACGTTGTAGAGGCTTTGCAAGTATAGACATGGCAAGATAGACCAGATAACAGGTATGGGTAAACTAGAAGTTCAGTCCGTTCAATATGCAATGAAAAAAGAAGTTGAAGACTTCTATTGGAAGAGCATAATGTAAACTATAAATTAAACAAATATCTCCATGTTACAGAGGTTGATGAACACATAAAAGAATGGATTAATGATTATGCATCCATTTTACATTATACAAGTTATGGAGATTTGAATAAAATGATATTTTAGCAGCAATACTTTCTTCTAAATGTGGTAAATGTATCTCATAATTTATTTATGCTTTGCTTGCTTTGGTAACTTCCCTTTCTTTTATTTTATTACAACCATGAAATATTAGTATTAGATTAATTTAATGAAATAGTTTATTGAAGTTAAAATAGAGTAGAAAAAAGGGAAGGGGTTAATACTAACCTTCCGGAGGTAGGGCCCACTCCGAAAGGTTAGTCCCTAAATCTCTTCCCCCCACTAACACGGTAGATAGAATTAGAATATAGATTAATTTGCATAAAAATATAATTAGAAAATATATTAGATAAATAATGCATTAAGTAAATCATTACATGGATCCACATTAGACTAAGTCATAAAATTACATTTCTTTACTTTAAGCACAATTTCATTTCATTTTCTTGCAAACATTTATTTCCTACAAATGAGACTAAAGAAATGGAATAAAGTCATATTATTAAGGATTATGGAATGGTCTATATGGAATTTTTTGTTTTTTAAATCTAACCTAGATTAACTCGGATTGACAAATTTAAATGTAAGCATCTATAACTAGATAATAATGTTGAATAAAAGGTCTCATTTGGAAGACTAGAGAATCTACAAGATATAAGACCTTGGAGAGGTCTCAAGGAGGAAAAAAATAAGGCTTGGAAAGCCTTGTTACAGAGATCGTAGAAGCATCATTAAAAGAGTTCCTATGATAACTTATAGGAGAAATCCACTACCAAGGAGAATCTCCTGATAGTGAAGGACATGGGACAATTATCACCATCCAAAAACAAGCCCAAGAGAAGAATAATTTGGTAAGGAGTTCCAAATCCTAGAAGAAGAATCCAGTGAAGACCTCAAGACATTCAAAATCTTGAGAATAAGATCTTGTTTGAAGTCAAAATTCAACAAGAATATTGAAGGAAGATTCAGATAGAAGAAGCCTACCAAATCCAAGATATTTGGAGATTGCATCTCATACCAAGAAGGCATAGTTCAGAGATAAGAGTTATCTAAATCTATAGTAGAAGGCAGAAGATAGAATATCATTGGAAGGATCAAGCCACAAAACCCTAGGCTCAAGATAGAAGGCTTAAGACCATGGTTTGGTGAATCAAGAAGCTATTTTGGACAGCCAAAGAGAAGCCATGAATTTATCATTACAAGGTAACAACTTGGTGAATCAAACACCAAGATCTACATCTATGATAGAAGCAATTAAAAGGTAAGAAAATTGGGTGCAATTAGTTGAACTTCAAATTAGGGTTCATTATTACATTCCATTAAGAACCATATTTGGATTAAATTTGCAAGGAGAAGGGCTCATATTATAGTATTCAAGAAAGTGCAAAAAGGAGAGTTCATTTTAAGATATATTTGCACATTAAATAGGATTTGGATATTTTTGAAAGAAATAAAATTATCATCTACCTATTATCTATCCAGAAAGCAAGAAGACTACATCCTACAATATTGATTGTAGTGAAAATTGCAGAATATTCATTAAGAGTTCATTACAAATTAATCTTAAAATTTGTAGAAGATTATTAAGTGCATTTAGAAATTATTTTCAGATTTTATCAGAGCAATAAGGTGAGATTATTCTTACCATTAAAGTGCATTATTAATTCATTAGCTCTATACTAGTTGATCTTTAACTAGTTACTCTCAAAAGGGTTAGTTTGTGCTTGTTGATTGTTAAATATCAAAGGCAAAAAAACTAGAAGAGTATCAAAGTGTCTAGAGACGCTATTTTGTGCATAGAACCTACAATATTTCATGGACCAAATAAACCACCAAAATCAGATCAGATTCCTCCAAGGAGTGGAGAAGAAATCCACCATAGAAATCAGTAAAAGAATCCACAAATCGAGACTTGATGGGTCTTAGATTCGAGGAGCACTAAGGACTATTTAAAAAAAAATAGTGAAAAAATTACATCTACAAAATATTCTATCTACCTGGTTATTAGCTTGGGTTTATTACCAAAAGAAACCAAAAAAAAGGAGAGAGTTGTCTAGCAAAGGAGACAACGTCAATCAACCCTTGCCTATAAGAAAAATCCCTTTAAAACTAGTAAAAGGAGGTGAAAAAAGAAGGTATTATATTTATAAGTTTATTTACATTATCTTGCACTGGACTAATCTATCCTACATAAGAAAAAGGACAGGGTTTAAGTACCACAAAGGCACATTCTTCATAAGGATAAATCAAATTAAAGCAAACGTGTAAAGAACATTCTCCAAGCAAGGTATAAGAGCCTCTCAAAGAGCTCATATCATCCAAAATTTTGGATAGTCGTATCAAGGTACCTACAAGCAAATATAATTAAGGAGAAGTATTATCTACAAAGGTAAATACATTGCAAGTTGAAATGAGGAAAACAAAGAACAAAAAGGCTATACCAGCTAGATGTACATCCACTAGGAGCACTTAAGGGCACCATTGGAGTATCTAAAAACTCCAACAAAGTATTACACATAGCCACCAAAGCATTGCTCTCTATAGCTAGAACCAGTTCACACTAAGTGCCATCGAAAGCATACAACGAAGGATAAGATGGTCATAATACATTGATAAAATAACCTTGCAAAGTATTCATTATATATTGAGAGACATTGAGAAGAAAAGACCCATGTCAAAAGGAAAAGTAACACTTTTCACCTTGAAGGAAACCCTAACATCTCCCACATGAGTCCTCACCCTTTACATACTTGAAAGAAAGTCCAAGAAGACATTGCATAGAAGGAAGAATATAAGTGCTCATACAAGACTGTAATGCTTGCCTTCCATTATGTAGAAAACTCCAAGAATCAACAAGGTTCTATCTCTCTCCTAGGCATTAAAGTGAAACTATCATGACACTTGTCACCCACTACAAGATTCAGTTCTTATTTGAGGCACCAAAGACCAAGGAGGAGCGCATTTGTAGTAGTATTTGTAGCAGTGTATAGAGCATTTAAAGCTTTTAGTCAAGGTGGTTTAAAATTAAGGTGTCTACTATCCAAGTATTGCAGTCAAAACATAATAAAAAATTAGTTGTTGTATGAGTTCAAAATAAGCATTAAAGACTGCCAATTTCATCTACGTCCATATGTTGGAGAATACAAGGCTTACCATTGGTCATAACAGGCAGGAGGAACACTAGAGATTGCTTTCATCTATGTCTGAAATTCAATTCCAAGTACGTAGGTATTTCCAACATTATAAAGGTAAGACTTTAACTTATTATTATTTGATTTCATTAATAGGAGTAATAAGGGTCTAATATAATGTTGAAACTATAAGGAAATCAAACATATTTGAAAGAAAAATTGAAGGAGAATTATAACTTAATATTTGTAAATTAAAACATAGGAGAAATAAGGATTTCTACCTAGAAAATTAAATTTTTATTATTAAAAATATTATTGTTTTCTAATATTCCAAATTAGGGAGTTATAAGGAATACTACACCAAATTAGGATATTGGAATTTAGAAACATTAAATATCAAACATCAAAAGCTATAAAAGGAGGTTCATTAAGAATTATCAAGAGCTGGAAATTAATTGATAAACTTATCTAAAAAATCACATTAAAGGAATAAAAGAAATCCAACCATTAGAACCTCATAAAACTAGAATGTTCTTAAGTTCAATAGGAGTAATAAGGTGTAATAGAAGTTTATCTTTGCTATTCACAAAACTTTACAAAATCAACCCAAAATTGAACTACTATTCTCAAAAGCACTTTATCAATAATTTAGCATATCCAAAATCACTAGGGAGACATAAGGCATTCTATAAAACTTGATAATAATAGCATATATCAAAGCTTATCAAGTATCCAACTCATTTGGGAGTCATAAGGAAGCCTACAAAACCTAGAATTTCACCAAGGTATCATCAAATTAATACTAAGGAATTTAAAAGAGGACCATAAGGATTATCATGGCATCAAAAAAATACTTTCTTGCAAAATCCTAATTACTCAAAGGTCCAAACTATTTTTCCTAAAAAAATAAAGTAAAATAAATCTTAGTATATGAAAAACTTTGGGAGATAACTCAAGGAACATCAAAAAGACCAAGCACAGGTGATATTGAAATCCAAAAGTTTGATGAAAATTATGTAAAAGCTCTAATGATAGTAACCTTTTCTATAAATGATAAAATACAACCTTATATTAGTTCAGCAAAGACATCTACAGAAGCATGGAAAATCTTAGAGAAGATATTCAAAGGAAAAAATAAAGCCACTATCCTTCATCTTCAAACTCAACTACATTTCCTAAAAATGAATAGTGGCGACATCATAAAAATATTCCTAAGGAATGTAGAAGATATCAAAGGGAAATTATTAACCTTAGGAGATGAAATTAAAGATGATTTTCTTACTCAAGTAACCATGAGAGCACTTCAAAATAGCTACAAAAATTTGGTTACATATTTACAAGTCCTAAGTAAGGATACTTCTTTTGATGTCCTAATCAATATTCTTCAGGGGTATGAGGTGGAGAATATAGTTAAAGATGAAATAACTAACACTACATTGGAATCAAAAGACAATCCATAGGGAAATATTGCTATATCATAAAAAGGATGAAGACCATGGAGTAACATGTATTGTTAGATATGTAAAATAAAAAGTCATACTACTAACTATTGCAAATTCAATCCTCAAAGTCAGAATCAAGGAAATTAGATGAATATGGGAAGAAGATTTCAACCATGACAATATCAAAACAATCCTCATTAGCAACAATTTTAGCACCCAACCAATTATCCCCAATTGAAGTATCGTAGAGAGAATAAAAAAGGACACCTAGCTCAAATAATAGAAGAGATCGAAGAACTAAAAGAACCTACAGATGATTATGAAGTGAAATCTCTTTCAACAAGAACAACAGGTTATGAATATACTAAATACTTGCTTTAATAGGTTATAGAAAATAGAGAAGAAGAATACAAACTCCAAGACCAATAAGAAGATCCATATTGAAGATTGAAATCTTCAATACGCAAATAATGTAATACAGGGGGGTGTTAGAGTTAGAGTATATTACATCATTTGGGTCATGTAAATATACCATCTTTGGTACATAGTTAGAGTAGGAGATTACTTTAGGGGGAAGTTAGCTACTTACTTCAATCAATGTAATAAATGCACAAGTGTCAATGTGCAAGTTGTAATGTGCAAGGTGTCCCCTTGTACAACTAGGTAGAGTGTTGGCCAAGGAATCTATCTTCCTATATAAAGGGCCTCATAGAGACATATAAAATGGATCAAGTGCATTATAGTAGAGAATTGTAGATAGTATTATAAATCTTGTATGGAGTACAATGTAGTTCTTTAGCTTATATTAATGGAGTGACCATTACCTCCATACTGCATTGTATCCATCATTTGTATTTATAGTATATTTCAATTATATTGTAGAATAACTTTCTCTCATATTTACTGCATCTTATTACGACTTGTGTTAGATCTCTCCCACTACATATATCCTCAAAATCTAACAGGGGGTTCACTCCAATATGTTGAGGAAATGAACCCTATATTAGTGTAAGGTCCAATAGGACTAGTATTATGAAAATTGTGCAACATTAGAAGATGTTGAAGAAATGAGAAAGTAATTCCTATATGTATTTAAATGAAACACTTGTCTAATCACTTGCAAGAAACACAAAGGAATATACTTAGTCCAATGGGAGGAGTATGTAACAACCCTCCTTGGTAGGACTTATTATTAACAATGAATTATATATTGATGTGTGGATGTCTAATGCATAGTTTTATTTCACATTGTTAATAAGAATAGGTAGTTGCACTTTATGCCTTTATTCTATTCTTAGAATATCGTACTACTAATGTATTTATGGTTGCAAGATCAAGTGATCTCAATGGTGGATTAATATGGGATGACCACCTAAGTTGAGAGAAAGTTTTGGAAAATGATGGATGACTCGTTCATTGATGACTCAAGGGTAATAAAATACCCTTCATGTAGATGCATTGCATTTGTGCTTGTTGTATGGTCACACCATTGGGCTGAGAAGTTGCTTGTGCAATGAGTCTCCTCAATAGGTTGGTGATAGGGATTGACTATCTTAAAAGAGCCACCTACTTAAGGATAAAACAATGGTGTGCAATATTATCTGATTGAATGAATTTTATGCTTGTGTGTTGTAAGCATAGATTGATGGATTAAACCAATAAAGTATTAATATGTTGGTAACCTTAATACTTGAGAATATTAGTATCAATGTTAATAATTAATATTAATAATTGATACTAATTAATAAGTAATTAATCTAAATATATTATTGATATAAATAATAAGGTTTAGGATGGATTTTAATAGATTAATTCTTATAGCTGCTTAAATGGTTTCTTTCCTAACAATTTCCTTGTTGGTACATTAAGAAAATAATATGATTGTTTTCTTAATGTTGATTTATTAAGGAATATAACATAATGGTTTTAAATAAATGTATTATTATTTGCTCAATCATTCTTTAATTAAGCTTAGATAATATTTATGAGAGTTTTAATATTACAAACATTTATTAAAGAAATTTATGAGCTGGAGGTGGCTAGCTCAAGTGGAATCATCATGGGGTGAACATTCGATTCTTTGTGAAGCCATCCCAAGGTATTTAAAAAAAGTGTTTGTATGAGTTTGAGAGATTTTGCATTGGAAAAAAAAATATATTCTAGGAGTTGGATGAAGGTGTACGCGAGGACAATCAAAGGAGGTTCCTTGGATTTAGCATTAAGAGGTATTTTACCATGTTTTGATGGGCGATGAAGCTTTGGTTTAATAATATATAGATTAGTTGGTTGGATTTGTCTTAGTACAAGTAATCACTCTATCATTTGATTTATATTTTGACTATGTGGAGCACTTCTTCCTTTGGTTTGGGTTTTTGAAAACCTTTTGGTGTTATATTTTGAGTTTTCCATCTTCTAATTTTTGGTTTTGTTTTAGCTCTAGTTTAGTAGGTGTAGCTTCTTGGATGCCCCAATTTTTGGCTATATTATGATCCAAAAACATGGATGCTATCATGAGTGTTGCACCTTATAGGATGCTCTTTTGTGTAGATTGTTTGGGTATATGTTGTAACTCGAGTGTGTTCTGCTAGTTATGTATTATATTAAAACCTTCATAGGGCCATACATCTTTGGCAATGGCTAAGAAGAACCTTTGGTTATTTGTAGTTGTTGTGTGCCACCATTTTCCCTATTCATGCTTGGTTGATTTTTCTTTGATGTTGGTATTTATTTCCAGGGTAACGTTTACCATGTTAAAAGTTTTGGTTTTTTGAGCAAGGCAGGTCTTTCTCTCTAAAGGTTTAGTTGTTTTGGTTTAATGTTGTGGTTTGAGGAGAGGTGCTTTGCTTTTTGGAATTGTGCTTTAGAATCACATAGTTAGAGTTGTCTTTGTTGTATGCTTGGTTATATTTATTTACGATTCATGTTACTATTATGATATTCTATATACCTTAAGTAGACTTTATATTTAGTTTGAGTGGATAGAAAACATATGATTATATAGGTAAAAGGATGATTTGAATGGGAGAAAAACTAGAAAAAACACTGGAACTCTATTTTAGAAAATGGAAACAAAAAAATAATAGTGTTATTCTTTTGGGTTTTCCAAAGAACGATTAAATTTTAATGAAAAATTAATTTAGATTAAAATAATGTTAACACATTTATGTTGATGTTTTATTTATGGAAATGGTAAGTATGAATTTCATCACTTATTGTTCAAATTTGGAAAAAATATTTAGTTGAGAAGAAAAATAATTATAATGGTTTTTTGAAACTTGAGTCGGTAGGGAAACCATTTTAGGGATAAGTATGGGATTCTTTCTTGTTTGTTTAAAAATGTATTGTGCATGTTTGCTTGCAATTAAATAGATAATGTTAAGTAGAGAAGTATGGGATTCTCTCTTATTTTTAAAAAAAATGTATTGTCATATTTGCTTGTAATTATATAGAGCATGTTAAATTGCATTGCATAAGACTTGTCTTGATCCCTAAGTGTACCTCAAGTTTGTAGGAAATTCCTTTCATGAAGAAGATCATAAAAAGGATATGGTGCAGAGATCACTTAGGTAGATTGGCTTTGATGTACCTTGGAATAAAAAGTTGTTATGCAAAATAAAGTTTGCTTTGTAATGTGTAGATGAAACTTCCAAATTTATTCTTAAGAATGACAATTTGTAATATGGAGTAAGTTTATCTATTAAAATAAAAGAAAATGATATTTTAGATTATGAATATTTTCTTGCCAAATGTTACTATTGATTTTGTAAATAGTTGATATTTTGAGATCTATCTTGATGGATTTTTCCATATGACCATCAAGTGGTTTTGATATGATTACTCATTTTTGTATTATAGAGAAATGCTTCTTTTACAAAGCTTTAATATAACACTTAGTATAATTTAATTATGGTAGCCCTATGTTGAAACTTATGCTAATTTGATATATAATGTATCAAACTATTTCTCATATTTGATATGGTGTTATAGCTTAAGCGTGTTAATTTTATTCAAAGTGTTTGATTTTTAGAGTGAGTTGTTATTTCTACAAATGTTATCTTAGGTTAGGAAAGGGTTTATTTGGTTGGATCTAGAAATTATTTTAGGACCTAATTCAAATAAATTAACCTAATCTTGGGAGTAGTTGCAGTGGTACAACAACCAGGCATAAGTGAGTCTTAGAAAGAGTTGCAATAATGCAATAGCTAGGTACTCAAATTTGGAAGGAATTGTGATGATGCAATAGCCATATTCTTATGAATTTGATACATCTTCAATGATGAGGATTGAGTTTTCCATTACTAGTAGGTTATAGGAATTATTCAGAAGACAACAATGGTGGTACCTTGAACGTGTAGGTTTAAGTGATCATGTCATTGCTAAATGAGAGGTAATGACCTTAGTTAATCCACGAAGGTATGGTAACTAAGAACCAAGGCTTACACTTGATTAAAATACCTAGATGAAATTAGGGTAAGGTTAGGGAATAGGCTGTTAGCATATTTCAATATTTTATTTGATTTATTATGATCCTAACAATATTATATTGTTGGACATATTTTAGGCTCGTAATTTTTATTATAATAATGCCTATTTTGGTCCCGGGTGGTTCCGTAACCTTCAGATTATTATTGGCTCCAAATGTATTATTTATATTTGGTCATATGAATGAGAATTTATTCCAATGTTCACATGGTATCAGAGCAATGTTCCGCTCTCATTTTTGAATGATATTGTAGCAGAGCTTTGATGATCAGGAGCAAAGTAGCGAATCTTTGGAGGAGATTTTTTTTCATTGGAAATCATTTTTTTTCATTGGAAATATTTCTCCATTGGAAATCATGCCCAACTCGGGCAGTGTGAGACTCGGGTAGAGCGAACTCGACTCAGGTGGAAGTAATCCCAAAATTTTGGGATCATCGACAAGGGAATCGACTATCAATGTCAAAGGTCAAACAACACAAACAAGATACAAGGCAAAATTCAAAGGTCACACAACACAGCTAGGTGTAAGGTGAAAGCCAACAAGGCATGAGTGGTAGCCAGCAAGGCACCCAAATCCACGTGGGAAGAGAGCCCGTGCCCTCTCAGGGTAGCATCTTCCCGAGAGGAGATACTCCTAAAGGGAGTATAAGGTGTTATAAACACCTTAGTGCCTCTAAATCCCATCGATGTGGGATAAATGGTATATATATTTTTAAAACCTTTGCATACCTGCTAGCGCATCCTAGGCGTCATGAAGCTCAACTAGTTCATATTTTTTGTTATCACCTCAAATACTGCATGCGAAAACTGTTGCATTAGAAGATCTCTGACTGCAATTTTGAGCAATTTGACTGGTTTAGTTTTCAAATTTAATCCTTCATTCCTCCCTGATTGATCTCTTTCTTCTCTCGTGGACGTCACAGTAGAAATTTGCAGACACTTTTTCATTTGGAAATTTGAGTTTTTCAGAACTTGAGGGATTGTAGATGGTTTTGTGGTGAGAAATCTATGCCCAATGATTCAGTTTTTCGTGGCTGAGAGCCTATTATCGATGATTGATCTGATGGTTTTTTTTCTTCTGAAGCCGTCGCCTGAGCATCGCCTGAGTGCCACTTGAAGACCCCACCCGAGTTTTAGCCGAGGTGGAGGCAAGACATCGCTTTGAGCTTTGGGCTCGTGGAGACTTTTCTTGTAGGAGGGTGCCCAAGATCCTTAGCAAATCAGCCTGCTAGCTCACATGGTCGTGAGATGAGCGGTTGGGCTCTAGGAGCCCTGAGGTCATAGGGTCAAACCCACCCCCTGAACAAGGTAATTTTCTTTTAAAAGTTATTTTTTTTTAAATTTTTTTTTCAAGGTTAATATTTAATTTTTTAAAATTAATTTTTTTACATAGTAGAAAAGTTATTTTTTTAAATAATTTTTTACTATGAAGAATAATTTATTTTTTATTAACCTTAGATAATTTTTTTTTTAAAAATGCTTTAGAGAAATTTTTTTTAAGGGGGCACCATTTTTTTTCAAAAATCAAGGGGGGAAAGAGAGTAATTTTTTGAAAAAGGCAATTTTGGCATTATTGTAAAGGTGCATTTTTGGCAGCACCCGACACCTAGTGGTTTATTTCTATGGGCACTTTTATGTTGTATGTTGCATTTTCCATTTTTTGCACTACTTCATTAAAAGTTAAAAATCAAATATGCTCCCTAAATCCCCGGAATAATTTAAACCCATCTGTGCAATTTATTGCACTATAGTGTTTGGTATTTGTGATACCTCTGGCCAACACTTACAGGTAAAGCTATCATTATTGCACTACTGTATTCACAACCTAATATAGCTGCCAAAATGATGTCTGAGCTTGTTCTCTATCAATCGTCGATGAGATATAACTTTGCCATTTTGCTATTTTTTTACTCCATCCACTACCCCAATCGCTCTCATGTTTAGGCTTAAATCTAGATGAAAGTTTGGATATCCAAAGTGTTTAGGGGAAGTTATGCCCCACGCATGTGGATTGAAGGCTTTCTAAGGTTAGTGCCATCAACGAGGTGATTCCATTTCAGTATCGCCTAAGTACCACATATCGTATAATCATTAAAATTACCTATAGTCTCCCTCACGTAAGGGCGGGTAATTTTTTTGGTTTTTCAAAATACCTATAGTCTCCCTCATGTAAGTGTGAGTATTTTGTACGGTATAACAGCCTAGCATTAAGTTATATCTAAGGGGGTACCATTTTGTGTTATAAGGAACTTTCACAATGTTTGCAAAATTAATGAATGATGCTCATCAGTTGTTGAAAGGTCCAAACTATACACCATGGAAAAACAAGATGAAGGTAATTCTTGAGATGGATGATATTTGGGATGTTTTTTCTGGAACAACAGTGAGACCTTCATCTGCAGCTGGAGTAAAAAATCTAACTACTGATCAACAATACTTTGATAAGAAAGATAGCAAGGCAAAAGTACTCATTGTGCTTGCTGTTTTTGATGAAGTTTAACCCCATATTGTTGACTATTGAAATAGTAAAGAGGCATGGGATGCCCTTAAAACTATATATGAAGGAAATAATGATTCCACCATTCTATTTATTCAATCTCAATTACATAGTCTAAGCATGAAATAGGGAGAGACAATTGAACTCTTTCTTTGTAGAGTGTCTGAGTTGAAAGGAAAGTTGAATTCTTTAGCAGGACCAGTTGATGATAAGCTCCTTACCTTAGTGGTATTAAGAGCATTACCTGATTCTTGTATATTGTTGATCACCTCACTTTAGGTGTCACAAAGACAAGTTACCTTTGTTGAGTTGGTAAATTTGCTTCAAGAAGAGGAGGCACGCCAACTACAACGAGATGATTCTTCTAACATTGCCCTCTATTCCAACAGGAAGGGCCTTAAGAAGAAAGATAATTTTTAGAAGGGATGGAACTCTCAAAAGCATTCAAAAGGGAAAAAAACTCAAAAAACTCAACAGACTAAGAGATATTACAAGATTTATGACAAGGAAGGTCATGACACAAACATATGTTGGCATAAAAATAAGCAACCAAAATAGAAATGCCAGAACAAACCACAAAATAACAAGCAACCCACAGTGAATGTTGTTGTTGAGAAATCTGACACGGATTCTATGTAGGAACACAAAGTGCTTATGACTACCATAGTATCCAAACAGATGGATCATGTATGGTATGTCGATTTTGGAGCCAGTAAGCACATGACTAGTGAAAAATCATGGTTTGAGTCTTTTGAGGCCAAAGATGGCAAACTTGTCACTATTGTCGATGATAAAACCTACAAGGTTTAGGGAGAAGGTACAATTTTTGTTACTCTTCCTAATGGCAAGTGTCATATTGAGAAGGTTCTCTATGTTCCAGGATTGGCGAACAACTTGTTGTCAGTCACACAAATTCTGGATAAGGACATGGTTGTAAAATTTAGTGTTGAGGGGGGCAAGAAGTGTTGTTCAATTAACAGGAGGGGTAAGAACATTGTAACCACTTCATATAAGTATGGTTTATTTGCCCTAGATGCTATCTCTACTCCAAATGTAGCCATGATTGTCTCTACAAAGGAGGCAACTTCCCTATGGCACAAGAGATATAGGCATATAAGTTCTGGTTACTTACTTGAGCTAAGTAAGTATGAGATGGTAAAGGGTCTTCCTTCCCTTTCTATCATATTACCAGTTTGCTCTGACTGCTTGGCAGGAAAGCAACATAGAGTACCTTTTGAGAGAAGCTCTACAAGATAAAAGAAACCTCTAAAGTTGGTTCACATCGATCTGTGTGGTCCTTTTACACCCATCAGTTGTGGGGGAAAGAGGTATTTTTAGTTATTCATATATGATTACTCATGAAAGATGTGGGTATTCTTTATCCAACTAAAATCTGAAGCATTTGGATTTTTCTAGAAATTCAAGAAATCTATTGGGAAGGAGTCAGGAACTTCTATAAAGACCTTCCGCTCAGATCGAGGGGGGAGTTCACCTCTAAAGAATTTTTTGCATTCTTGACTAAAAATGGATCACACGATAGTTAACTACTTCTTATAATCCTCCGCAAAATGGAGTTGCTGAAAGGAGGAACCTTTCAATCATGGAAATGGTTCATTGCATGCTCACTAGAGCTAGAATTGGGCAACAATATTGGGCAGAAGCTGTCACCACGACAGTATATCTATTGAATAGGGCACCCAAAAAGGACCTAAAAGGAATGACTCCACAAGAATCATGGAGTGGTAGGAAACCCTCCATTTCTCATATACACATTTTTGGTTGTAAAGCATTCATGCACATACCAAAAGAGAAAAGGAAGAAGCTAGATGAAAAAACATTGAGGTGTATTCTTCTTGGGTATGATGAGCACTCTAAGGGTTATTGATTGATTTATCCCTTGAAAAAGAAGATTCACATTAGTAGAGATGTTGTTTTTGATGAGGCTTTCACATCACAAAACACATCAGATGTATACCTAGATCTTATGGAAACTAAAGTTGAGAAGTCTCCTTCATCATCAAAGATTGAAGGTCCTTATTCATCTTCTTCAACATCATAAAAGAAGAATCCAAAGTGGTATACAAGTAAAATTAGAGACTCCAAGCTATCCACTCCACCAGATTTGACTTTGGATAGGCCTCGTACTTGTAGCATGGATCGACAAGAGAGAGCAGTAGCAGAGACTATTGAGGTTGATGATATTTGTCAATATTTTGAGGAACTTTTTGTAGATCCAGAGAGAGATACAAAAGATATGGATATTGATGATGACAGGGTGTTTATGTCTTCAATAGACGAACATGAACCTGCTTCAGTGCAAGATGCCCTTAGTGATCCACAATGGAAGGCTACTATGGATGCAGAGTATAAGTCTCTAATGAAAAATAAAACTTGGAAGCTTGTCAATCTACCATACGAAAAGAAGCCCATAAGCTGCAAATGGGTGTAAAAAATCAAGTAAAAGGTACATGGGACAATATATAAGCATAAGGCCCGATTTTTTGCAAAGGGCTATGCTCAAAGAGAAGGTATTGACTACGAGGAAACTTTTGCACCTACTGCTCGGATGACAACCATTCGAGTTCTTTGTGTTATGACAGCATAGTATGGGTGGAAAGTTCAACAAATGGATGTCAAGAGTGATTTTCTAAATGGTGATATCCAAGAGAAAGTCTACATGACTCAACCTGAAGGATTTGAAGTGGAAGGCCAAGAGCAAAAAGTTTGCAAATTTGTCAAATCCTTATATGGTTTGAAACAAGCTCCTCGAGCTTGGTATATAAAAATAGATAATCACCTACTGCAACATGGATTAAAGAGATGTCCATCGGATGCAAACCTCTATTTCAAGAAACAAGGATTTAAAATAGTGTTGCTTGTACTCTATGTTGATGATATGCTTATTATAGGGAGGTCAGAAACTATGATCTCTACTGTCAAATAGGATTTGAGCAAATATTTTGAGATGATAGGTCTTAGACTTCTCCATTACTGTCTTGGTCTAGAAGTGAACCAAAAGGAGCACTACATCAAAGTGTCTCAGAAAAAATATGCTAACATACTACTAGAAAATATTGCATGAATGATTGCAAGACGATGGCAACACCAATGGAATCAAGACTACAATTATCATGATATGACAAATCACCTTAGGTACATGCTACTATCTATTGTCAGCTGATTGGGAGTCTCATATATCTGACCAATACTAGGCCAGATATCATATTTACTATCAACTATCTTTCGAGGTTCATGAAGAAACCTAATACTAATCACTGGAAAGCAACAAAAAAAGTTATTCACTATGTTTGTGGCACAATGGAATATGGCCTAGAATACAAGAGGAACAACAAATTCTTCTTATAGGGATACACAAACTCAGACTATATCGGGTCATACGATGATCATAATTTAACTTCAAGATATTTTTTTCATCTTGGATCTGGTCCTATATGTTGGCACAGCAAGAAGCAATAGGTGGTTGCTATCTCATTGACAGAGGTAGAATATCGTGCTGCACGTGAAGTTGTGTGCGAAGTGATATGGTTGTGTCGCATTTTGACAAGTATGGGTCTTCCATAAAAATCTCCAATACACTTATTCTGCGACAACCAGAGTGTTTTGAACCTTGTTAAGAATCCAGTGCATCATGAGAAAACCAAGCACATTGATACACAATGCCACTTCATTCGAGACGAAGTACCAAGGCACCGAATTCAGCTTTAGTTCATCTCCACCAATGCACAAGTTGCAGACATTTTCACTAAGGCACTTGCATGTGTCAAATTTGAATTGTTTCGCAGCTCTCTATGTATTGCAAAATGATGTAAGCAGGGGGGATGCTAGTATAGCTAGTAGTTATAAGTTTACTCAAATATTGTAATAAGTGGGGATTTAGCATATTTCAATATTTTATTTGATTTATTATGATCCTAACAATATTATATTGTTGGACATATTTTAGGCTCATTGTTATTTATTATAACAACGCCTATTTTGGTCCCGGGTGGTTCCGTAACCTCCGGACTATTATTAGCTCTGAATTTATTATTTATAATTGGTCATATGAATGAGAATTTGTTCCAATTTTCACATAGGCATTCCCATTTAAGTGTTATGGGCCTTAGAGAATAATTCCTACACTATGGTCATAATGTCTTTATACTGATGAGGGTATATAAAATATAAGAGGACCACTTTGGCATCCTAAATGATGAGGTTTAGTAAGATGAAACCCAAAAAATATGGGACTTTGGCCACTTCTATCCATTGAGTTTCATTTGTAGTGACATTGAAGTAAAATGTGGTGAATCCTTTAGAATGTTGAAAAGAAATATATTGGGACTCTTGAGAACCTTTCTTGTATTTTTTCCTTAAGAAAAAAAATTCTCTATCTTGGCTTGATTTTTGGGTGGTTGTTACATGGATCAGCTTGTCCTTGTAGATTAGAGATAAAATAAAAGGGAGAGGCTTAGTACTACTCACTCTTAGAGTAGATATTTGCAATATTGTAGGTGCATTCTAATGTATCTACCCTTTTTACTCTTCTAAAACCTTGTTCATATTTTCCTTCTACTCAGGTATGGACAAGATATCCTAGATGGGTGTTGGAGACTTTACCTACATTCCTTAGGATATGCTTATTATGCTAAAATAAAAAGCAATTACCAATGAGCAATTACAGGATCTGGTAGACCTGCCTTTTTAACCTCGGAATAGAGTTCGATATATTTTCTAGATAAACCAGTTATGGTAAGGAAACCCTTGAGGTGAAATTAAAGTTTTGATATTTTATGTTCATGCTCTTCCATATTTATGTTTATTAAGTATAATTTTTATAAAATTGACCAAGATTAAACAATAACAGTTCAATTATACCTTATGTATGACCAGTGCCTTAATCCTTTGGGCTATTGTAGAAAGATTTAATAACAACTCAGTGAAATAGAAATAACAAGAAAAAGAAAGAATTGATTCAATTAAGTTCATTCGAATATCATAACAAACATAATTGGTGATCAATGAAAGAAACATTCATTATATGTTCAAATAATGTAACCCATAATGAAGACACACACAAGACTAAATACAAAGATATAAAAATAAAGAAATCCAGAATTGTATTAATATCAAATGATTACACGAAGAGT
Source organism: Wollemia nobilis (assembly GCA_028583015.1). Lineage (NCBI taxonomy): Eukaryota > Viridiplantae > Streptophyta > Pinopsida > Araucariales > Araucariaceae > Wollemia > Wollemia nobilis. The sequence continues at coordinate 3,801,599 of JAQPPZ010017205.1, forward strand.
TGGCATGAATTTGCCATTGAACTCTATTAAAGATTAATACAATAAAATTCCTTATTCAAATAATGTAACAAGTACTTTTTACTCTCTCGTTTCAATCTGGTACCAGTTGAGTCTCTATACCTCTAGCTCAATATTCTAGAAATAATCTCAGTTTCTTGGGCACTTTCCTATCAGAACCTGCACAATAATGGGAAGAATAAGAGATGGAAAAGAAGAAAGACACAAAGGGAAATACAACAACAAAGAACATGGCACTCAAATATACATATAAGCAAAATTATGCTATGCAAAATCTTGATGCAGATTCTGGCCGTGACTACTCCTTTTATATCTTTTGGTTCTTGAATATGTTATAAATAATTTAATCTAAGCCAACTACCTATCATGATCTCCTACCTCTAATTAGCTGAATATGTGAAAACTTTCCTGGATTTGTCTTCTTTACAAAATTTTCCTCTTGTCCGAGCCTTTAGATTCTCCCAAAAAGTGGTTTACAACTATCATGAACTCATGGGCTGGTCCCTTGATCAACAATTTTTATTTCTTCTTTGGTAGTGGACCTATCCATATCTATGCTAATATTTAGAAACACATCCTTTCCCAAAATTTGACCTTCTACAGTTAGGGTGTTCTCAACCTCATTTCTAGAATACAAAGTTTAATTTCATTTTCTTTATGGTTTTATTCTTATTTGATATTCTTGATTAAAAATCCTATTAGTCCCCATGCTTCTTCATTAAAAGACAGAGCAAATATCATAAATTTAAGATCTTGGAGTGTCTCATCATCATCATTTTGGGAAAGGACTGCAACAATAGTGTGCTCTGAAGCAAATGAGTAAATGTTAACACTCTTAGAGTAATCAGGATAGTTTAGCACTGATGCAGTGGTTATGGCACCTTTAATTTTTTGGAAAGCTCTAAGATTTTCTTCTGTCCATTTAATATCAACATCCTTTTTAATCATGTTATTAATAGGTTTAGTTATTTTTTTAAAATTTGGAACAAACCTTCTTACAAAGTTAATTTTTCCAAAGAATGATCTGACTCCTTTTAGGTTCTTAGGAGGAGGTATCTTGGCAATAGTTTCCACTCTAAAGGGATAAATGCTTATTCCTTTTTCTGACACTATATGTCCTAACAGTTTGCCTTATGTTACTCCAAATATACACTTTTTTGGATTCAAAGATATCTCATATTCCTTGCATCTAGCAAATACTATGGCCAAATATTCAAGATGATCTTCTATGTTTTTTGAAAACATTGTTATGTCATATAAATAGACAACTATCTTGAACATTAGACCATTAAAGGCAAAGTCCATGGCCCTCTGAAATGTTGATCCTACATTCATTAACCCAAATGACATTATCAAGTATTCAAACGTTCCCCAAGGGGTAGTGGAGGCAATTTTATGTCTATCTTCAAGATTTACCTGAATTTGGTTATACCTTAAGAAACCATATTGTAATGACATCCTGGATGAACCAACTACAACTTGTAACAATTGTTCCATATTGGGTAGAGGGTAGTTATCTTTGAGTGAACTTTTATTCAAATTTTTGAAATCAACGCAGAGTCTAATTTTTCCATTTTTCTTCCTTACAAGTACTAAATTTTCTATCCAGGAAGAGAATCTTACTTTTCTTACTATTTTTGCATCCAATAGTTTTTGAACTTACTTTTTCATGACTGGATGCAAAGTGGGGTTGAATTTCCTTTGCTTTTACCTGAATGGTTTTGCATATTCTTTGAGAGGGATGATATGAGTCATGACATCAGTTTTGAATATCTTTAAATCTTCATAACTCCAAGCAAAAGCCTCCTTATTTTTATTTAGAAAGCTAATATATAATTATTTTTCTTCCTTTGGTAAGGCTTTATCAATTTTAACCAATATGGGCTCCTCTTTTATTCCAATTTTTATGTCATCAACTTCTATTTATTTGAGAAGTGGTTTATATGCCTTGTCAAAGTCATCAAATAGGCTTTCTAAAGAAACTAACCCCTTTGGGATTCTATTTGTTTTAAGTTGAATTACTTCTATAGGTTCTCCAATTATATATTTCAAATTTTCTTCATCCTCCTCTTCACATAGGACATCAACATAATGGTTCTAGAGGGTCATGAAATCCTTAATATCTACATCATTTTGAAATACTTGTAGATAGACAATTTTGTTAGGTACAGAAGGTTTGTAGACTAAAATAGTGGAAAATATTTTCGTATATTCTGTGTCAATCTTAGGAAAAATGCACCTGAAGCATTAATTGCTAATAAATATGCAATGTGATTCTATTCTCTAGGAATGTAAGAAATGTTGAATGCCAATTCCATCCAAGATTGAAACTTTATACTATTTTAACCTGAGATGTTTAGTTTGATACTTACCTTTGACTTGTTAGATAATCAATTCTGTATCACCAATAACAGTCAAGAAATTTATGTCTAATTATTTTGCTTTTCTAAGTCCTAAAAATAAGGCTTCATATTTGGTAACATTGTTGGTGCATGGAAACTCTAGTCTGTAAGGGATTCCTAGGTAGTTACCCTTAATGTCTGTTAAATTGATTCCTGTACCTACTCCTATTTGAGACTTTGCCTCATCAAAGGACATGGTCCACATCTCCTGGGTTAGAACTCTAGTAGATTCTACATCCACTAGTTCTCTAGTTTTAGGATCCATATCCTTTGCATCAGGGACTTCCATTAAAAATGGGTTATGTCAGATTGAATATACCCCCATATCTTTTTATTCTATAGATTTTACCAGATTAACCATGGTATCATCTAGTTTTATTAGTTCTACTGAGTATTTGTTAAATGGTTCTCTCCTAAGAGTTACATTTTATTTTCCTAAAATAGGGATTGTGGCATAAGACCAATCTAATTGTATAGAACCACCCAATTATTCTGCTCAATGTCTTATTGAAAGAAATGATAAGAAAGGATCCACATCTACTACTGCAACATCCATTACTATATCATTTTTGGGATACTAATCTAGATAGACAAGCAGGCCAATAATTATTCCTACATGAGGTATCTACCTACAGGTGGAGATTCCCTTGTGCAAATTAGTCCTAGATGATCTACTATCTGTTTAGGCATGATACTATGGGATGCACCACTATCAAACATACAATTGTGGATGACATACCTTTCTTCTTCATCTGAGTTATATCTAAGGGATACATAGAATGGTCTAACATATGAGGGTGTTCTAGTCTCATGAGTTGTAGGTTTAATTGCATTGCAAGATTACTTTTATTTTTTTTTCAGTTAACCCAAAAGCTTTACAAACTTGTTCTCTATATTTTTGAATGTTCATTAACTCACCACAAGTTATGTTGACTTTCTACTTACTCAATTTCTTGACATCAAGTGTTTTTGTACATTTCTCATTTGGTAGTTGTTCTATTTCTACCATTTTAGGAATAACTATTTTTTTATTCTTTTCATATTTTTCTTTATAAGTGTTTTTATTTATAGTAGACTTTCCCTTAGCATCGCTTGTTGTGGATTTATCAATTCTTTTTGGGATGGTTCTATTTCTAAAATTTAAAGCAAGAGTTGCCTCTAGCTCTTCTACCTTTTGAGTTTTTGGGATTAATTTCCTTTGTTTCATCTTTTTATACCTAGTTTCCTTTGGTCTTTATAAGATCTTCATATTTTCTACTACTAGGATTTTGGGTTGATGATTTGAGGTATACAACTCCATATCTTCTTCGAAGATCTTTTCTCTTGATTCATATTCTTGGGACCAATAGACATTAATCCTTATATATTCTTCAGATTCATCATCCAAATATATATTATTATATATACTTAAGTATATTCCACAAACATCTAGGTTATAAGGAGCATTATAGGTTGAAAAATAGTTAGGGAATTTTTTTTGATATTAACAAAAGGTATAGGATTGGGACAAAGTCCTGATATTTTTAAACTTCTCTCTTCCTCTAATTATTTCCATTACTTCTATTTATGTTTACTTCATCAGAATTGTTGTTACTTCAGTTTCTATTAAATTTCCTCCTAAATGGTGGCCTATTGTCATTCTATTATTTATCAATTTGAGGGTATGAAGATTCACCATTGTTTTCTTTGTTTCTGTCTATCTTGGATAACCTATTGTTCATTGTATTAAAATTTTGGTCACTTGATTTGATAATTTTTCAATAGGATCTTGTTATGTTCTTCTTTGCAAATTGAATCCTACTTTCTTAGGCTTCCTATCAGGTTGGCTAACTTCTAGAGTGTATGGTTTCATTTTTCCACTGTCTAACATATTTCTTTCAATTCTATAAATTTTTCCATGAATTACTCTATGGTAGCAATATGTTATTGTCTTAATTCATAGTTAAATTCTCTGGGAAAGGTATTCTTATAAAAATAGATAGACTGTATATCATTTGGCCTTAATTCAGTAGGAATTTTATTTATTTTTTTAGAAAATATCCTATTAAAATCATTGATTGACTAATTTTATTTCTTTTTCATGGTTTCTAAATCTGTTATCAGTGATTGTTCATTTTTCCTCTCTCAAAACATTTTTAGAAATACAGTTTTCATTTTGGCAAAATTAATAATATCATTGTTTAGGAGAGTATTAAACCATTCTCTAGATTATTTTTCTAAGATTTGAAGACATAATATCAAGACTACATCCTCATCCTCAACCTCAAGACTATCCATAGCATACAATAAACTCTTAATATGGTCCTCTCCTGTGACTACATTATTTTCGTAGAATTTTGGTAAATATTTATGAGCCTTACTAGGGAGATCATGTAGAGCAATAGGTAATTGAAAATACCTATATCTATTGGTTCTCTATAATTGGAAATTATGATTTTTTGGGGAGGAGGGTTAGCCATATTAACTACTAGAGGATTTTTAATGGGTTTTATAGTAATAACAATGGGTGGTGTAATATTAATTTCACTAGAAGTAGTAGAGGGTGAGTGAAATATATTCTCTATTGTAATAATATATGTATCTTCTCTAGAATAGATACTCTTTAGTGATGAACTAGAAGGATTAGTTTTAGAAAATACCTATGGATTTGAAAACTTTGGATACAGTTCTCGAGTAGTTCTTCTTATCTGCACCAGCACATTCTATTCCTTCTTTCTTGATTTTTGATTTTTGGATGTTAGTCAGTCAGAGTCACCAGCACAATATGTGCAGAAAGAAAAGAATTTTGGTCAATATTGCTCGACCTATAACACTCTCAAACTCTTAGGGTATGTTTCTTGAAATGATACCTTTTTCAAGAAACTAAATCAAGATCAAGAAAATCAAGAAAATATTATGACCATTGGTTTCTTGAAAAATCATATTAGAAACAAGAGTCATACAGGGGAATAGACTTAAAAATATTCTAAAGTAAAAATTGGGTTTTCCTTGCTAGGCCAACTATTGCTTAAGATTAAAATTATCTTAGGGCTTTAAAATATAATAAATATTTCAAGTTCATCCCTGAAAACGATGCCATTAAACTGCTAGAGACTTTTATTGCATCCTTAGGATATTCTTTCACACTATAAGAAAAATCAATTGCCAATGAGCAATTATAGGCTCTGGTAGACCTACATCTTTAACCTAAGAATATAGTTCTATATATTTTCTAGATAGACTAGATATGGTAAGGAAACCCTTGAGGTGAACTCAAAGTTTTAATATTTTTATGTTCATGCTCTTCTAGATTTATGTTTATTAAGTAGAAGTTTTATAAATTGACCAAGCTTAAACAATAACAGTTCAATTATTCCTTATGTATGATCAGTGTCTTAATAATTTGGGCTATTGTAGCAAGATTTAATAACAACTCAGTGAAATAGAAAGAACAGGGAAAAGAAAGAATTGATTCAATTAAGTTTTTTGAATATTGTAACAAACATAATTGGTGATCAATGAAAGAAACGTTCATTATACATTCAAATAATGTAACCCATAATGAAGGCACACACAAGATTGAATACAAATATATAACAAGAAAGAAGTCCAAAATTATATTAATATCAAATGATTACATGAAGAGTTGGTTTGAATTTTCCATTGAATTCAAAGATTAATATAATAAAATTCATCGTTCAAATAATGTAACAATGACTGTTCACTCTTCCATTCTAATATGGTAATAGTTGAGTCTCTAGACCTTTGGCTCAATATTCTAGAAAAAATCTCAGTTTCATGGGCACTTTCCTATCAAAACCTGCATAGTAATGGGAAGAATAAGAGATGGAAAAGAAGAAAGACACAAAGGGAAATACAACATCAAATAACATGGCACTCAAGTATACCTCTTAGTAAAATTATGCTATGTAAAACCTTGATGTAGATTTTGGCTTTGACTACTCCTTTTATAGCTTATGGTTCTTGAATATGTTATAACTGATTTAATCTGAGACAACCACCTGTTATGATATCCTATCTCTAATTAGTTGAGTATGTGACAACTTGCCTGGATTTGTCTTATTTAAAATTTTTTCCTCTTGTCCTCTATTGAGCCTTTAGATTCTCCCAAAAAGTGGTTTACAGTTGTCATGCACTCATGGGCTGGTCCCTTGGTCAACAGTTTCTATTTCTTCTTTGGTAGTGGACCCATCCATATCTATGTTGATATCTGGCAACACATCCTTTCTTAAGCTTTGACCTTCTTCAGTTATTTTCATCTCAATGCCTAGGGGTGTTCTCAACCTCATTTCTAGGCTACCAGGATTAATTCCATTTTCTTTACAATTTTCTTCTTGTTTGACATTCTTGATTAAAAAGCCTATTAGTATCCATGCTTCTTCATTGAAAGACATTAAATATCATAGCTTTCAGATCTTGGAGTATCTTATTATTTTGTATCTTTATCCATCCTCTGTTCTTCTAACTTACGAAACATAAAAAGTTGGTCATTTCAACTAGGAACAAAATATGTCTAGTCATTTCTACTTAATCTTCTGTATCACAATCAAATTCTTGGATCCTATTGATGATAAGGTCTTCTACATTGGAAACTTCTAGAAACTCTTCAAGGGAAAGGACAGCTCTTGCCATATCATATCTTACCGTCTATTGTAGTATATCCATTTATTTCATCCACTTATACCACCCTACTATGTTTAGTTTGAACATGGACACTTTAATGAATTCTATAGCACATTCTACCTTGGTACTATCTCCTCGAGTAAAATTTTTATCCTGAATTTCTTGATAATATTCTTTGAATTTCTAAAATATTGGGAGTAAGGTGTCTCTTCTATATTCCCCATAGGCTAGTAGATTTTTCACCTCCATTGCTATGGCTCTTATTGTACTAATGTCTTTAAACATCTTTATTATATCTCTTATTCCATTATGTATTCAGTGAACCATCTCCCTCTTGATTTTAGAGAGGCAATAAGAATAGTCAATACTCTTGATTATGACTTGTGGTTTGGCCTATGGAATAATGGCCCGTGAAAATTGTGCCTTCAAGTTGTCTATTTTAGCTTGCAGACCTTGAGTAGCTTTTAGTTTGAATTTCAACTCTTTGTTTTCTTTTATAGTAGCTGTGCAATTTGTGCTCATAGGACTTCTCTCATCTATACCAAATATTTCATCTCTCCCATCATATGGACATCACTAGTGTTTGTATCTACCTGAAAAGTAGTAGGGTTTTTAGGAGATAGGATTGTAATTGTTGCCATTGATGGCAAAACATCGGTATCCCTCTCTTCTATGATTGGATTTTCTTTTAGATATTCTCCCCTAACTATAGCCTGCAATTCCATATTCCCAATGTTACTGATAGGTATGTCTTCTTCAAATCTTACCAATGTCACTTTGCCTTAGGCTTTCTTCATTGATGGGAGGGATAGCCTGGCCCTTTTATGCTCTAGATAAGAAGTGGGGCTATCTATTCTAATTTGGTGTCCCCTAAATAGCTCATCAAAACATCTTGATTTTAGTATTTTATTTTTATGGCTGCAAATATTTTAATTTCCCTATTATTGATGAGAAATGACTTGGGGATTGTCTTTGGCACTTGCATCGACATGAACATTGCAAAACTCAATTTTCTATTTAGAGGATCAGACCCTGGTATTTTTTGTGAGTTCATTAGGCACAATTTCTATAGTGGTTGGGGAATCAATTAGAGGTGTGGTAATTATATATATTTTTTCTTTTTTTGCAATTGCTCCTTCTAGTGCTAATTGTGCTAAAATAGGAGTTTTCTCTAGTGCTAATTGATTTTAGCTAGTAGCTTCTTCTGTTATCAGCTGGACTATTTTAGGAATTTCTTTTGGTGCCTGAGTTGTATATTCAACATCAACTGATACCTCTATATGGTCTATCCATTGGTATACTATCTTGAGAAATAGATTTGTAGTTCTTTTGGAGTAATTGCAGGAAAAATAAGGGCCACTAATACTATAAATATTTCCCGTAACCTCACCAAAAATTGAGGATAGTCACCCACATTTTTAATTATGGAATTTCCTCTTTCTTTATATGGATATTTTGACCATACATCCTTTAGATATGTGTTCTCTTGTATGGATTTCAATAGTTCTTCATATTCATCTTTCCTATGATATACCCATGCGTATTTGTGCACTTTCATCATTCTCATGTAACCCCCCATTAGATCATAAGGTATCCATGTTACTTCATAAAAACAAAAATTATCCATATCCTACATGGCTTTGAGCATTGCTAAATATCATTGGAAGTTGTAATGCCCAAATCGACACGGGACTATCAGCCAAGGGACTTTGCTATGTCTCTTCCTTATATGTATTTTCATCTCTTCTACAATTTTCTTGATAATTTCAAGTGAAGCTACAGACATAGGGAAAAACTTTGGTAAATCCTTCTAAGGGATCTTTGCCCATACAACCTAATGTATGAAAATTCTTCCGATAGAAAGTAATCCCCTACTTTTTCTTCCTTCAAGAAGGCAACAATACCAGGGCCTATTCTGGTTGGGAGGCACTTACATAGAACATTGTGTATTTTTGTCATAAAATTATCAAAAAACCACCCTATGTGAAAGTGCCCTTCATGTATCTAGGGGAGTATTTATTGTATATCCCTGACATTGGTTTACCCTAATTTGTCTAACATATCATAACCCAGTTGTCCCGCTATGAGGTGTATATGTTAAAATTAGAGCATATTACATCATTTGGGTAATGTAAATGTACCACCTTTGGTACATAGTTAGAGTAGTTGATTAATGTAGGGGGAGGTTAGCTAGTTACTTCAAGCAATGTAATAAATGCACAAGTATCAATGTGCAAGTTGTAATGTGCAAGGTGTCCCCTTGTACAACTAGGTAGAGTGTTGGCCAAGGAATATATCTTCCTATATAAAGGGACTCATAGAGACATATCAAAATATCAAGTGCATTGTAGTAGATAGTAGTAGAACTCTTGTATGGAGTACAATGTAGTTCTTTAGCTTATATTAATGGAGTGACCATTACCTCCATACTACATTATATTTTTCATCACTTTCTATTTATAGTATATTTTAGTTATATTGTAGAATCACTCTCTCATATTTAATGCATCTTATTAGGACCTATGTTAGATCTCTCCCACTACACATATCCTCAAAAGCTAATAGTGGTATTAGAGCCATGGTGAATCAAGAGAGGATTAGGAAGAATCACCATTGCTTCTATGGGCCTGCATCTTTGTAAATCGAATCTACTGTTATGTGTCGCTGCATGCAAAATTTGCCATTAGGAATCAATTGATAGAAAGAGCCATAGTAGGTCAATAGGATTAGAGATATTCATAGGAAATATTTAAAGGACTAAAATAAATATCAGTTATAGAAATTTTGAGATTACATCTGGCTAGAGTCTTTCCACAGATTTGTAGGAAAACTTGTGAATACTAGGACTCAACATTCATTCCACTAGTTTGATGGATCAACTAGTGAAGAGTATTTAAGGATATGCATATTTTTATGCTAACCATTATCTAAAGTTATTTTTTGTAGAAAAATAGACATTGTGAAAGAGACTTCAGGAGTAGAGTCTTGGTGAAGTTTGGAGATTGGATATCTCCATTGCTAGACTGGAAAACTTCACATTGCAAAAAGACCATAGAAGCCTTGATCAAGAAGAAAGGCCATAAAATCATTGATCTAGAAGAAAGGCCGTAGAAGCCTTGATCCACAAGAAAGGCCATAGAAGCTTGATCCAGAAGAAGGCCATAGAAGCCTTGATACAGAATTATAAATTCTTTCATTCCAATTTCTAACTACTTTTTGTAGGAAAAGGAGATTCAGGAAAAAAATTGGGAAGCTTCCTACAAGAGAGTTAGGAAGAATATATTCTAGTGCTTGCATCAACAAGGAGAAGATTGAATATTATAGATACATTACAAAAAAAAGGTCCCATTACAAGAGCTCCAAATCCTTCAGATTGCAGAAGTAAAGAAAAGGAAACAATAGCCTTATAGTAGACTCAAGGAAGAAGAGACTCTAGAAGACAAGTCAAGAAAGAGATAGAAGATTGGTGATATCCATGAAATATCAATACCTATAGAGTGTAGAAGAAAAAAATTCCACAAAAGCATTAATTATGAAGAAGACTTCAAAAACAAATTCCTGATTCAAAAGGAGATTTCTTGATTTAGAAGAAGACTCCAGATAAGAGTTCCAAAATAAGAATCCAGAGAAAAGGCCATGAAATAGGATATTGGTGATCTCCATTAAATTCTACAAATTACAAAAGAAAAGAAGGACCAGCAAAGTCCTATTCTAGAATTCAAAAGTAGTAGATTTTAGAGATCCGAGAAGAAGATCTCATCACCAAAACTTCCAAAAGTAGAAGGTTGAAGAAAAGGTCTTAGCTAGAAGACCAGAGAAGCTAAAATATAGAAGACATTAGAGAGGTATCAAGGAGAAAAAATAAGAAGGCTTGGAGAGCCTTGTTGTAGAGCTCATAGAAGCATTATCAAAATAGTTCCTAGGAGAACTCATTTGAAAAATCCACTACCAAGAATAAGCTCCTGATAGTGAAGGACTTGGGATAATTATCACCATCTGAAAACAAGCCCAAGAGAAGAAGAATTTGGCAAAGAGTGTCAAATCCTAAAGAAGAATCTAGTGAAGACCTCAAGACATTCAAAATCTTGAGAAGAAGAACATGTTTGAATATAGAATTCAACAAGGAGATTGAAGGAAGATTCAGAAAGAAGCCTACCAAATCCAAGAGATTTGGAGATTACCTCTTATAGAAAGAAGACCCATATCAGATATAATTTTTCTATGAATATACAACAGAAGATAAAATATCACTCGAAGGATTAGAACACCAAACCGTAGGCTCAAGATAGAAAGTTTAAGACCATATTTTGGTGAAGCAAGAAGCTATTTAGGACAACCAACAAGAAGCTGTAAATTCATCCATTACAAGGCAACAACTTGGTGAATCAAACACCAAAATCTACATATAATTTATAAGCCATTAAAGGTAAGCAAATTGGGTGCAATTAGTTGAACTTAAATTAGGGTTCATTATCAAATTCCATTAAGCACCATATTTAGATTATAGTTGCAAAGGAAAAGGGCTTATATTATTGTCTTCAAGAAAGTGCAAAAAGGAGATTTCATTTTAAGATATATTTGCACATTAAATAGGGTTTGGATATTTTTTGAAAGAAAGAAAATTATCACCTACCTATTATCTATCTATAAAGCAAGAATATTACATCCTATAATATTGATTATAGATAAAAATTACAAAATATTCATTAAGGGTTATTTACAGTTGCAGAGATTATAAAGTGCATTTAAAATTATTTTGAGAGTTTATTTATAGGAGAAATAAGGTGAGATTATTGTTACCATTAAAGTGCATTATTAATCCATTAGCACTATACTAGTTAATCTTTAACTAGTTACTCTCAAAAGGGTTAGTTTGTGTTTGTTGATTGTTAAATATATAGGGCACACAACTAGCAGATTATCAAAGTATCTAGAGACACTATTTGGTGCACAAAATCTATAGCATTTCATGGCCCAAAAAAGCCACCAAAAAAAAATCATATTCCTCCAAGGAGAGGAGAAGAAAGCCACCATAAAAATAGTAAAAGAAGCTACAAATCGAGACTTGGTGAGTCTTAGATTCAAGGTGCACTAAAGACTATTTATAGAAAAATAATTAGTGCAGAAATTACTTCTACAAAAGCTTCTATCTATGTGACTATTAGCTTGGGTTAATTACCAAAGTAACCAAGAAAAGGAGAGAGTTGTCTAGCAAAGTAGACAACACTAAATCAACCCTTGACTACAAGAAATTTTCCATTAAAACCAACATAATAGAGTGCAAAAGAAGGTGCAAAAAGAAGGTATTCTATTTACAAGTTTATTTACATTATTTTGCACCATACCAAATTGTCTTATGTAGGAATAAGGACAGGGTTAAGTGCCACAAAGGCAAATTCTTCACAAGGAGAAATCAGCTCAAAGAGACCATGTAAAAGCATCCTCAAATCAAGGTAAAAGAGCCTTTCAAAGAGCTCATATCATCCATGGTTTTGGACAGTCGTATCAAGGTACTTGCAAGAAAATACAACATAACATAAGGAAGGAGAAATATTATTACAAAGGTAAATACATTTTAGGTTGAAAGGAGGAAAAATAAATCACAAGAAGAAAGGCTATACCAGCTATACATACATCCACAAGGAGCACTCAAGGGCATCATTGGAGTATCTCAAAACTCCACCAAATCACTTCCAATAGCTACCAAAGGAGTTGCTCACAATCCTAGCTCATAGCCACTAAAGTATTGCTCACTACTAAAACTAGAAATAGTTCAAACCAAGCACCATCGAAAGCATACAACAAAGGAGAAGATGGCCATAATACATTGATAAAAGAACCTTGTAAAGTATACATTGAAAGACATTGAGAAGAAAAGGTTCATGCAAAGAGGGAAGGTGACACTTGTCACATTGAAGGAAACCCTAATGTCTCCCACATGAGTGCTCACCCTTTGCATGCTTGAAGGAAGGTCCAAGAAGTTGTTACATAGGAGGAGGAATATGAGCATTCATACAAAACTATAATGCTCATTATGTAGAAGAGTCCAAGCATCAACTCTCCCAGGCATTAAAGAGAAATGGACGTGACACTTGTTACCCACTAAAAGACTCAATTATTATTTGAGGCACCAAAGACCAAAGAGGTAGCACAATTCAATAGTAGCATTCATAGCCAGATTTGTAGTAGCATTTATAGTTGAGTTTGTAGCAGACTTTAGAGTAGCATTAGCATTCATAGCAACATTCAATAGCAATGCAAAGAAAAAAATTAAAACTCTTGGTCAATAATGGTCAGATGTGAGGTATTCACTGTCCAAATATTACAATTTGTAGAAACCAAAAATTGGTCTTCCATAAAGTCACATTTAGCACCCCACATCAAATCCTACATAATAAAGTTATATGCCTAAGTTTAGGATTAGGTATATAAGTCCTACACATTATCCTATTTTCTAGATTTATTAAATATGAAAAATCAACCTAGGATACCTTGCCTACCCACTAGACATGTGTCCTAGCCACCTCACTACACCACCTTGCCACATCTCATACACCCTTGTCCCCTTTGTCCCTTCACATGGGGTAACCCTCCACATATCACTCCACTTAAAGCCTTATCACCCTAGTTAAGTGAGACACCCTGGGTGACTCACTCTAACTTCCCCCTCCATTTGGTAGCCCAGGATTACCACTTGGTAATCCTGGTTTTTCACCTCTCATTTCCATCCAAAACCCTAAGAGCCTATAAAGGAACCTTCACCCCACCAAACCAAGGAGGTTGAACATTTGTACCATTATGCTACCAAATTTATACTAGATCTCTGCATGCATCCTAAGGAGAAGAGAGATCTGAAGCCCGAAGATTCTATTTCACAGTAATCTACCCCTCAACCCAAACTACACGTTTGCAATTTCATAGTTGAAATTACATCTGCATGGTTTTTCCCCTAGTCGTGCATGGTTTTCCAGTCACCACCACACGCCTGTGATTTCTTAGAAATAGAAAACATGACATTGCAGATCAGTAAGTTTCATTTAGCAAGGCATTTAGTTTATTTCTTTCTTTATTTTTTGCATTGTATATTTTCCAACTAGGGTTTTATAGCAAAATTTTATATCTTGATTTGCAGGTGCTACTAAATCTTATTTAGTTTTCATCTGTGTAGATAACAGGTACCTTGGAGAAGCTAATGAAGCTAGAGTGGTCCCCACATTGGATACTTGAAGCCCACTCACCCCTCTGAAGTTGTAGTAGAAAGGATGAAGGACACCAATTATTCATTTGGAGGGCACCACCATTGTCATCTTGAGCACTTATGTTGTATCATACATTGTAACATTGCACCCAACATGCTTGGGAAAATTCAAAAGAAAAGCATTGTAATATTGGGAGATTGAGGCTCCCTTGTTAATACAAAATAAACATTCTTTTACATTCGTAAGTGTTTCTTTTATCTACTTGTTTGGTGTTGTTTTATTTGCTATAGAAAATGGTGATCATGGTGGGACCCCCTAAGGGTTAAATTTTTTTTTGCCTTGCATATAATTAGTTTACTGATATTTATTTTTTGTGGTTGCGAGTTTCTAGAATTTGAGTGCACAAAGATTCAATTTGGGGATCGATGGATTTGGAACCTGCTACTATTTGGCCCTGTTACTGAGAAACTATGTACCTACAATTTTGGACATAAGGAATCATGCACCTATGGTGGAGCACTTGATAAAACGCACGTGGATGGTTTCAACACTATGATATTGTGGACCCACGGTTGAAGCATACTGGAAGGAGTGGCAAAAGGAACATAGGTCTATACCCTTGTACTTTTCCTTCCTCTGTTTTAGCTGTAGCATTGCATCTAGGATAGATTAGGAGTCATTCCTATTTACCCTTTTTTCATTTAGGGTCTTAAGCTAGGTTATTTGCATCCAAATTTAAGACATAAAAAAAGAATCTAGATTTACAAGTTAGGTGAATAGAGCATGTGCATAAGTCCAGTTAGCAATAATCTGGGCATTTTTGGGGTTTGGGCCTATGTTGCCCTTGTTTTTTTTCAGAAGAAACTACACATCCACGGTTGGGATTTACCAAATGCACATGTGTGACTAGTGAACTGCACAAATGCAATTTACCAGAACCAATCGCCCACCTATGATTTGGCCCTAATAATAGAAGTTGACCAGATCTTGCTTAGAGTTAGCAACTTCAGCCCTTGATATGATTTTGTTTGTTGTTCTCTATTTTTTTCTTTCTACACTACGCATAAAAAATAGAATTGCATAATAGTTTGCATCAAACAATAAATTAAACAAACCTCACATACTCACTTAAACGTTTAACAAGGTTGGACTTCATAACCAACCCCCAACATATTATTACCCTGTCTGTGGTCAAGGTCGACTCCAAGAACCATTGTAGCTTGGAAAATAACATGCATTCCTATTTAGAGGGTGTATCACTACCCAAGTGATACTGGGTGAGGAATGGTAGGACTTGTGTCCCTCATCGGTTATGGGTTTCATCTCCATAGCTTGATGAGATTCACAATTTGAACTTCATCATCGAATATGTGTGTGTGGGAATACAAGTGAAATCCTAGAATCATTTTAGGGTATAAATTTTGCACATCAATTTTTCTTTCTTTCCAAAAACTTTCAAAATTGCAAAAAAATAGAAAACTTAAAAAATTAAATCAAACTTTGCACGAACTTAGGAACAAAAGCCTTTTTTTTGTTTACTTTGAGTGTTGTTTTGCATTGTGCTTCTTTCATGCATTCACATACCTAAACTTGTATTTTACACATCATCACACCTTAGTGTATAGTAACGACCCATGGTTAGGCCAAAAAGTTAGCACTAATTTAGAGTCAATTATCTTCCCCTATGGATCCATCTCAAGCTAGTCAAGTTCCTAACACTTCAATGGTAGGGCAAGGTAGTGTACTATATCCAAGAACTTGAATGTAGGGCCCTCTAGTAGTGCCCCTATTTCAGACATAGATTTTATGCATAGAGCTACCAACATAGCTATTCTTGAGACTCCTAGGAGTGATCCACATACACCAACAAATGGTCATGTCACACTTGTAGATATGGATGCCATTAGGATGTACCTGAATGTAGCTAGTATGGTTTTTACATCATTACCACCACTTACCATCGCATCTCACACTATGCCATATTTACATCAGGAGTCTACCTCCACACCTGTAATAGTTCAACTCAGCCTTCACGAATTTGATTTTTGAGCCAACTGATGCCACCCTAGCTCATGGTCACCCATCATCATCTACCCAACCACCCATCACCTTGCCACATCAAAACATCATTTGCACCAACCCCCTTTATGAAGCACCAACTCAGGTAGCTTCTTATGTCCTCACATCCATTCCATCTACTGCCTCTACATACCCCATGCATCCCATAATTCCTCATTTGATGGCAATACATTTTACAACCTACCCCCCACATACATCTACTAACATGGTTGCGTCATAACCAACCCAACCATCTACGTCATATGTGATTGTTCCCACCTCATCTATGATTGTCATGCAGTAGGCCTTCTTACAACTGCAATAAATGATTTTAGATAATGCTAACCATAGCATTAATATTAACCTACAAAAATAGTCGTAGAGGATTGATTAGAACCCACCATCAACATTTCATCAAACCCACACCTTTATCCAAGATCCATATTGGGTATTGTGCCCCCCAACCACTACCATAGCAACTAACCCACTTCATCACATGTATTCTAACTCATCAGGCCAACATGCTATCATGACCCCATCACCTCATAAATATCATAATCCTCATAAACCATCTTATCATCATGAATTTCAGCCTAACATCCTTCATCACCCCCATTCCACCTACAATGCACATTATTACCAACAATAGCAAGTAAACTAAGGTTTTAATCCTATTGAAGATCCTAAGTTCTAGTTCTTATAGAACCATATTGTATCGCTCCAAATTTTTTGCATCCTTACCTTCAGGCTATAGGATCCATGCCCGAAAGGGGGATGTGAAAAGGATGGGACAATACCTCAGACTGAGAGGCCCTTTGAGGGTCTTGCCTCTCGAGGGAGGGATATAAGGGTGAATTTTCGATAGATGGTGGGTTCACTAGGAAACTTTTGAATGGCAGTTTCCATGCCTAGGTTGATAGTGAGTTTGATGTGTTCATTTTTATACTTGATCATTCAACTCCTAGGTTTGGCCAAGATGAATCTAAACTATTCTATATGCCAATGCTGATTTAAATGAATACAGAAAATAGGAATAAATGCTAATAACAAAGAATATGCTAGCTAGAAATTTTCATACCTGATTCTGGATGTTTGATGAAGATTCTAAATCTTGTAGCAGTTCAGATCGTCTCAATTCATACGTAATTGTATGATATTAAACAGGATCATCTCAAATCATAGAAGGTCATCTGAGATCAGACAGAATCATCTGAAATCTAATGAATTCATCAGATGAATTCGTCAGAAACCTGCAATCATAGAAATAGATACAAAATACCCAAGATGCAACTACAGAAGTGAAGGGAAATGATAGAAATAACTATAAATTTGTCTAAATGATAGATCCAAATAGTAATTAAAGAGGAAAAGCATTAACTTCACAATTTATTTTAATTTTATCATGCATTTATACTAGATGAGGTGAACTCCAAGATGCATAAGTATAATAATTAAAGAGAATGTAGAAATACAATAGGAAATTACAAAAAAGCTATGAAAATGCAAACTCTGGGTTCTGATTGCCCCCAATATGGACTACAGTCAGGATCGCCTCCAATCGTACGAGATCATCTGCGCTCCTCGACAAAATCATTCGTAATCATTCGAGATCGTCTATGATGATCCGAGCTATCTTCGACTGAAAAACAGTAGAGTTCCTACAAGAAAATGCAAAATACCGAATACAGACAGTAGTGCGAGGGAATAAGGAACTAAATCTGCAGGGAAATACGTTAGCTAAGGGTTTTAGGGGGTTCAGGGGGATAAACTAGAAAAATCCTAGTTTATATAGGATTAGGAAGAGGTTAGGAGGTTGGGGATCATCCCAATCTGGGAGATCTCCAACAGGGAAATCTCCAACTACGTAGACGCGTTTCTGCCCAAGTTGGAGAGGTTGTTGAAACAGAAGCTAATTATGAAAATTTGGTTTTGGGATGAAATCGTCTGGACGTTCTGTTCTAGATGAATTCGTCAGATCGGGGATGATTTCATCTAATCTATGACGATATCATCCAACGGTCAAAACAAATCCTAAAAATGGTGCGAAAAACGGGGAAAGCGGGTAACAGGCGATTTAACGGGCAGTTTGGGGTTGAAATTCAAATTTTTATCTTTTATCTTTTTACTAAGGTTTAACCGTGCCAATTTTAGGGTGCTACATTTTGCCCCCTCTTTAGCGAATTTTCCGAAGAAAATGCGTTAAAGACGAGTTTTTCCCGTTTTACAAGAAAGCAAAAATATACTCAATTTTTTAGACGACGATTCTTGGTCGAATCGTACGAATGCTGACTATGGTGCCCCCTCCGTGTTTTTACCCAAATCGAATGTTTGAGGTAAAAACACGGAAAAACAAAATTAAAATGTTGATTTTTAAATAAAATTAAAAAAACTAGGGTAAAACCCTAATTCATTTTTACTGTTCATTTTTACTATTCCAGAGCTCTGTAGAGAGAAAAATGGTGGAGACAGCGCACAAAGCGACAAAGGTCCGTCGCGGGCTATGGGTAAGGATCTAATCCTAGTAGATTAGGTTTGATTTAACTTTGTACAATTTTTTTTTATTTAAATTTTGATTGTTTTGGGCATCGCGACCATTTTTAGGCCGTCGACGATGTCGGGACGAAATCGTCCCTATTTCGCCAAAATCGTCGATTTTGTCTAAGGGTGAAATCGATGAACTAAGGGCGATCTCATTCAACAAGGGGTGATCCCAAAGTTGCGAAATTGGAGATGATTTCATCCTAACAAAGGACAATTTTTCCCAATTTGGGACGATATCATCCAATGGTGGATGATATCATCTTTAAACTTGATTTTAAAATGTTTTTAATTGGATTTTAATGATTGATTTATTAATAAATTTTGTTGTTTTATTGTTTGTTTTGCAGAAAGGGTTACTAAAGAGCCAAGAATGGAAATACGACAGACTAAGAGATGACATAGCCATGCTCGACCAGGTAGAGCATGACCGACTAGCATAGGTCGGTCTACAGCATGTGGCAAAGATGCCACAAGTACCGACTGACATGGGGCTACTGATAGCCCTAGCAGAGAGATGGTATCCGGGGTCATCCTGCTTTCGGTTTCTGATAGGGGAGATGGCTCCCACTCTAGAGGACGTATGGAGGATCATGAGGATCCCCATACAGGGACAACTGATGATGCCTACGGCCAATCAAGGCCAGGCGATGATGAGACTGATTGGAGACCCAAGCTTCACCCTGGAGAAGGGCGGGGTGAACATCGAGTCTCTATGGCAGATTCTTGGGGCATCTAGGCTGACTCAAGTTTTGGTAGGAGTGGTCGGTGGCTTACTATTGTGCCACCAGAGCGGGTGCAAACTACCGTGGGTGCTCTCAGACATAGTCTACGACATGAGAGACCATGGGTACAGATTTGCATGGGGCAGCTTTGTACTTTCCCACTTGTATAGGATCCTATATGGGGTCGTATACAAGGGAGGTCGATATTTTTTCTTGACATCGCTGCTACAGGTTTGGTGCTGGGAGCACATTATGGTGCAGAGGCCGGTGGGGCTCCCATTGATAGGGGTTGACCGGGAGAGGCCCTAGGTTTTCTATTGGTGGCTACAGAGGGGGTCATAGTGGTGGATAGATCTATCGATGTCACGAAGGTTGCTGGATGACCTCATCCTAGACCAGATCACCTGGAGGCCATGGTGAGAGCACCCTAGGTGGGCAGAGGATGGGCAGGAGCTAGCTCGCATCAGGCGAGTCTGTTGGCTGAGGATGGAGTGGGGAGAGGTAGAGCTCCATCGCTATGATCGGGTACTATGATAGTTCGATCTACAACAGGGGATCCCTTCTCTTAGGGATTACGAGTACTCCCATAATGTTTAGGATAGTACTATGCTGAGCGAGGCTCCAGATATGTAGTGATTCTAGAGTCAGGACATGGACGATGCCCCCATACAGCCAGTGGATGGTGATGACATCGGGGTTGTAGATGGCTACGATGCCTAGTACGTAGGCATCCACCCTCCTCGGATGATGAGGGCGTAGGGTCCAGTGCATGCCATGGTGCACCAGATGGGGAGGCGACGGTAGGCTGCTATTGAGGCAGCACAGGGCCACGAGAGGAGAGAGCAGCAATGGTCTCCATAGGAGGGATGCCATAGGATGGGTCAGGCTTCATAGAGACCACAACAGCTAGGGAGGAGGGAGGAGGGACTGCCTCCTCAATAGAGGGAGAGACCACCATCACCCGATAAGGGCAAGGGTGTCGAGGTAGGGGAGAGCAGCGAGATGGCGGCTCTCCGAGCTGAGGTTGCTCGCCTTTAGGATCAGGTGTAGACATTATAGGATGAGGCTACATGGCTCAGAGCTCGAGGTGGAGGAGCGAGCACTTTGGATCTGGCATAGTCTATTGCTCAAACCGCATTCTACCAGGGGCTATACTATCACATGGTTCCAGAGAACCAGAGGGTACCACTACCAGCCCCTATTGCGGAGCTAGTCATGATGGGATCGTCGAGGACATCCTCACGATCGATGACGAGGACCCAGGATATAGCCCGGACCTCTATGGGACCACCTCCTCCATGTCAAGGGAGGGGAGGAGATGAGGCTGAGAGCTCGAGGGCTTCTCGAGACTAGGTGACTAGAGACTGCACAGAGATTGTATAGAGTTTTGAGAGGATTGAGTATGCCAAGGTGTATATTGTGGCATACCAATCCAGTTTTGATATGATGTATATAATTTTTGTGATCTATATATGATATTTTTGATATGACTTGGTCAAATATTTTTATGATGCTTTTAATGTTTGAATTGTTTGCTTGTTTGATTGATGATTCATGTAATTATGTCATTTGGAAATATTATAATTTGATGTCATGTTGTAAAATTTTAAATGAAATAATTTGATGTAAACAATTGGTTGTTGTGGTGTGATTTGATGAAAAATAAAAAGAGACTTCTAACAATAATTTCAAAGGACATTGTCGCTGTTATAGACCATTTCATGGAGTCGCCGCTCACTCGGTCGTCAAGCTAATCCCAGTATAGAAATATTGTTGAAAAGTAAAAGAGTGCTTAAGAGACTGTCTTAAGACTTTGTGTTGTGATGATGGAGATGATGATGGTTTGATGATTTGTTTTCAGATTTTCATAAAAATAGTATGCATGAGATACTAAAAGAAATATGATTTTGCTAGGCATAAATTCCTAAGTGTGATAAAATTTTGAACAATTCCTTAGGAATTATACCATGGTTTCAAAATGGAATGTTGACATAATGACATGAAATAGAATAAGTGTTCGTTCATTTGTTTTAAAGCATGATTGTGTAACATAATGATGCAAGTCATATGAATTTGTTTTAAAAGAAATGGAAAATACAATTAGAACAATGGTTTGCGCTAGGCATAGAATTGATAGGTATAGACTTATACCATCATCGTGAAATCCAAAGAAGAAAATAGATATTTTAGTTTTATTGCAAGATGAATTTTTGACTTTTGATAAACAAAAAAAATAATAATATGAAAATTTTGTTTGAAATCATTTTTGTGATTTTGTGAAAAGATGTATGTAATTGCTTTTATACAAAACAAAAATTCTGAAATAAAAGAATAAAATTATTCCAAAAAGAATTACGAAAACATTTTAAATTATTTCAAAGACAAATGTAGATTTATAAGGGATCCTCGTGTGCAAATGTGAGTTCATTACCGATCTTGATTTATCATAATGATACAAAATCTCTCAAATACAAATGTGTGTGCGATTGTATTGTTCTTTCACCAATTTTGAGCAAGATAATTTGATACAAATAATTTGCCTTAACCAAATAAATGTTCGTTGACCATGATTTATATGCATGTAACCGTACCAGACTACTATGTAAGTCAGGTTATCAAGAGCTAGCTAATCCATAAGCTGACATAGGTCTGTACAAAAGAAGGTCGCTAATGTGACAGACATATCACCACGCTAGGAATTACCCAAGGCCAAGTGGGTTGGGCACAAACCACCTGTTATGGGGCTTACCTCACGGTTTTCGAATAATTGAGAATTCCAGGGATTCAAGCTCATTCACCCTTCTTTTCTTTTCAAAGGGGTAGGGAAAGGATTTTATTGCATTTTGCTTTTGCGTTTCTCTTTTGCTTTCTTTTTTTTTTTGTACTTTTGTATTTTTGCTTGATATTTGAGATAATGCTGAAATATTGTTGTGATGGTACAAAATAACATTTTTCTTTTTCTCTTTTTCTTGAACTTTTCTTTTCTTCCTATGCTAGGGATACTTGCTCGGATTAGCTGTAGAGCAAGGGATTTTTATTCTGGGTAGGGGTGAGCTTGTCCTTTTGTCAATTCTCAAAGATTCTAGACCATGTGCATGATAGGATAGCAGGGGAAACTTTTTGCTCAAGAAACCACTTCTACTATGTAGCATCACATCGAATTTGCAATGAAATCATTTTAATGTGAAAAGATATACTTGGTTTAAGTAAATAACAAGATCAGTTCTCTATGCTCAAAACTTTATTTAATGCCAATGTGGACTTTGATATAAGAGAGATTAATAATCATACCAAATAAAATCAAGATATTTATTCATGTGAGTGTGAAAGTGTGGGATTCCAAATAAATGCTAATTTATCCAAAATAACTGAAAATATAACTGCAATACTGCACAATTTGACAGGTACAAAAAATAAAAGATGTTTTTGAAGATTTTGATGATTTTGATTTTAAGTTATGAATTGAAAGAAATACAAGGTGATTGTTTTTGAAACGTTTTAAATAAGTGACTAAAAGGAAATAATATGCAAAACAAATATATACAATGATGAAATGACCAAATTTTATGCATAGTAGCGTTTGAGATGCATAATGTTCATAGGTTCTTTAAGTTCTTTACCATCTAAGGTAGATAATTTGTATGCTCCCGATCCAAATTTAGCAGGTGATGACATATGGTCCAAGCCAGTTGGGCTCAAATTTACCTTTAAGGTTTTTAGTTGCATTAGTATTTTTTTGATTTTCTTTTAAGACAAGGTCGCCGATCTCAAAGGATCGATGATGAACTTTCTTGAGATATGCTCTTTTAAGCTTGTTTTGGTAGGCACGAAGATGCTCCAAAGCATTGATGCGCTTTTCATCTAGAAGTTCTAGCTGACTAAATCTGTCAGCACGATATTCATCCCCTACTTCAGTATCTTGAAGTAGTAGAGCTAAAGAAGGAACTTCTAATTCAAAGGGAAAAATGGCTTCAGCACCATAAACCAAAACAAAAGGTGAAGTTCCAGTGGGAGTTCGAACACTAGTTCGATAGGCCCACAAAGCAGGATATAATTGAATGTGCCAATCTCGATCGGATTTATTGACCAATTTTTTGAGAATTTTGATTAAGGTTTTATTAGATGCTTCTGCTTGGCCATTACCCTGAGGATAATAGGGAGTGGACCAACGATGTTGAATTTTATATTTTTGACATAATTTTTTAACATCTTTATTTTTGAAACAAGTTCCATTATCGGAAATGAGATTGGAGAGAATTCCAAACCTACAAATAATTTGGTTAAAAATAAATTTGGAAACTTGTGTTCCAGTGCAAGAAGCTAATGGCATAGCTTCAACCCACTTCGTGAAATACTCAGTGGCAGTTATGATGAATTTGTGTCCATCGGATGACACGGGGTTGATTTTTCCAATGATGTCTAAGCCCCATTTTGAAAAGGGCCAAGGAGATGAAATAGCCTGCAATTCTTGTGCAGGTGCATGGACAAGGTCGGCATGTTTCTGGCACTTGTCGCAATGTCGCACATAATTATGTGCATCACTTTCCATGGTAGGCCAAAAATATCCTATCCGAAGGAGTTTCTTAGCAATGGCGCTACCACTAAAATGTCCCCCACAAGATCCATTGTGGGCTTCATTCAAAGCGGATCTAGATTCTTCTAGATTCAAACATCTCAGTAAGATGCCTTCAAAAGATCTTCTATACAAGGTATTACCAATAATCACGAAGCGACTTGCTTGTCTACGTAATAACCTACGTTGGTTGCTAGTACAACCATCAGGGAAGGTTCCTTTCTACAAAAAATTAAATATATCAGTGTACCATGGTTCGGGAGTTGTTTCGTTGATGAGAAACACATCCAAAGGTTCTAAGCATGATTTGCTTGAAGCGGGTTCCTGGAGTCGATGAATAATGATGGTAGCATATTCATCGTCTAACTCCAAGGGTAAAAGAGATGTGGTCTGCAGCCATAGCGTCGACCGCACGATTGCTAGTTCGAGGAATAGCTTCCAAAGTAACTTGATCAAACAAGGATAATAATTGCAAAACATATGCTTTATATGGGCATAATTTATCATCTCTGGTCTGATAAACATCATTGATTTGATTTATGACAAGTTGAGAGTCACCGAAAACCGATAAATTTTTAATTTTCAGTGCCAAGGCAGCTCGTAATCCAAGGATAAGAGCTTCATATTCAGCAATATTATTGGTGCAAGCAAATGTTAATTTAAAGGACAGAGGTATAAGATGTTTCTGTGGAGATTAAAATAATACCCGCACCAGCCCCACTCATGCATCGGGCTCCGTCAAAGTATAGGGACCATTGCTCTGAATGGTCTACCTCTAGTTTAAGGCATTCATCAGGAAACTCAATGATGAGGGGATGAGTAGACTCTAAGGGTGCGACAACTAATTGATCTGCTATGATTTGACCTTTAATAGACTTTTGTCCTATAAACGTGAGTTCAAACTCGCTTAGCGCAAGAACCCACTTTGTTGTGCGACCAGATAAATACGGTCGACTCATAAGATATCGCAAAGGGTCGAATTTGGCAATAACATACATTTTTTGACTGAGCATATAATGTCGTAGTTTTTGTGTAGAAAATACGACTGCTAGACATAGCTTCTCTAATATGGTATAGCGAGTTTCATAACTGATTAAGGTTCTGCTGATGTAATAATTAGCATGTTCTTTGTTCTCATCGTCAAGCTGAGCTAACATAGCTCCTAAGGCAGAATCGAAAGCAAAAATGTACAAGATAAAAGGACGATCAGATCTAGGTGGGGAAAGCACTGGTGGTTTAAGGAGATATTGCTTAAGGAGTCCAAACGCTTCCTGGCATTCTTCATCCCAATGAAAAGAGACATCTTTCTTAAGAAGCTTAAGAAAGGGTCTAGTTTTGTCTGCCAACTTATCGATGAAGCGGCGAATAGCTTGAAGCTTACCTTGTAAACTTCGTAATTCTGATATATTGGTGGGTGTGGGCATATCTATGATAGCCACGATCTTGAGAGGGTCAATTTCAATGCCACGTAAAGAGACTATAACCCCTAATAATTTATCGGACTTAACTTCGAATATGCATTTGGCTGGATTTAGTCGGATAAGATATTCCCTTAACCGATCAAATACTTTCCTCAAGTCATTTAAATGATCATCTTCTTTGATAGAACGAGCTATAATATCATCTACATAATCATGTAGGATATCATGCATCATATCATGAAAGATATAAGTCATGGCTCGTTGATAGGTTGCACTGCATTCTTTAAACCAAATGGCATCACTTTCCAACAAAAGGTTCCCCAAGGGGTAATAAAGGTTGTTTTAGCCTGATCTTCAGGAGCTATCCTGATTTGATTATAACCAAAAAATCCATCCATTAGGGATATCATTCCACTTCCAGTAGTAAATTCAATGATCTGATCCATGTTGGGAAGAGGAAAATCGTCTTTAGGGCATGCAGCATTAATATCTCTGAAGTCTGTGCAAACCCTAACTTTAGTGGCTTCTTTCTTAGTTACTGGAACTACATTTGAGATCCATTCAACATAATCAATGGCTTGTATAAAAATAACTTTCAACAGTTTTTCTAGTTCTCCTTTGACTAGTAAGGCCACTTTAGGATGCATTTTTCTAAGTTTCTGTTTAATAGGTTTAGCATCCGGATGGACTACTAGATGATGCATAACTACAGAAGGGTCCAAACCTGGCATGTCTTCATATGTCCAAGCAAAGACATCTTCATAGTCTTTAAGAAATGAGATGTATTTATCTTGTTTTTCTTGACTTAATTCTGATCCAATATTGATTATGTGAGGGTTATGTTCGGTTCCAATGTTAATTTTTATAACGTTTTCAACTTCCATATGTAAATCTCTCTCAAAATTAGGTGGGGCGGGTGAAACACCCAATTCTTGTAATTCTTCCAAGGTTAACTTGGATAATTCGTCTTGAGGAGTCATAGCTTCAAGCTGGGCTATACTCGGTATAGAGCCATCAAAATAAAATTCATTATATAACAATTCCTCAATGGAAACATCATGAAAGATATCTCCCTCCAACTCGTCATCGGATTCGACAATCATTTCAGGGTAAGCTATGGATAGCATATTGCAGGTAAAGGAATTATTCTTTGCATGCAAAGAATCTTGTTTATCGAGATAATCTTGGTAACATACAAGATGGTCATCATCCTCAAATGGGAAGGGCTGACCTTTACTAGAAAATAGGCCCACACCACAGCGGGCAGGCCATGGTTCTACCTCGAAAGGTTCTTTCATACCATTTTGGAAAGGTCCCAAACCTTTCCCTTTATATCCCAGCTTAAGCATTATAGGCTTAGCTTTAAGATACTCATTAGCAAAATAGCATCTAGCATATCCAGCACAATGTGTCTTAATGTTTCTAGGTATTCTTCCCCAATCATATCCCTTATAAATAAAAGCACAACTCCCGACTTGGTAGATACTTCCCATAGGTTGTGGGAGGCCCAAGGTACGAGGAGAGGGTGGGAGTTTATTTAAAAGAAGGGAATCTTGCATAGCAGTGTTTGTTTTTTTTGATATAAGAATTTTAGATAAATCGGGTAAGAGCTCATCAGTGAGAGCATAGGAGGTAGAAGGAACATTTCCTACATCGTCGGATGTGGAAAGGATGCCTGTAGTGGATGTAGATGTTATAGGGATATTGATGGGTGAGTCTATAGGTATGGAAGATATAGGAGTAAAATAGGAAGCATCGGTTGTAATTTTGGGATCTTTTCGAGGTCCTGATGTGGTTTGTTCAGAAGATGGTTGAGCTATATGTATAGGTGTAGTTGAAAGAGTAGATGATGTTATGGGTGTGTGTTTCACACGTTTGGGTGGATGATGAGAATTAGGATGTGTGGATGACAAGGCAGGGCAAAATTGAACTCCAATAGGTTCTGCCAAAGCACACATATCAAAGGGTCTAGGATCACCATGAATGGTAACCAACTGGTTTTTAAATTCGAATTTAACACATTGATGTAAAGTGGATGGAACCGCTCGCATCGCGTTGATCCAAGGGCGACCCAAAAGTATATTGTACGATGCGGGGCAATGTACAATAAACACGGTGGTATCTAGGGTTCTAGGACCAACTTGCAAGGGTATAGTAATGACTCCACACGTTTCTTGTGTCTCGTCATTGAAGGCTTTTATAATCATATCAGTTCTTTTCATTTCGTCACTTCTAAACCCAAATCGTTGGTAGAAGTCAAAAGTGCATATGTTTAAAGATGAACCATTATCAATCAAGACTCGTTTAATGGCTACATCTCCAATTAGGGCAGTAATATATAAGGGGTTATCCTTATGTAAACTATGTTGCGGGATATCTCTATCCCGAAAGTCAATACAATCGACTTCTCGAGTTATGATAGCATTGGACATAGCTTTAGGTTGAATATTTTGTGGTACCATCATTTGGCTTAATGTGAGCATTAATTCATCCCTATGGGTGGGAGAAGATCTTAACAGGTCCAAAAGGGAAATTCTAGCTGTAGTATTGGATAATTGTTCATTAATATTATAAGGAGGCTTAGGTTGAACATTAGGCGCATAATTCCCTTTATTGGGATTTTTCAAAACAAATGGAGCTGATCCATCATTCTGAGTTTGATCTTGTTGAGAGTTTTGAGCCTGTTGTCTGGTAACGGCTTCGATGGTTCCTACAATATTATTTTGCGGGTGATGAATAGGTCTTGGTCTAGCATTTATGGCTTGTTCATTAGAAAGTAATTGGTGAGAAAATGGTCTAGTAGTGACTCTTTGAGGAAATGGTTCTTCTGGAACCATAGAACTTGTGATAGGTTGAATAGGATCTGATTCATCTTCAAAACTATTCGATTGATTTGAGGTGATTTCCATGTCACTTTCAGTCTCATATTCGGTGTCACTAAGATCAAGTGTCCGAATATTATGTAGAGGTCTAGTCGTAACTATGGATAAAGTTGTGTCAAATATTTGAGGATCCTGAACAGGTAATTGTCCACTAATAGTCCCCACATATCGGGTAGGAGGGGGAACATTATGATGCTCAATTTGATTAGCCACCTCTTTACCATGCTTTGGTAAAGGATGTTGAAATATGTCCAATGATTGATTGGCATTCTGATTCTGATTTTGGGGAATGTTCTTTTGAGCATTATTAGAAGGATTTTGTTTAGGTTGAAAGGCTTGCACCTCCATCTCATTGTTATCAATCAGGTCTTGTATTTTATGTTTTAATATTTTACAAGAGTTGGTAGCATGTCCAGGTCCTCTATGGAAATCACAATGTAAATCAGCTCTGTATCCGGGTATGGTTGGATCAGGTTCCCGGATAGTTGGTAATTGGATCAATCCTCGTGCTAGTAATTACGGGAGAATGGTTGATAAAGGTTGATTTAACCTAGTAAATTCTTGGGGTGGTTTATCAGGAGGTTTCAATATAAACTTCTCTGTTGTTTTCGTAGTATTAACATTGGCAATGTTTTCGCTATCAGTGACTCCGTCACCCACAACTTGTTTATTTTTATATTGATTTTTGGATGTTTTCTCATCATCTTTCTTTTTGAGTTGACCTCTTCTAATGAGAGCATCTTCCACTCTTCGAGCTAAATCTATAGCTTGATCGAAGGTGGTCAAGGTAGCAATTGATAATTCATAGGATAGTTGTTCTTGTAAGTTATTGATAAAAATATCCAACATTTCTCGATAAGGTAACACAAAGTGTAACTTTCCTATCAACTGCCTCCATCGAGCTAAGAAGTCAGCAAAACATTCATCTTTGTCTTGTTTTAGGTTGTACAAATATTTAATGGTTACATGCCTTTCAATATAGGCACTAAATTGATGCACAAAAGACTCAGCGGTCTCTTCGAAATTCCTCAAAGAATGAGTGGGTAGTTGATAATACCACTCCAATGCCATCCCCCCTAAGCTTTTCGGGAACATTTTTAGTAATAACAAGTCATCATGTGATATGTCATGACATGCTATCCTAAACATACGAAGATGCTCTATGGGATCTTCAGTTCCTTTATATATAGGTAGGACAGGCATAGGAAAGTGTTTGGGATATGGTTGTGCTACAACTATAGGGTCTAGAGGTTGACTACACATCTCTCGATAATTGTACGAGGGACGGTAGGGATCTATCTGGTCCATGCGAGAGACTAACTATTTCACCATAGCTTCCAGATTACCAGTTTTCCACCATATTGGTTTGGTGGTACATGAGTATGGGATTTGTGAGCGTAGGAAGGCGGGACATAAGGATTAGATGCTATATTGTTGTTATGCAAATGGTTGGCGGGAAGAGTATTATGAAGAAGATTTGTTGTAGCATTATGTTGTATCCCAGATTGTTGGAAATTGGTATTTGGTTTTGTTTTAGGCTTTTGTTGATTTGAAGTATATTGATCAATAGCTTGGCGAAATAGAGTAGTGAATGAAGGTTTCTTTTGTGTGGGAATAACCCTTGGCTTAGTAACAGGCACTCTAGGTGGTTGGGTAGCCTATTGTTGTTGCATGTTTTGGATTATAGCAGCCATGTCCAAATTGGACGGTCCAACTTGATCACTCTCTTGATCAACGAAGGACAAAGGATTAGTGCGTGTGTGATATATATCTTCTAGGGTTGCTTGAGTGTCACTAATTTGATCTTTATCCATATGAACTGCTCTATTAAGAGTGCCAATATTATTATTGAGGAATTTCCAAAAGTGTTCCATGTTCTCAAAAGTAACAGCTCCTTCTACAGTTATTTTAGGAGATGAGGATCCTTCCTCTCTATCATTTTCTTTTTGTTCATTTGCATCCACAAATTCTTCTTCTTGTTGGTTTAAGGTTCCTTCTTCCTGAATTGGGTCTTCAGGAAGAACATCTGGGTTATTTTCTGGTTTTCTTAACCAATCTTCTTCTACTTCAATTTGTTTTCCATTCCTGAGTCTAGTCATTATGTCTAAATTTAGATTTTAGCAAATATATATTAATATATTTGCGACAGAGTTTGGGAGGTATATATTTTAATTATATACCTACTATAATGCTTAAAGGAAAATGTTTTGATGATTTTTTTATTTTTTTATTTTTTGATTTATGATTTTGTTTTTGTTTTTGTTTTTATACTTATAAAGACAATAAACAACACACTAAATGCAAGAAATATCAATAATAAAATAATAGCTTAGTTTTCTATAAATAGTTTATAGATGTCATTGATAGGATCAAGTTCATCAAGAGTCATAAAATGCTCCTCTTCAAATTGGAAATTGTTTTTCAGGAAGTCAACAAAGTGTGCTATGGTGATATTATCTGTTTTAGATTCTGTTTTGTAAAAATAAATCTCATGGCAATACTCTCGATATAACACAGCTATGGGAACTCTATTCCATCTCTTTCTATCCGTAAGAATGACCTCTTGGTCCTCTATACGAGACAGAAATTGATGTACTATGGCTGCATTCTCAAGGTATTCCTCAAAGGTGTACAATTCAGAAGACACAAGGGCTCTTTTATCTGCTAACCACCTATGGCAAGCTCTCTGAAGTTCATGATACAAAATCACTTGATCGGGATCCAGGATTCTATCTAGGACAAACCTCTTAATTTGCCTAAGTTCGGTTGCTCTAGATGAAATGAGATTCAATCTCCTATCAAGTTCATCCCACAAAGGTTGAACCCTATTTGTTTGAGGTACTCTAAGCATAGAAGTAATCTCTATAGCTGCTAATTGATTTTCAACATTAATGGTGACAGCTCGTCTTTTATTATAGTCTACCATCTAAATATGATATGCAATTTTTTAAGTCTAAATGCATTTATGTTTATTATTTTTTTTTTCTCTTATTTTTATTTTCAAAAGGTTTTTGTTTTCACGTCGGGTTCACCAAAATGTATCGCTCCAAATTTTTCGCATCCTTACCTTCAGGCTATAGGATCCGCACTCGGAAGGGGGATGTGAAAAGGATGGGACAATACCTCGGACTGAGAGGCCCTTTGAAGGTCCCACCTCTCGGGGGAGGGGTATAAGGGTGAATTTTTGACGGATGGTGGGTTCACCAGGAAACTTTTGAATGGCAGTTTCCATGCCTAGGTTGACAGTGAGTTTGATGTGTTCATTTTTATACTCGATCATTCAACTCCTAGGTTTGGCCAAGATGAATCTAAACTATTCTATATGCCAATGCTGATTTAAATGAATACAAAAAACAGGAATAAATGCTAATAATAGAGAATATGCTAGCTAGAAATTTTCATACCTGATTCCGGATGTTTGATGAAGATTCTGAATCTTGTAGCAGTTTAGATCGTCTCAATTCATACGTAATCATATGATATTAAACAAGATCATCTCAAATCACAGAAGGTCATCTGAGATCAGACATAATCATCTAAAATTTGATGAATTCGTCAAAAACCTGCAATCACAGAAATAGATACAAAATACCCAAGATGCAACTACAGAAGCAAAGGGAAATGACAGAAATAACTATAAATTTGTCTAAATGACATATCCAAACAGTAATTAAAGAGGAAAAGCATTAACTTCACAATTTATTTTAATTTTATCATGCATTTATACTAGATGAGGTGAACTCCAAGATGCATAAGTATAATAATTAAAGAGAATGCAGAAATACAACAGAAAATTACAAAAAAGCTACGAAAATGCAAACTCTGGGTTCTGATTGCCCCCAATCTGGACTACAGTCAGGATCGCCTCCAATCATACGAGATCGTCTACGCTCCTCGACAAAATCATCCGTAATCGTCCGAGATCGTCTGCGATGATCCGAGCTATCTTCGACTGAAAAATAGTAGAGTTCCTACAAGAAAATGCGAAATACCGAATACAGACAGTAGTGCGAGGGAATAAGGAACTAAATCTGTAGGGAAATCCATCAGCTAAGGGGTTTAGGGGGTTCAGGGGGATAAACTAGAAAAATCCTAGTTTATATAGGATTAGGAAGAGGTTAGGAGGTTGGGGATCATCCCAATCTGGGAGATCTCCAACAGGGAAATCTCCAACTACGCAGACGTGTTTCTGCCCAAGTTGGAGAGGCTGTTGAAATAGAAGCTAATTATGAAAATTTGGTTTTGGGACGAAATCGTCTGGACATTCTGTTCCAGACGAATTCATCAGATCGGGGACGATTTCGTCTAATCTGCGACGATATCGTCCAACGGTCAAAACAAATCCTAAAAATGGTGCGAAAAATAGGGAAAGCGGGTAACAGGAGGTTTAACGGGCAGTTTGGGGTTGAAATTCAAATTTTTATCTTTTATCTTTTTACTAAGGTTTAACCGTGCCAATTTTAGGGTGCTACACATATTGATAGCCTTGCCATGCAAAAACCAGGTTTTCAATATTAAAAACCCACATTAAGGTAGCTACTCAATCACCTGATCCATGCTTCGGTACCTACACCACCTCATCTATCTAATATTTAGATGCTAAAATTTGATACATTTAAGGAGGACAAGGATCCCCAAGAGCATGTGACTAGATTTGTTAATGCTTGTTTCAGGATCATAAACTATGATGCACTCATGCTTTACACCTTTCCTCAAAAATTTGGGGGAGAAGCCCAGGATTGGTACAACCACTTACCGCATCAGAGTGTTTACAGTTTTGAGCAACTCACAGACCAATTTATAGAGTGATTTCTCCTAAATTTTAGGAAGAAAACCACATTGATCAATTTTCCTAGTTTGAAGTAATATGATGATGAATCGATCCATGATTTTGGAAACCGTTGGAGGGTGGTTATGATCAAATTGACATTCTCCCTCTCCATGATATATCTAAAAATAATGTTCATGAAGAGTTGTGCCAATCCCATATCTTTGTTGCTACAGTTACAATAGTATAGAGTATTCGATGAGGTACTCACCTAGGATAGAGTGATAGAGAAAATAAAAATTGAAGAGGGTGACATCAAGCCTAAGAAAAAAGAGTGTTAAAATAAGAACCAAAAGGGAAATAACCATGACCATTCCAAGGATGCTCAGGTTAATCAGATAGTCTTGGGATAACATTCACATCCAAATCAACAAGCCCAAGTCTAGATACAACAACCCCAAAACCAAAAATAACAACATCAACAATTGAATTATCAAGTGGTTCCACCCCCACAATAGGTACAAAACCAAATAAAACCTATGAAAAGACAACAACGTCATTTTAGGCCCAAACGCAATTGCACACCATTGTAGGAGCCCTACTCATATGTCTTTAAAAATTTGTATGCGGCACAAATTTTTACATTGTCAAAGATTAAACTTGAATACCCTAGCAAACCAAAATAAAAGGCCTACAAAGAGCATTTATACTGCATCTATCATAAAAAAAAAGGGCATGAAATCAAACTTACCATGAGTTTAAAGGTATTGTGCAAAATTTATTATAAGCGAGAAGGATCAAATTTGATATTCCATTAGCCCAACCTAATTAGAATCTTAGGATATATCAGACACCTTTACCTTATCATGAGGTAAATCAAAAAGAAATGGGAGCGTCAAATTCTATAGTTCCTCCCAACCAAGTTAAATATGTGTCTCAACTATACCAAGGTTTTGTAGGGTCTATCAGTGTGGTCACCCACGAGCAAAGACAAGTGAATCACACAAACCAATCTCTAGTAGTACAACCTAGTGTTACCATACAACTAGGCCCATCCATTCCACCTCCACCCATCCATAATCTAAGTCATCCATTTCACCCCATCATCACCCTAGGAAGCTGGTTAACACAAATCATGAAAATGACATCAACAAAACTATTAATTTATGATCTAAAACAACAGTCTCCCCCATATTGTGAGGTATTTATGGAGATTCTAAATTCCATAAAAGTTCAATGAAAAGACCCTAATGCCTTCAACATATTTGTGGGAAGTGTACACAAATGCAAGGAGTCCTCAATAGTATTTTATGACTTTGAAGAGAAGAGTGTATCGTCAGATTTACCAGATACTCCATTGCACATAGTCACTCATATTAATAGAAAGCTATTCAATAGGATACTCATTGATACTGTCTCCTTAATGAATCTCATCACCACACCCACCATAAAATATCTAAACCTACCATCATCCCATATCACCTCATCCATATTTACCTGAAGGATCTTTAATGATGCTTTATGCTAAATTATGGGGAACATAGTTCTACTTGTCACCATGGGGTGAAGACCATTCATGTTCTCTTCCACATCTTGGAAGGGGTGATGCAATACAACATAATTATTGGATGCCTCTAGATCAGGGAGATAAAGTGTATGCCCTCAATATTACACCAATATCTAAAGTATGTACACGAGGGTAAAGTACATTGCATCCAAGTAGACACCGAGCCTTTTAAGTATTGAAAATTGATCTCAAATCCTTAGGAGTTGTTGCTTCCATCCACCCACCTCTCCATTTAGCCACTCATTATTTGCATCGTACCAACTAACATCACCTCATCAAAAGCCCCCATCCTAGAGGAATTGCTAATAGTTGATCTTGCGTTTGCATCCAAAAGTATCATCTCTAGTCAACCCTCATCCACCACATTTTATTTTTCCCCCACACCCGATCATATTGCTAGCCAGTCACCAAATTCATTAGCCACACCACCTACTTCACAAGCACCATTCACATTTTTAGCCCAACCAACTCCATCAACTAAAAACCTCGTCAAGCCTAATCCACCTCAAGCATCACCACCCATCATCTCATAGATAGGATCACCTATCTGAGAAGAGCCATCACCTCCACCTAAACTGTAAGCTACCACTTAAGCACTCTTCTCATCCACTGAGTCATACACATCCTAACCTACCCAAGTTGCAGTACATATTACCAATTTCAGTATTGGTGAGTACATTATTGAGAGTGTCATAGTCATACCACCGATCTAGTCAATTAGAGATTATGGTCACCCATGCGAACCACGAATAGCTATAAGTGTAGTGTATAGAATGGGTTTTGAGCCTAATTTGATCAACTTTGCATATGGGGGATTTGATTCTTTATTTGATCCACCTTCTCCTAATGAGGAACCCTTACAAGAGTTTAATTCCAATTTAGAATATCTATCCAACTTGGATTTCCCTTTGCGATATTTTCATAGGGTTAACTGGAAAAGATACAAAATTGGATGACATGAGTAGGATCCACATCACATTATTGAGCTTGAATACTGAGAAGCACATGATCACTATGGCCTAGGATACAGACCTCCTACCTCAAACTCTTTCTTCTTCCATAATTTCCAATGAATCACTCTTGAGTGTGAAGAAGAGGATGAGGGGAGTGATGATTGCGATGATTGTGATGATTGTGATGATACTGATGATGAATACCTGGACACTAAATTTTCACCTCATAAGGCACTTTTAGAGATTGTATTGCATACATTCACTATTTATCATATTCCAGATGATTACATCTCTAATTAATATTTTGGGGATTATATCTTCGATGATGTTTTGGGGGAATTACAATAGATGGAAGCAAACCTAGTGAAAGATGCAAAATACAACACTACAAGCAATGATTTGAACAAAATAAAATGCAAGATAACACAATTTTGCACAATAAACTAAATTCTTTATTCACGGGGGAAGCCTAGAAACTCCATTGTTACAAGCTTGGATCCTTGAATCCTTTTGATACAATATTACAACAATTTAGGGTTCTTCAAAACCCTAAGAAGTAAGGTCATGGTGTCTTCAAGCGTGTCTTGATCCCAACAAGGTTGAGTGGGCTTTTTGTTATCCAAGATTGGGCCACTCCAGATGTTGATGTAGTGCTCTTGATTTGCACACAATGACACAAAAAATAGTTAGTAGTATATGAGAGGGCTCCACAACATGAGGCCCTCTGTAAGCAATAATAAAACCACTAACTAAATATTATAAGTAAAATGAACAAAAATAGAAACACATGCAATAAAATAAATAAATTTAGGGTTGATCTATTTTACCTTTTTATTATCTTATGATGCATGATGACTAATGTAGATGGCTGGTGCAGTGATGCCCTAGAATCACTTGGAGGCTAGGGGGACTTCAGAAATAAGAGCATAAAATGCCCACAGACACCTGCAACTATAGAAAATACCATGGACACTCATGACTGGTAAGGAGGTGCTCGTGGGAACATGGGACTGGTAGGGAGGTGCCCGTGGGCACCTAATATTGATAGAAAGTGCCCATGGGCACTTGGCAATTTATGGGAAAGTCTACAAAAGTAGATCATGTGAGGGTGAGGAATGCGGTGGCAGTAATGGCGAGTGAGGATATGGAATGTGATGGATGGAATAGGGCTAGGGCACAAAGAGCTTATTGCAAGGCCTTTGGCACTCAAGGAATTAGGAATCTCAAGAACTTAGGTAATCAAAAACTTAGGAACTTAGGGGTTGAGCCATAAAAATGGCTCCTATTTATAATATAACCTAGGGCATGCTAGGGTTTCAATGACACTAATCATGTGGTTGATATTAAAGCACATCTAAGGGTAGATAATAAATCTAGGGTGTGGCATGGATTAAGGTGAATGAATGGATGAGATTAGATGAAATCTAATGGCTGGGGTTAATTCACTTAAATAAATATATATTTATTAAACATATATTAAAATATAATATAAAATATTATATTTAAATATATATAAAATAAATATACATAAATAAATGTGAATAATATTCAAAAAATGGTAGGAAATGAGAAATGGTGGGCAAATGGCTATGCTTTGGTGGTGGAAATGGTGGGAAATCCTATATGGAAGGAAAATGGCTAGGATTTGGTGTCTACACCTAGATTGGATCATTTGAATCTTTGATGGTCCCCAAGAATATGTGGCCCTTGCAGAGACCATCAAGAGGGATGAGTGTTATACCAAGATGTTTCCCATAGATCACACCATATTTCACTTCAACAAGGAGTGTGAGTGCCCTGAGCTAGATCCACCACCACCTTAGCCACTCCTGCAACATCACCATTCATCCACCTTAGGTTAATTGCAACCTAGAGAAAGTGAGCCATCACTCCTCAAATCATAGACACCTCATTTCCACCATGTCAATATGATTTCTATTGACTTGTTTGCCCCTCTTCGTAATCAATATGATTTATCAAAGCCAATTTTGATTGATGCTAGCCTTATCACCATGGATAGGATTTCATCCTTACAATCCATAACTAAATTTATTCTATTCGAAGAGTTACTATGAGCTTCAAACGCTTGAGTCCCACAACAACCTTCATCCTCATATGCTTTGATTTTTCAAACTAAAGTAGAGGAGGGGTCATTTGAGTCATTTGAGCATGTGAAGGATGATATCCATATTATAACAAATCCACATTATCTTGAGGAAGGTTCATATATGCTTATCAAAGAATCAATCTATGTGAACCTTAGTCAAGATGCGAACAATCCACAAATCATGAAAATTGTAAAATATTTATCTACAGAAGAGAAAGAGCATATGATCAACATCTTAATAAGGAAGAAAGAAATATTTTCATGGTCATACAAGGACATGCCTATCCTTGACCCAAATTTGGTGGTCCATAATATTACCTTAGCACCATATGCTAAGCCTTTTAATCAAAAACTAAGGACACTTCATCCAACCGTAGCGTTGATTGTCAAGGAAGATCCACGAAAACTACTAGACATTAATCTCATAGTCCATTGATTATCCAGAGTGGCTTTCTAACATGGTACCCATTTGCAATCTGAATGGGGGGTATGCATATACATCAAATTTTGAGATCTGAACAAAGCATACCCCAAGGATGATTTTTTTGTACCCAACATTGATCAACCTGTAGAATCCTATGCAGGCCATGAAATGCTTTAATTAATGGATGGTTTCTAATGATACAATCAAATTTGAATTAATCCTAAGGACCAACACAAAATGACATTTACCACACCTTGGGGGACTTTTTATTACAAGGTGACGCACTTTAGTCTTAAGAATGCAGGAGCTACTTATCAATGTGCCATGACGTACATATTCCATGACTATATGCATAAAATCATTGAATATTATGTGGATGATCTGATTGCAAAATCTAAGACACATCTTGGGCATATTGAGGTTTTAGATAATGTTTTTGATCGATTACTTGAACATAAGGTAACGTTGAATCCTAAGAAGTGCATATTTGGTTTCACATCAAGAAAGCTTTTAGGATTCATTATCTCCAAGCAAGGTATTGAAGTGGATCCTAATAAGATCAAGGCCATTATCAAGATGCCACCTCCAACAAATATGAGAGAGTTATGCAGTTTTCAAGAAAATATTCAATCTATCCAATGATTCATTGCACAATTCTCAGATAAATGTAGGCCTTTCATTCACTTGCTACAGAAGGGGGTGATATTTTCTAGGAAAACTGAATGTCAAGAGGCTTTCTATGACATAAAGAAGTATCTGGTTTCACCACAAGTTCTTACGTTACCTTGTCTAGGAGTACCTTTTCACATTTATGTCTCTATAATATATTTTTCACTAGGAACAATGCTTCCATAGAAAAATGAGAATCACAAAGAGCAAGCAATTTATTATATTAGTTGAACATTGGTAAGTTATGAGACAAGATATGCTTACATCGAGAAGTTGTGCTTAGCAGTGGTTTTTGCCACTAAGGAACTCATGCATTACATGTTAAGTAACACTACCTATGTCATAGCTAGAGAGAATCCTCTGCATTACATGATGAATCGCACATACAACAACACCCGTACCATAAAATGGATAATGCTCTTAACAAAATTTGATCTCAAATTCATTAGTCAAAAATCCATCAAAGGTCAGGTGATAGCTGATCAGGTTGCTGAAGCTCCCCTTCCAAATTATCAACCCTTTCTTATAAATATTTGATATGATTCGGTATTTTCATCACTGAATAAGAAGAAATAGTCCCTCCCAAGGATGATGTTGACATGATACTCTTCTTTGATAGATAAAAGTGTGAAAAGGGACAAGGTTATGGAGTTGTGTTTTACACACCTGAAGGAATTCTAATTCCTTTATCATTTAAACTTGACTTCCCATGCACAAATAACAATGTAGAGTATGAAGCCCTAATATTGGGGCTTCAATCAGCTATAGCTATGGGTATTAAATTAATAATCATCTTTGGTGATTCTCAGCTTGTTGTTTTTCAAGTAAAGGGAGAGTACCAATGCAAAGAACCAGTCTTGAAATAGTATCATGAAGTAGCAATGAAGTTTTTAGCCAAATTTGACTTGTATGAGATCAACAAATTTCCTCATTCAACTAACATGTTTGTAGATTCAATGGCTTCTTTGGGATCCTTGATTCCTAAGAATGAATATGGAGAATTCCAACCACTTATCATCACAACAGTTTTCAAGTTAGCAATCAAACGAGTAGAATCTAAAGGTGATAAGAGTGTTTGTTTGGTCCATGTGAAGCCATACAATTCTTACCTTGATGAGATAAGAGACTTTCTCAAATTTGGGACCCTCCCATTAGAAATGACACGAACTACAAAAATATCATTCAAACAAAAAGCAACTCATTTTACTCTCTTGTGAGGTGTGTTGTATAGATGTGGCTATGATGGAGTCTTACTTCGATGTCTAGATCCCATAGATGCACAATGAGCCATAATTTAAGCCCATGATGGTACTTGTGGTGGTCACTTTAGTGGAATAGCCATTGCAAAGCATATTTTATGCATGGGTTATTATTGGCCCACCATGGAAAATGATTATTGTCAATACATTAATAAATGCTAAAAATGTCAACATCATGCCAATTTGACTTATGTACCATCACAAGCTTTACAACCCATTCAAAGCCTTTGGCCCTTTTCACAATGGGGCCTAGATTTGACTGGAAAAATTTCACTTGCCTCTTCGGAACAACATAAATTCATCATAACTACCATGGAATACTTCACCAAATGGGTCAAAGAAATTCCAATGACTACTATGATTGGACCTCGAATAACAGAGTTTATACTTTAGTATATTATCTATCATTTTGGTATTCCTTCCAAAATAATTTCTAATAATGGAAATTTTTTAAAGAAAAAGGATGTTTGAGCCTTATGCAACAAGTACATTATCCAACATAGTTTCTTGACTCCTTATTACCCACAAGCAAATGGACAAGCTGAGGTGACCAATAAGACCTTGATATCCATTCTCAAGAAACTTGTCAAAGAAAATCATAGATATTGGCACACTCAACTCCCCTTGGCACTATGGGCTTATCGAAAAAGAATCAAAACACCAATTGGGGCAACACATTTTTCATTGGTCTATGGTGTCAAAGCAATCATACCTCTTGATCTCGAGATCCTTTCTTTACAAGTTGCATTGCAATAATTCATGGATGACTACACAACTAGACAAGCACATCTTGACCAATTAGCATTCCTCAATGAAAGGCACATCAATACCTAAGAACATCTACGAGTATATAAATATTCTATAAAGCATGTATACAACACAAAAGTCCATTCTCATGAATTCCAAGTGGGATATCTCATTCTTAAAGAGAATCAATAGAAAACCAATGTATTTCCACACTTGAGAGATAAATTTATGGCTAATTGGTTAGGTCCATACATTGTTAAGCAGAAGTTGGGTCCAGGAACGTATAGACTTGTCAACTTAGAAAGAACATTGGAACCTAAGCCACTAAACATAATATATATAAAGGCATTTTATGCATAGCATAGCTTATATATATGTACATATAAATAGATAAAAAAAGAGAGAACATACCAAAAAATATTTCATTTTCATCTCATACATCCATCCATGCATTCCACATACATTACATACATGCCTTTTAGGCATTTTTTCATATGATTCATTACATTAGGGATCATTTGGTTAATTTGGATGATCACTAGTCCATTATGTCTTGTTGCCTTAATTAGGGGCATCCTACATCATTCAAAAATCCATCAACCACAATAATATGTAACTTTACTTATAATATTTTTCTAACTAAGGGACTCACATAAAGTAGGATAGATACCATATAATTGTTAGTAATAACAATCATGTGGCCATTGACTATTTTGTTTGTATATTTTAATTTTCAAAATATTGCATCGAAAGTATTGCAAACATTAAAAACCATATCAATCCATAAGCAAATTCAAAAAAATTTCAATCATTTAGCCATTCCTAGTGTTTTGAACAAACTCAATTAAAAGTCAAATAATATTTAGATGCAATGGGTTATTCCTGGTCGATCAAGTTTCCTCTTGGAACATAGACATTAAAACACATTAAACATTGTGAACATTGGAGAGAACAAAATCAGAAGTTTCTATTGCCATTAGAAAAAAGTTTCTCTTGTTCATCCAATTATGCGCATGGTCTAGAGTGCTATAGAGTTGGCAAAAGGACACGCTCCACCTTCATCCAAAAAAAAAAACCCCTTGCTCTTCATCAATTCAAGCAATTATCCCAAAAGCATTTCAAATAATAAAAAAAACCCTTGCTCTTCCTCAAAATGAGCAAGTATCCCAAAAAAGTACCCCAAAGCAATAAAATTCCCCTTTCTCTCTCTCAAAATGAGCAAGTATCCAAAAAGCAATAAAAAGACATATTGCTCCCTCACAAAAATGAGCAATCCCAAAATACAATGCAATAAAATAAGGGAAAGGATCTTGAATCCCTAGAACTCTTGTGTCTCAAAAAATATGGGGTGATCCTCATTACAACTATGGGCTGAATGAATCCTGCCTGGTAATGGGATATCCTTATGCGTGGTATCACACCTATCACATTAGCGATATTATTTTTTAAAAACTTATGGCCTCTCTCGTATGAGCTAGATTATTGGCATAATTTACAATTGATTAGTTTGACCTATATCACAATTGGAAATGAACAATCATTGCACACATAGTTGGTCCTTAATGAAATTTGAAAACACTAGAACAATCCTTGCATCATGAAGAACTGTAGGATTAAAAAACAAAATTTTGTTTGATATCACTAGGATGTTTGAGTCTTTGTAATAACACCCTAGATCATCCACCCAATCACACCATACCATTTCCATTATTACACATAATAGTCAATGTCAATACCATCTATCTATGCCCCTGATTAAATGACAAGAATACTATTGATCAATCTTAGAGTCTATACCATACTAAATGATCATCAAAATATAAACAATAGTCATTCATTCCATGCATTATAACATAATTTCACATGCATCCACACATACAATAAAATAAAAATTGCAACACAAAGGATCTAATAAAAGCTATGTATATATCTATCTATATATATTGCATAAGTAGAAAATGCCCACAGGATGTATACATCAAAGCACTGAGGCTCATAAAAAAATAAAAACTAAAAAAAAGAGGTAATAAGCTCTACTAGCTAGCACTTCTATGGTACCTCCAAGGCCCTTGAGTTGATGCTTGGGAACCAGAAGGAGCATGTGATCCAAATGGCTGATGAGACCTCAAACTACCAGGCCTAGACTCACTCTGTCTATTGAAGCTTGACACTACATGAGAAGGCTATAGGTGTAGAAAAATTTGGTGCTAGAACAAAGTATCCTCAAGGGACACCACATACC
The DNA here is from genome assembly GCA_028583015.1 of Wollemia nobilis. NCBI lineage: Eukaryota > Viridiplantae > Streptophyta > Pinopsida > Araucariales > Araucariaceae > Wollemia > Wollemia nobilis. The sequence continues at coordinate 3,844,774 of JAQPPZ010017205.1, forward strand.
ATACCTATCATTGAGCAACTTCCAAATCTTGACCCTCACATGCTACCCTTTGGGCTATATTTACCCTAAGAGCCAAGATGGTAGTAGCATCTCCATATCCACAAGGTCTATGCTACCATGTAGACTATAGAACTCACCCTGAAGCTGGGTCACCTCATGTTGAAGCTGGATCACCTCACCCTTTAGCCTCATCACCTCCTCATCTAAGCTATACCACTATGCCTAGAGTATCACCCAATCATCCTCCATGTGGCAAGGAGGAGCACATTGTCCCTAACCTCATCTATTCCCATCATCATCACCATAATCGCCAAGATCTACATCATCACCCACATCCACATAATGACCTATATCACCTCCATCAGATCCATATTTGCAACCCTTAGACCCAACATCTATCTATTGTATGCCAATGGTAGACTACATCCTACCCCCACTACCATTGTGATGCTTATACCTCCCAAGAGTCTTCTCACCAGCATCAATCTTATCCCCATGGATGACATCATCCACTACTTGGTTTGGCCTCCATGAAGGTTCTGTTGCAAACCAAGAGTCATAGTCTATAATCGTCCCTACATCATCTATATTGAGAACAACCACTACTACATCATCCACCACATAATCAATAATCTAAAATTTTGGAGTCAAGGGAAGACTAAGCTCATATCCTCATCGTATGTACATCATAGGAGCATCTAGAACTCCCTGGACCATGCTGAACTATCTCATTACTTGCAAGAACTAGATATACTCCATATATTGCCCATGGCTCTTGACCAACCATGTGCCTCATCTCACCTAATAAAGCTATGCAACATCACCCTCTCAAGTCAAACCTCTCTAAGGTCACCAGCATATGTCATCATGCATCAAACCACTTAGACTATCCTGTTAGCTCTCCGTACTGCAAGGAGGGTGAGTAGGAGAAGACTCCTCACTAACCCACTAACAGAGAACAAAAATAAGTAAAGGATCACAAGCACATGGTAGCCCTTATAGGTGACCAAATATAATGTGCTTCCATACCCAAATATAGAACACAAAGCTTCAACCAAGGCCCTTTCACTCCCATATCTTAACCTCATACAACTTTGTATATAACTGGCATAAGAGCGTGAGAGCCCATGCATAAATTTGAGAATCTGATATCAGCTGCACAACAATAGATACTTGGTTCCAAAGGAACCTCAAGCCCATGCTATTAGGCAGTAATATATTTCCTAGTATGTACATCATGAAGGTCAAAAGTGCACCTAGCTTCTTACCCTTGTAGAGATCAAGGTAAGGAATACTATCCTTTCTATAGTCTACATATCATTCATCTCCATAAATGGTTCTAAGGGAAATCTACTTGTCATGGCCCACCCTCACAAATAGACCCTCGATAGGAACATGGAAGATGCAATAAACATCCTCAAATGTGATGGTTAGCTCTCCTATCGAAAGCTAAAATGAACCCCTATCAGGGTCCCATCTCTCTACCAACGTAGACAATAGCTCCTCATCTACACAGACAATCTCTATTCGTCCAAATCCATCCAAACCCATAGCCTCCAAAAACTTCCAATCATAAACTATGAGAGATATTTCCACACTTTTGATATGGTGTGGGGCCATCGGTGTCTAGCAGTAATAAATTTCACCCGAAAGCACAAGCAAAGTTCACATTAGTGCATTAAAAAATAAAAAATAAAAAATAAAAAACAAATTTTTTTTCACATTCCATCCACATGCAATAAAAAATGAATTTTTTTTCACATTCCATAAAAAATGAATTTTTTTTTCACATTCCATAAAAAAATGAAAAAAATTCACAATACAACCACATGAAAACAAAAAACAAATAAAAAACAAACAAATGTTTTCTAGCCCCTCTTAGTGGTCGCAAAAAAAAAAATACAAACAAAATTTTGCCAGTCCCTCTTAATGGTTGCAAAATAAAAAAAAATAAAAAACAAAACAAATTATTTTGCCAGCCCTTCTTAGTGGTTGTAAAAAACAAAAAAAATTAAAAACAAACAAACCAAAAAATAAATAAATATAACAAACATGCAACAAAACAATTTTTTTTTACACATGCAACAAACAAAACTAATAAAAAACTAAACTAAGAGTTTTAGACACCTACCTTGGCATAGCGGACTCTGGATTCCACTCCAGATGAGCCTCTAACCCCTGCACCTGCACCCGTCTCCGAACTCGCACCCACTCCACTAGCCTCACCAACATCCATATCACAAACTCTTCTCAAACCGCCAGTCAATTTTGTAAGGCAATAATGAAATGAAAACGATCCCTCTTCCATTTATATAGTCACCATTTACAATGAAAATGCACACCTATGGTTTTTCGAATGCACAAAAATGTGCACCTATGGTTTTCGTTGCAAACTGTGAATGCGTGGTTAAGGAGAGGTAAAACCGCACGTGTGCGGTTAAAATACAAAAAAAAATAGGACTACCTCTCACAAAAAAAATTCCCCACCATACCAAAATATGCATTTGACAAATATATCATTGTAATCACACCATTTAGTGAACCTCGTATATAGTGGACTACCCTATACACTTGGTGGTTGCAGTGACTAGCAATTCATGCAATCCGATAGGATGGGTAGCCCACCATAAGGACACTCATTCAACATCAAATCACCATGACATTAAATTAGCTAGGTCCCACAATATTTGAGCTTGGTTGTGTTCATAAAAAAATGCAAAAATTTATCATTAACCCCTTTCATTGGTTCAAAATTGAAAAATAATCAAATCAAATCAAAATTTTGGTACGATAAGAAATTACTCGAGTATCAAATTCCTAAACGACTAGTTCCTTGAACCCATAATTTGGAAGGAATTGGTAAAATAAAAAATGGAACAAGATCTCCAAATGTGGTATATGATTTTACCACAACACTTTGCGCATCAACACAACTGAAGGCAAATTTGTAAAATACAAACAATCCCACACTTGGGGCATCAAGTTGATTCAATGTTATACATTTGCACACATCACATTCACATCATTAAATCATCCACGTCCTTTCATCATCTACATTTTGTCGATTGGCTCGTGGGTTTCATCATTTACCCATTCACCAATTGAGGGGGTAAGCAAACAAATCAAAATAGCATTAATATTTTCAAAAAAAAATTGGTCATTCTTATACATAGAAAATATTTGAATCCATCTATCCAATAAAGATAGGTGTCATTGGTTTTTGCATCGCATCGTGTTTCACACAATGTGGTACAAAAAGGGGCATCTGTAGACACTAAAAACTAGTCATATACAAAATCATATTTAGCACCCCACATCAAATCCTGCATAATAAAGTTATATGCCTATGTTTAGACTTAGGTATATAAATCTTGCACATTATCCTATTTTCTCGATTTATTAAAAGTTAAAAATCAGCCTAGGATATCCTGCCTACTCTCTAGACATATGTCCTAGCCATCTTACTACACCACCTTGCCACATCTCATCCACCCTTGTCCTCTTTTTGCCTTCACATGGGGTAACCCTCCACATATCACTCCACTTGTAGCCACATCACCCCAATTAAGTGAGACACCTTGGGTGACTCACTCTAATTGCCCCCTCCATTTGGTAGCCTAGGATTACCACTTGGAAATATTGGCTTACCACCTCTCATTTCCCTCAAAAACCCTAAGGATCCTATAAAGACACCTTCATCCCACCAAACCAAGGAGGCTAAACATTTGTACCATCAGGCTACTAAAATAGAACCAAAGCTCTACACGCATCCCAAGGAGAAGAGAGATATAAATCCTGGAGGTCCTGTTTCATAGCAATCTACCACTCATCCAAAACCACATGTCTACGGTTTCACAATAAAAACTGTATTTGTGCGTTTTGACCACTGCCTATGTGTAGTTTACCAGTCACCACCGCATGCCTATGGTTTCTCAAAAATAGAAAACACAACATTGCAGATCAATAAGTTTCATTCAACAAGGCATTTAGTTTTTTTCTTTCTCTATTTTCTATATTGTATACTTTTCCAGATAGGGTTTTATAGCAGCACTCTATATCTTGATATGTGGGTGCTATTAAGTTTTATCTAGTTTTCATGTATGTAGATAATAGGTATCTTGCAGAAGTTGATGAAGTTGGAGTAGTCCCTGCATCGGATATCTGAAGCCCACTCACCCCTTTGAAGTTGTAGTAGAAAAGACAAAGGGCACCAATTATTTGTTTGGATAGCACCATCATTATCATCTCGAACACTTGTATCATACATTGTAATATTGTACCCAACATACTTAGGTCAATTCAAACGAAAAATATTTTAATATTTAGAGATTCAGGCTCCCTTTGTAATAAAAAATATACATTCTTTTACATTCACAAGTGTTCCTTTTGTCTACTTGCTTGGTGTTCTTTTATTTGCTACACAATCAAAGGGAATCAAAATTCAACCATTATTCGAGTTGAAGACAAGCATTAAAGATTTTTGATCTCATCTATACCCATACATTGGAAATAATGGTCAAAAGGAGCTCTAAAGGTTGTTGTCATCTACGTTTGAAAATTAGTGTTGAATATTTAGAGTTTTGGAGCATTACAAAGGTGATAATTTACCTTATTCTAATTTACTTTCATTAATAGGAGTTATAAGGGTATAATATAAGGTTGAAAACTATAGGGAAATCAACCATATTTGAAAGCAAAAATTAGAGGAGAATTATAGCTTAATATTTGTAAATTAAACATAGGATAAATAAGGATTTCTACCTGGAAAATTAAAATTCCATTATTGCAAATATTATTGTTTTCTAATATTCCAAATTATGGAGTTATAAGGAATACTACACCAAAGTAGGAAATTCGAATTTAGAAATATTAAATATCAAATATCAAAAGCTATAAATGAAGGTTCATTAAGGAATATCAAGAGTTGGAAATTAGTTGATATACTTGTCCCAAAATCACATTAAAAGGACAAAAGGAATCCAACCATTAGAACCTCATCAAATTAGAAAGTGCTTAGTTCAATAGGAGAAACAAGGAGTAATAAAAGTTGATTTTGGTATTTGCAAAACTTTACAAAATCAACCTAAAATTGAACTACTATTCACAAAAAGCACTTTATCACTCATATAACATATCCAAAATCACTAGGGAGACATAAGGCATTCTACAAAACATAAAGGTATCATCAAATCAATACTAGGGAATTTAAAAGGGGACCACAAGGATCATCATGGCATCAAACAAATTATTTCTTGCAGAATCCCAATTACTTAAAGGTCGAAACTATTTTTCATGGAAATTAAGGTAAAAGCAATTTTAGTATATAAAAAACTTTGGGAGATAGCTCAAGAAATAGAAAAAAGACCAAGCACAGGTGATACTGAGATTTAGAAGTTTGAAGAAAATGATACAAAAGTCCTAATGATAATAGCCTTTGCTATCACTAATGAAAACATCCTTATATCAGTTCAGCAAAGACATCTATAGAAGCATGGAAAAGCTTAGAGAAAATATTTGAAGGGAAATCCTTCATATTTAAACTCAAATACATTCCTTAAAAAAGAATAATGGTGAGAGCATAGAACTATTCCTAAGGAAAGTGACAAATATTAAAGGGAAATTATTAACCTTAGGAGAAGATATTAAAAATGAATTTCTTACTCAAGTAACCATGAGAACACTTCCAAATAGCTACAAAAATTTGGTTGTCTTTAAAATTCCTAGGTAAAGACACTTCTTTTGATGACCTAATCAATATTCTTCAAGAATATGAGATAGAAAATACAGTTAAATATGAAATGACTAACACTGCATTGGCATCAAAAGATAATCCATAGGGAAATATTGATTCATCATCAAGAGGATTAATACCATGGTATAATAGGTATTGTTAGATATGCAAAAGAAAATTTCATAGTACTAACTATTGCTAATTCAATACTATAAATAAGAATCAAGGAAATCAGATGAATAGTGGAAGCAAATTTCAACCATGACAATTCAAAATAATCCTCATCAATAACAATTTCAGCATCCAACCAATTATCCCTAATTAAAGTATTGAATATTAAATTAGAAAGGACACCTAGCTCAAAGAATAGAAGAAATTGAAGAACTAGAATAACCTATAGATGATTATGAAGTGAAAGCTCTTTCAACAAGAACAACAGGTTATAAAGACTACTTGCTTGAATAGGTTACAAAGAACATTGAAGAAAAATACAAACCCTAGGCTCAAGAAGAATATCCATATTGAATATTGAAATCTTCAATACCCAAATAATGTAATATAGGGGGGTTTTAGAGTTAGAGTATATTACATCATTTGGATAATGTAAATGTACCACCTTTGGTACATAGTTAGAGTAGGATATTACTTTAGGGAGAAGCTAGCTAGTTACTTCAAGCACTGCAATAAATGCACAAGTGTCAATGTGCAAAGTGTCCCCTTGTATAGATAGGTAGAGTATTGGCCAAGGAATATATCTCCTCTATAAAGGGCCTCATAGAGACATATTAGAATATCAAGTGCATTGTAGTATAGTGTAGTAGATAGTAGTAGAACTCCTGTATGGAGTAAAATGTAGTTCTTTAGATTATATTAATGGAGGGATCATTACCTCCATACTACATTGTATTTTCATCACTTTCTATTTATAGTATATTTCAATCATATTGAAGAATCACTCTTTAATATTTATTGCATCTTATTAGGACATGTGTTAGATCTCTCCCACTACATATATACTCAAAAGATAATATTATAAAAATTGAATAGTGAGAGAAAGGGGGCATCTTCTCTTGCTGTTCTAAAATAGCCTTTTTAGTTCAACCAACTGAACATGCATCTGCCTACTAAACTCATCTTCCTATGCATATATAGGAGGAGAAAAATTCTATTACATTACATATCTAAATGTATAATTTTCTTCCTAGAATACTTAAATCCAGGATCCCCAACACTATTTATCATATCCACATAGTCCCTTACCCAGGTTTTCAATGCACCATTTCTAATAGGAAAAGTACGTGCTACATCTTCATATGGTTCAAATAAAGTATTATAATAGTGGGTATGAAGAACCTATTTGGATTGGCATTATATTACCTCTTGTATAAAGGTTGTGTTGGAATTTTTTAACTAAAACACCTTTTGTATGATCCCAAGAGTTACTTTGAAAATCAAACAATTGTTAATGTCTTTGATTGACTTGGTTGACTCATCATACACCATTGCTAACCATACCAACAAATCTAAAGAATAATGCACTCTCGGGCAGACTAATTTCCCCAAATTACTAATCCATTTATTGCAATGATGTACTAGTTTGTATTGCGAATCTTGAGTTTTTTTAAAAAGTTTAGTCAGTAACTAGGAGCTATGCTAAAATTTTTCCTGTGTTTTCTTGAAATGAACTATTGCAGTGTTCTCAGTCTCATAATATTGTACAACGGAGAGACGTTTATCTGGCCCAAATTTAATTGAATAATTTATCAATTTTTTTTAGGGTGATCAAACCATTTAATTATTGATAAGGACTTTGGTTTGTAATGAATTTAATAGCCTATTTAGTGTTTTACAGGACAATGGATGCGCTTTTGGAAGTCATTTATTCTTATCTTCTCTCCCTTTTTGGCAACCAATTTCTCCACCAACCTTTGTGAAACTCTACAAAATACTTCAGCAAATTCATTTCTAGTAATGCTATGGCTTTAGTTTAGTGTCTTGAGAGTGTTTGAGTGGGCCATTTATAGTTTTAGGAGTTGATTTTTTGCATGATGTGCTTTTATGGTTGCCAACCATTTGTTTGTTAAACATGCCTGTATGCATTTGCCACCTCATAATTCTTCAACCACCTTACTTAAAAATAATTTACCTTGAGTAATAATATTATTGACAAAACCTTGGTATGTGTACTTCTTAATCAGGTGCAAGTTTGATCACTTTCTTTGCATATCTCTTATTTGAACTAGTTTTGGAATGGGTGTTGATTGTAACAACTTTTTTAGTGATAGTCGTCTCTATCAAATTATCTTTCTCAAAATATCTTTTTATCTTTATACTATGTTCAACATGCATAATTGGATTTGATTGGGGTTTAGGTGCCCCGTCAGATTTCATTTATAAGAAGACAAGCTTCCTTTTATTTAAGGATTGTGATATTTTTGAGTAAAATACTTTGACTCGGCTCTATGCACTCTGTTGGATATAGCCAGGATGAACGTGCACCGTCTAATATTTATAATCTGCAAGCACATTAGTGAGAAAGGGATGAGAAAGAAGGGGGAGTTTTTAGAGGTAAAAATACACTTTATAAAACTTTAGTATCAATGTCAATTTTCTATCTTTATAATCAAAACTCACAAGGCACAAGTATTAGATTTTTTTTTATATACCTTACCTTAAACTTGAAGAACATTTGAATTTATGTGTTCCTTCTAGTTAATATTTCATTCATGCACACCACTCTTTAGGGCCAAAGCTGACTGTTACTTAATAAGAGGAAGGGGGGAAATCATATAGTAGAGCTATGGAAATGCTTCAATTAAAAACTTTCCTCAAATGTTTCAAAAATAATGATATGCCCCTCTGTTTTCTTTTTAAAGCTTGAGCAGATTTAACTTCTTCTCATCATGCGTGCACCATAAAATTATCTCAAAGGTATATGCATACTTTTTGCTTTTACAATGATGCTCATGAGTTAAGATAAGAGGGACACATAACACATGGAATGAAAGGAGAAATTAAACCCTTAGGGACATTAAATCAAGTTTGACCTTTAGAATTAGAAAAAAAATAATATTTTTTTATTCATCTTGGTCCATTATTCCTCGTGCAACTTTATGAACTTACACCTTTGGATGGAACTAAGAAAGCACGCACGCCATTCAACTCCGTAAAGATCTATATTCCTTAAGAGGTAAAGGGGTGTGAAGAACATGTGCTTATACTAAGAGGGGGGGTGAACAGTATAAGATAAAACTTTTTACTTCTCAATCCATATGATAACATCAATAGTAATAAAGCAAAAATCATTACACAAAGCATCACACACATGAGAGACATGATTTAACGTGGTTCACCCAATGTGGGCTACATCCACAGAGAAAATATTTCACTTAAATTTTCTCAACAAATTTCTTGGGAATCCTTTCCTATTACAATGTTTATGGAGCTCTATACAAAGGAGACACCAATCCCCTAATAAAGTTTATGGATCTATATCAATAAGAGAACTCCTTCTCCCTTGCTCTAGTTGGTGATCCTCTAGAAGACTATTGCCTCCACTGCACTGGCTTGTGGATCTCTCTCCAATGAAGAACCATGTCCTCACTCAGAAGTCCTCTATCATAAATGCCCTAGCTAATGGATCTCTATCCATTAGAGACTACTGTCCTCTAATCTATCACCTCCAAAGCCTACTCTTACTCTGTATTTATCTCAGATATGTACTGAACACTATCCTCTGCCTTGTACAAATCTGCTCAATCTCTATCTCTGATCTGCACTAAACATAGTCCTTCGGTCTAGCAAAATTATGCTCAATATCTATCTCTGGTCTGGCACAAACCTATCCTCAAATCTATACCAAACTATATCCTCAAATCTGCCCTCAAGCCTTAACACAAATCTTGATCCAATTACTAATCAACTCTTCTAGATCTGCCCCAAACCTTAACTCAAGGTTTGAACAAATCAATCAATCAAATCTGCTCAAAAGTCTTCTCAAAGACTTACCTCAAATATGCTTTGTAAGCTTCCACAAAAGCTCACACAAATATGTCCTTAAGCTTTCACAAAAGCTTTCTCAACTCAACTCTATCCTTAAGTCCTCTATAGGACTTACTCAAATCTACTCACAAGCTCTCACAAAAGCTTGATTTATCTCAACTCAACAAAACACTCAATGAAAATTATTCAACAATTCTTATCAAACAAAATTCACATAACAATGATACTCATGATATTTCACAAACCCTAATCAAGCACATGAAGGCTCACTCAATATTTCCAACAATGCTTATCAAACAAGGTTTCTAGCATCAACTTTCATTCCATAAAAACCCTCATCAATCAATATTTGATATCTCAAAACCAAACTCAACAATGCTTATCAAACAATACTTTTCACTCCAACTTAGCATTCACAATATCCAATCCAAAAATAATTCACTCACAAGGAAGATGTACCCATACCTTTTATTTTTATGGAGATATGTCTTCAACACCTTTAATTCTACTTACCCACAAAAATGTCTTCAACAAATTTGACCATGCGACCTTGCACTTCCCAAAACCCTAGCTCAAGCTAGGCCACCAAGTGGGCTGTGTGCCCACATGAGATAAACGGTGCATGTTATCCTCCTTATTCTCCTCAAAAACCATTACCAAAACAAAATTAAGGCCTCTCACATGCAAAACATCGATCACGTGGATTGAACCACGATCTCCTTCCTGCAAGCCTTAGCACTCTGCCAACTATCGCCTGCACTACCACCGTCGGTGGGAAGTCTACACACCTTGCTGCATTTATTGCCTTGTTTCCCTCAACCTTATTTGAAATGTGAATCCTCTCTTATGGTACACAAACTCTTTTCATAAATGTCGATTCACTAGGATTATTAATGCCAAATATTTTTGGCATTATTTATATGTATTTCAATGCTTTTTCTCCAACGTCGGTGAGGACATTCAAATTTTTAAAATTCGAATTTATATTTAAAAACTTAGGGCCTTTAAATAATTATTATATAATTTTAAATTTTAACCTTAAGGTTAAATTATTTAAAATTAAATAATTAAACCTTTAACCACTCAATATGCCATATGGGTTTTTTAATTTGAACTTCATTTTTCTTTGTCTTGATATTTTTCCTGCAATATTATAATAATATAATATTATTATATAATTTAAACTTGCTTCTCCTTTATTTTTCTTTCATCCTTTGGGCCCTCTTTAGGCATATAATATTAAAAATAAATATTATATCCTATTCCTTTTCAAGACCTTCTTGCTTTTGGAAAAACCACTTGATGACGGTGAACTTAAACTAATATTCTTTTGACATCAATGACAACAAAACTACTCAAAATTTCCAACAATCTCCCCCTTTGTCATTGATGGCAACCCATTTATTTTTACCATTCCTTTTTCCTTTTTCAAAACTGCTCTCCCTGAGAAATTGCTCCCCTGATTGAATGCTCTCCCCCTAACTCAAATCTCTCCCCCTTTGTCATCAATGGCAAAGGGTCACCTTTGGGGCTTGGGGCTAAGAATGAGACTCTTAGCTTAGCCCCTCCCCCACCTCCTCTTGAGGTGGTTAATTCTGGGGTGGGAGTAGAACTACTCCCAAATTTTCTTGAAGGTACTCAAAAGTCTCTTTCGGAAGTGGCTTAGTGAAAATATCTGCAATCTGCTCCTTTGTAGTAACATATTCCAACTTGACCTACTTGTTTATCACCTGTTCTCTCAGAAAGTGATACTTGATCAGAATGTGCTTTGTCCTAGAGTGCATCACTAGATTATTTGAGATATTTATAGCACTTGTATTATCACACAATATGGGAATAGGATGATCATGTTTTATCTTGAAATCCTCTAGAGTTTGCTTCATCCATAATACCTGTGTACAACTAGCAACTACTGCAATATACTCTACCTCTGTTGTAGATAGGGATATTGATGCTTGTTTCTTACTTAGCCAAGAGACCAAACAGTCTCCAAGAAAGAATGCTCCACCACTTGTACTTTTTCTATCATCAATACTGCTAGCCCAATATGCATCTGTATAAGCTGTGAGAGTGAAACTGTCACTTTTGGGATACTAGAGCCCAAAATCCATAGTCCCTTTTAAATACCTGAGAATCCTTTTTACTGCTGCTACATGTGTCTCCTTGGGTGCTACCTGAAACCTTGCCACTAATCCCACTACCTGCATGATATCTGGTCTAGTAGTTGTGACGTACAATAAGCTGCCAATCATAGATCTGTATAATTTCTGATTTGCCTCTGGAGATTCATCATATTTACTTAACTTACATCCTGTAACCATGGGAGTACTTACTGGTTTGCAATCTTCTAACTTGAATTTCTTTAGCATCTCTTTTATATACTTGGTTTGTGAAAGGAACACCCCTTTCTCTGATTGTGAAATCTGGAGTCCAAGAAAGAAGGACAACTCACCAAGCATAGACATCTCAAATTCATTCTGCATGCTCTTTGCAAATTTTTGACACATCTTATCATTGTTTCCTCCAAAAATGATATCATCAACATAAACAACCACAATTAGTAAGTCATTCCCATCATTTTTTATGTATAAGTTACTGTCCACTATTCCTTTCCTGAAACCCTATTCCTGTAGGTACTTATCCAATCTTGAATACCAAGCTCTAGGAGCTTGCTTTAGTCCATAAAGTGCTTTCTTCAATCTGCATACATAGTCTAATTTATCAGTCAAGTTGAAACCTTATGGCTGCTCAATGTAGACCTCTTCTTCTAAAACACCATTTAGAAAGGTTGATTTAACATCCATCTGATATACTTTGAAGTTTTTGAAGCTTGAAAAGGCTAAGAACATTCTGATAGCTTCAAGTCATGCAACTGGAGAAAATGTCTCATCAAAGTCAATTCCCTCTACCTGTGCATAACCTTTGCACACTAATATTGCTTTATTTATGACCACCTGACCATCTTCATTTAACTTGTTTCTGAATACCCATTTAGTGCCAATCATATTTTTATCTTTTGGTCATGGAACAAGTTCCCAAGTCTTACTTTTCTCTATCTGATCTAATTCCTCATCCATTGCCTTAATCCAAAACTTATCTTCACTTGCCTCATTGAAGTATTTTGGCTCAATTTTAGATAATAAGGAAAAATTTGCTTGTTGAGATGGTGTTATTATCCTTCTCCTTGTCTGTCTCTCATCTGGATTCCCAATGATTAGCTCTTTTGGATGATGTTTTTGTACATACCTGGATGGAGTCTTAGGAAGAAGTCTTTGTGTTTCTTCCTCTTCTTCATTTGATTCCTCATGAAACTCTTCTTGACAACTTCCATCTTCCTGATACACAATTTGTTGAACTGGTTCTCTTGAATCTATCTTCTCATCAACTATTACATTTATACTTTCTACAATAGTGCGTGTCCTTTTTTTGTAGCATCTATAGGCTTTACTCTTAGTAGAATAACCAAGAAAAATACCCTCATCACATCTTGGGTCAAACTTGCCCAAGTTTTGCTCTTCCCATCTTATGTAACACTTGCTTCCAAAAACCTTGAAGTGTTTTATAGTGGTCGGTCTTCCTTTCCAAAGCTCATATGGAGTCTTGTGATGGTTTACCCTCATTTGAGCCCTAGTGATTATATATACTGTTGTGTTGACTGCTTCCCTCCAAAATCCATCTGAAATCTTGGACTCATTTAACATAGCTCTAGCCATATTCTCAATAGTCCTATTTTTCCTTTCAACTACTCCATTTTGTTGAGGAGTTCTTGCAATTGAGTATTCTCTCTTGATTCCATGTTGTTCACAGAAATCTACAAATTCATTTGAGGTAAACTCTCCTCCTCTATCAGATCTCAAACACTTAATCATTTTATCGGTTTCATTTTTGACCCGTTCTTTAAATGCCTTGAATTTATCAAATGCTTCTGAATTATCTTTTAGGAAAGCTACCCAAGTCATTTTGGAGTAATCATCTATGAACAATATGAAGTAACTTTCACCTTGAATACTCTGTGTTTTGGTAGGACCACATAGATCAGTATGTATTAGATTTAATGGCTCAGATGACATATATCCCTTTGATTTGAAACTTGTTCTAGTTTGCTTTCCATGTTGACAAGGTGCACAAATTATGTTTTGTGGCCTTTTTAGCTTGGGTAAATCTCTGACAACCTATTTATTGCTTAAGTTGACTATGTTGTCAAAATTCAAATGACCCATTCTTCTATGCCACAACCAACTCTCATCCTCTTGTGATAGAAAACATTTTTCTCCTTTAATCTCACTAAGCATATAGAGGTTGTTTGGAGTTCTACTTGCATTTGCAATGACTTTTCCAGTTTCAGACTTTCTTATCTCACATCTATCTGGATGAAATGTAACCATATGACCTTGATCACAAAGTTGGCTTACACTTAGCAAATTGTGTCTTAATCCTTTGACATATAGTACATTTTTTGTTCTTGTCTTTCCGTTATCTAAACTTAGAGTTCCTTTTCCATAAATTTTTGTTGATCCATTATCACCAAAACTTATTGATCCTCTATTAGTTTATTTGAGTACAAGAAATTTATCTTTGTCTCCTATCATGTGTCTAGAGCAACCATTATCAAGAAACCATTGTTCTTCTTTATCCTGAGCATGAAGAGTTGTTTGAACTAACATTGATCTAGCCTTTTCATTTCCCTTTTTCTCTTTCCTAGTTGTTGAAGTTGTATTCTTTTTACTAGACTCAGGAAGTACCATTTTGCACCATCTAGCCTTGTGCCCAAAATTATTGCATTTGTAACATATGATATCATCATTCATAAGAGGTGCAAAAGAGTTGAAATTTCTATTGACATCATTTTTCACATAACCAGTGTAATGTACAACTCTATGACCATATTTGTTACAAGAAAAGCAATAGCCATGGAAGAAATTATGTAACCTATTTGGATGCCTTTGAAAATGTGGTTGAGTGCTTCTCCTTTTGTGATTAACTCTCATCCATGGTTCTTCTTTGCTTTCTTCTTTCCTGATATCCTTTCCTTTCGGGGTATGAGTAGCGAGCTTATCTCTATTTGATGTCTCTATTTCTTGAAAGTTGGATTCCTCTTTCTATTTCCCTAACTTTATATCTTGTTGAAGCTTGGTCTTTTCAACTTCATGCCTTAGAGATACAATTTTTGCTTCCAATATTTCACACTCTGTTTCCCTTGCTCTTAATAGATCTATCATATCCTGTTCAATTTTCTTTCCTTCTTCTACCTTTATCTTGAGTTATGTGAAACTCTGTAGAAGTTCCATTTTTGCTTCCTCATCTTCTTGAATTTGTTCCTTCAAGATTGAGTTCTTCTTTCTAATCCTTTCCAAATTCCTGAGAGCAGTGAAGAATTCCTCTTTTATATCAAACATGGTCTCTTCTTCATTTTCTAAAGTCATGTGTGTTTCTGATGGATCCTTCTCCAAGTTGTTAGTCTTTTCATGGAGAGACCCGCTCTGATACCAATTGAAGAACATGTGCTTATACTGAGAGGGGGGTGAATAGTATAAGATAAAACTTTTTACTTCTCAATCCATATGATAACATCAACAATAATAAAGCAGCAATCATTACACAAAGCATCACACACATGAGAGACATGATTTAACGTGGTTCACCCAATGTGGGCTACGTCCACGGAGAAAATATTTCACTTAAATTTTCTCAACAAATTTCTTGGGAATCCTTCCCTATTACAATATTTATGGACCTCTATCCAAAGGAGACACCAATCCCCTAATCAAGTTTATGGATCTCTATCCATAGGAGAACTCCTTCTCCCTCTTCTCTAGCTGGTGATCCTCTAGAAGACTACTGCCTCCACTGCACTGGCTTGTGGATCTCTCTCCACTGAAGACCCCTGTCCTCACTCAGAAGACCTCTATCCTCACTGCCCTAGCTAATGGATATCTATCCACTGGAGACTACTATCCTCTGCTCTATCACCTCCAAAGCTTGCTCTTACTCTATTTTTGTCTCAGATCTGTACTGAACACTGTCCTCTACCTTGCACAAATTTGCTCAATATCTGTCTCTGATCTGCACTAAACATAGTCCTTCGGTCTAGCACAAATCTGCTCAATATATATCTCTGATTTTGGTACAAACCTGTCCTCAAATATGCACCAAACTCTGTCCTCAAATCTGTCCTCAAGCCTTAACACAAAGCTTGATCCAATCACTAATCAACTCTGCTAGATCTGCCCCAAACCTTAACTCAAGGTTTGAACAAATCAATCAATCAACTCTGCTCACAAGTCTTCTCAAAGACTTGCCTCAAATATTCTTGTAAGCTTCCACAAAAGCTCACACAAATCTATCCTTAAGCTTTCACAAAAGCTTTCTCAACTCAAATCAATCTATCACAAAAGTCCTCTCTAGATCTTTCTCAAATCTGCTCAGAAGCTCTCACAACAATTTGTTTCACAAAACTTGAACTATCCCCTCACCACCCCCCCACACCACACCCCACAAAACTCCACTCAACCAATCACTCAAATGAAAGCTTAGTCAACAATGCTTATCAAACAAACCTCACATAACAATGATACTCATGATCTTTCACAAACCCTAATCATGCACATGAAGGCTCACTCAATATTTCCAACAATGCTTATCAAACAAGGTTTCTAGCATCAACTTTCATTCCAAAAAAATCCTCATCAATCAATATTGGATATCTCAAAACCAAACTCAACAATGCTTATCAAACAATCCTTTTCACTCCAACTTAGCATTCACAATATCCAATCCAAAAATATTTCACTCACAAGGAAGATATACCCATACCTTTTATTTTTATGGAGATATGTCTTCAACACCTTTAATTCTTCTCGCCCATAAAAATATCTTCAAAAAATTTGATCATGCGACCTTGCACTTCCCAACACCCTAGCTCAAGCTAGACCACCAAGTGGATTGCGTGCCCACTTGAGACAAACAATGTATGATTTATTCCTTATTATTCTCAAAAACTATGCCCATAATAAAACTAAGGCCTCTTAGATGCAAAACATCGATCGTGTGGATCAAACCATGATCTCATTCCTGCAAGCCTTAGAACTCTGCCTATTGTCACCTATGCTACCACCGTTGATGGAAAGTATACACACCTTACTGCCTTTATTGCCTCGTTTCCCTCAACCTTATTTGAAATGTGGATCCTTTCTTATGGCGCAAAATGAAGAACACAAGCTTATACTGAGAGGGGGGGTGAACAATATAAGACCGCTTTCTACTTTTTCTTTCGATTCAACTTGCAGTTCAATATTATGCAGTGAATATATAACAGTATCAAAACAGAAATCAAAGCAATGCACAGAATATCATCCACAATAGAGACACAACAATTTACGTGGTTCACCCAACGCGGGCTACTCCACGGATAAAATTTTTACTAAATTTTATCACCTCAAATTCTGGGAAACATGTCCCGATTACAAAGTTTATGGGCACCAACCCAAAGGAGATACCTTCCCCTAGCTCTGCTTAATCTGGTGATCCTCTAGAGAACCTCTGCCTCTGCAGCCCTTAGCAAGTGGAACTCTATCCACAGAAGACACCTGTCTTCCCTGCTCTGGCTGGAGACCTCTGTCCTCAACTCTATCACCGCACAGTCGATCCTCTTATCTGCACCAAAACACAGTCCTTCGGTCTGGCACTATTGTCCTCGAACTTGCACCTCTGCGCAATTACAACACTCGATCAAATATCCACTTATGCACCTCTGTGCAAACACAACAACAATGTCTTCGCACACTCTGCTCTTCGACGATCGAACTTCTCCCTGCACTCTGCTTCTGCGAAAGTCGCACTTCGAACGCACACTTCGATCGATGCCCAAACTATTCAAACAACCCTCCTTTTATAGAGTAAGATTCAAGATCATTACATTCAATCTTAGTCGGTTGTTACTCTTCAACTGCGTCGGCTGCAAAACCCTATGTTGCGTCGGCCCAGATTTTAACTTTGTCGGCTCAAAGTTAACTCTGTCCTTCAACCGCCTCTGGTTCTATAGCTGTCCCTATGAAACTACAACATGTCACGATATCGTGACATTTTTACAGCCGTACACCTTCTATAGCCTGTTGTCGCGAAATCGCGACACCTTGGCCTTTGTCGACTTCCTTTGTGCTTCTGTCACGAAATCGTGACACCTTTGCCTCTTGTTGACGTCATCTCACTTCTGTCATGAAATCGTGACACTTTAGTCTTCATGGCCTTCCTCTCAGCTTTTGTCATGAAATCATGACACATCTGCTTCTGCTGACGTCATCTGCAACTCTATCACAAAATCTGACACTTTCACCTTCAAGCTCTTCCTTCTTCAATTCATCATGAAATCATGATGCTTCTTCTGTTTAAGACTTGCTAACTATTTTTGTCATGAAATCGTGACACCATCTCCAACTGCAAGCTGCCATCTCAACCTGTCATGAAATCATGACACTTTTTGCATCCGTACAACTTCTTTGTAGCCTATCATGAAATCATGATGCTTTCCTTCAAGCTTTCTCCCCATCATGAAATCATGACACTGCTTCCGCTTTCTCCCTATCACAAAATCTACCCTTAGCTTTCTCTGTCCAAAATCATGACGCTTCTCCTTTCAGACTCTTCTCTTTCTGCATGTCACAAAATCATGATCCTCAACTACCTCTAGCATGTCAAAATACCTTACTTGGAACTTTGCATCATGTCGCGAAATCGTGACAGTTCCTGAATAACTTTCTCTCTCTTCAATCTTGTCGCGAAATCGTGACAGCTCACACTACGGACTTTCTCTTCTGCAACATGTCATGAAATCGTGACACTTTCTTGTCCGTACAGCCTCCTTTGCAGAATGTCATGAAATCGTGACACTTTTCTTTCTCTGCCTTCCTGCACTGTCCGAGTCGCGAAAATGCGACATGTCACGAAATCGTGACAGTTTTGCCTGCTTCGTCTCTGCCTTCCCGCATGTCGTGAAATCGTGACACATTTGCCCAAACTTTCTCTCTCCTCAAACATGTCATGAAATCGTGACAGTTTTTCCAGTGCTTTCTCTCTCCTAAAACATGTCACGAAATCGTGACAGTTTTTCCAGCCGCCTGCATACTTTTTCTTACTTGTCTTTTTCTTGATCTTTTGCAACTGGGCTACCCTGATCTTCTTGGAAACTCATTGTCCATGCTGAAACCTTCATCAAGACACATTCTTTGACATCAAACCAAATTGCTTCAAGACCTTCTTGACATCAATGACAACATCTACACTTAGAGCAAGAGCAATGTACCCAAGGTACCCAAAATTGCCAACAATCTCCCCCTTTGTCATTGATGGCAACCCTTAACTGAAAAACACTACTCAAGAGCCAAAACTGAAACCAACTGTGCCAACAACTGAGAATCTGCAATTGAAGTTTTTGCTCCCCCTGACTTGAAGCTCTCTTCTTCACTATGAAGCTCTCCCCCTTACTCATATCTCTCCCCCTTTGTCATCAATGGCAAAGGGTCACCTTTGGGGCTTGGGACTAAGAATGAGCCTCTTAGCTTAGTCCCTCCCCCACCTCCTGATGAGGTGATTTAAAACAAGGGTGGGAGTGAAACTCCCATTAGGCACTCATCATCATCAGTGTCTACAATTTCTTTGCCGGGCCTTCTCTTGAACTCTTTGTCAGTGTTTCTGTTCTTGTCACTTTTCTTGTTCTTGTTCTCATCTCTTTTCTTGTCCATACCTTGATCCTTGGACCTGTTTATACCACTGTTCCTATTCCTGTACCTTGGAAGATCAGCTCTGCATTGTCTGGCTGTGTGACCTGCATTGTTGCACTTATAGCAAGTAACAATATTATTTCTTTCGGGCATAGCTGTTCTTTGAATCCGCCTATTCTGACTAACCCAGTTCCTGTTATTTGCCTTGCAAAAAATTGCCTTGTGCCCGAACTGATTACAAGAGTAGCAATACCCTTGAAATAAATTACGGCCCCTAAAATTGTCATTTATCTTCCTTACTTGAGTCATGCACTGCGAAGCCATGTGGCCAAACCCGTGACACGCAAAACATCTACCGTGAAATATTCTTCTGTTTGACCTCTTGGGTCCCGAAAACTTCTTTTTCGTATTCAGAATTCTGTTTTCTGTTTCTGCGCATTTATCACTCATGGACTCTTTCTCTGAAATACTCTCTTCATCAGAACTCTCTTCTTTCTGAAATCTCTTACTTGATTCCCCAACCTATTTTTTGTGTGGTTTAACAAAACCAAGACCTGTTTTATCTGATGGATTTCTTTGACTTTGGATGAGAGACTTAACCCTTTTGGAGCTATCTTGAAACCTGTACAACTTATCCTTGTATTCTTTATTTTCCTCTTTCATGGCAGCCATTTTCTGTTCTAATTCACTATACTCAAGCATCTTAGATTCTAACTCATTCTTGAGTTCTTGTGTCTTAGCCATAGAGATGTCAAGACTTTCTATGAGTTCATCTTTCTCCATACAACATTCATCTAATTTATCCTTGAGTCTAGCATTCTTCTTTCTTTCCTTTTTCAAAACACTAAGAGCATTAGTAAGTTCACATTCAAGATCCTCTATATTATTGCATTTTGAATCATCAAGGCCTTTTTCAGATTTCTTATCACTAGAGGTGCTATCCTTTTCAAAAACCATACAAGCATCTTCCTTATCATTTTTTGAAGCATCCTCATACATACTAGCAACCAATTCATTATTTGTGCAATCATCCTCAAGGTGCCCAAAATTTCCACATCTAAAACATTTCATGACAATGAATTTATGTTTCGGTTCTTCCTCTTTTTCTGAAATGAACAACATCTCATTTTCATCATCACTAGAAGAACTTTCACTATCATTGCTAGAACACTTACTTGCTTTGTCTAGGTAGAAGCTCTTCTTATTCTTGTGTGAATGCCTCTTTCCTTGATTGTTGTGCTCATCTTTGTTCTTTCTGTAATACCTGTGCTTTTCAGAATCCTTGCTCTTAACATCCTGTATATCTTCATCACTTTCATTCTTGGAAACAGTACAATCAGTAGCATAATGACCAAACTTTCCACAGTTGAAACATCTTATGTTTTTCTTGCTTTTGTGTTTTCTAGAGAACTTGCCTTTCTTGCTGTAATATGCCTCTTCATCACTAGAAGACTCATCACTCTCTTGAATCTGTTTGCCCTTTGATTTCTTGGTAGCTTTGAAAGCTGCCTCTTTCTTGACATCAACTTTCACTTGAGTTCTCAGCTCAAATGCTGCAAGAATACTATGGAGCTCATCCTTTTTCAACTTATCTAAATCTTTAGCTTCCTCAATAGCAGAAATATTTTCACTAAATCTATTAGGAAGAGATCTTAAAATCTTATCACACACATCATTTTCAGCAACTTCAAGACCTAAGTCTTTCATGGAGTTAACAACCTCATCCATACGAAGCATGTAGTCACTAATATTTTCATCATCATTCATCTTGAGTTGTTCAAACATACCTTTAAAATGTCTCAATTTGGCCTTTCGGACATTTGCATCACCTGTATGAACCACCTGCAATTGTTTCCACATTTCACTAGTTGTCTTGTAGTGAATAACTTTGGTGAGATCTGCTTTCTGTAAGCCTCTCAGGATTGCATTCATGGCTTTTGAATTGCTGTGAAGCATGAGCCTATCTTCTTTGGTATAAGGACCATGTTCAGGAATAGTGTATTCATCTTCAATCACTTCCCATACCTCATTACCAAGTGCCATTAGATAAACTCTCATTCTTGCACTCCACAGACCGAAATCTGATCCATCAAGAATAGGTGTTGCATTGCCACCTAAAAAATCCATTGTGTTCTTAACCAGTTCTTCCTTTCGGCTGTTAAACCTTTTCGAAGGAACCTGCTCTGATACCAATTGAAGAACACAAGCTTATACTGAGAGGGGGGGTGAACAGTATAAGACCGCTTTCTACTTTTTCTTTCGATTCAACTTGCAGTTCAAAATTATGCAGTGAATATATAACAGTATCAAAACAGAAATCAAAGCAATGCACAGAATATCATCCACAATAGAGACACAACAATTTACGTGGTTCACCCAACGCGGGCTACTCCATGGATAAAATTTTTACTAAATTTTATCACCTCAAATTCTGGGAAACATGTCCCGATTACAAAGTTTATGGGCACCAACCCAAAGGAGATACCTTCCCCTAGCTCTGCTTAATCTGGTGATCCTCTAGAGAACCTCTGCCTCTGCAGCCCTTAGCAAGTGGAACTCTATCCACAGAAGACACCTGTCTTCCCTGCTCTGGCTGGAGACCTCTGTCCTCAACTCTATCACCGCATAGTCGATCCTCTTATCTGCACCAAAACACAGTCCTTCGGTCTGGCACTATTGTCCTCGAACTTGCACCTCTGTGCAATTACAGCACTCGATCAAATATCCACTTATGCACCTCTGTGCAAACACAGCAGCAATGTCTTCGCACACTCTGCTCTTCGACGATCGAACTTCTCCCTGCACTCTGCTTCTACGAAAGTCGCACTTCGAACGCACACTTCGATCGATGCCCAAACTATTCAAACAACCCTCCTTTTATAGAGTAAGATTCAAGATCATTACATTCAATCTTAGTCGGTTGTTACTCTTCAACTGCATCGGCTGCAAAACCCTGCGCTGCGTTGGCCCAGATTTTAACTTTGTCGGCTCAAAGTTAACTCTGTCCTTCAACCGCCACTGGTTCTGTAGCTGTCCCTATGAAACTACAACATGTCATGATATCATGACATTTTTACAGCCGTACACCTTCTATAGCCTGTTGTCACGAAATCGTGACACCTTGGCCTTTGTCGACTTCCTTTGTGCTTCTATCACGAAATCGTGACACCTTTGCCTCTTGCTGACGTCATCTCACTTCTATCATGAAATCATGACACTTTAGTCTTCATGGCCTTCCTCTCAGCTTTTGTCATGAAATCATGACACATCTGCTTCTACTGACGTCATCTTCACTCTGTCATGAAATCACACTTTCTCTTCAGAAATCATGATGCTTTAGCCTTCAAGCTCTTCCTTCTTCAATTCATCATGAAATCATGACGCTTCTTCTATTTAAGACTTGCTAACTATTTCTATCATGAAATCGTGACACCATCTCCAACTGCAAGCTGCCAACTCAACCTATCACAAAATCATGACACTTTCTGCATCCATACAACTTCTTTGTAGCCTATCATGAAATCGTGATGCTTTCAGCTTTCGAAAGCTTTCTCTACTGCCTGTCATGAAATCATGACACTTCGCTTCTCTACTTTCTAAACTTTCTCTTGAAATCGACGCTTCTCCTTTCAACTCTTCTCTTTGTTGCATGTCATAAAATCATGACAGTCCTCAACTCGACTCTCTAGCATGTCACAAAATCCCTTCACTTGGAACTTTGCATCATGTCACGAAATCGTGACAGTTCCTAAATCACTTTCTCTCTCTTCAATCTTGTCGTGAAATCATGACAGATCACACTACGGACTTTCTCTTCTGCAACATGTCACGAAATCGTGACACTTTCTTGTCCGTACAACCTCCTTTGCAGAATGTCACGAAATCGTGACACTTTTCTTTCTCTGCCTTCCTGCACTTTCTGAGTCACGAAAATGCGACATGTCATGAAATCGTGACAGTTTTGCCTGCTTCGTCTCTGCCTTCCCGCATGTCGTGAAATCATGACACATTTGCCCAAAATTTCTCTCTCCTCAAACATGTCATGAAATCATGACAGTTTTGCCAGCGCTTTCTCTCTCCTAAAACATGTCGTGAAATCGTGACAGTTTTTCCAGCCGCCTGCATACTTTTTCTTACTTGTCTTTTTCTTGATCTTTTGCAACTGGGCTACCATGATCTTCTTGGAAACTCATTGTCCATGCTGAAACCTTCATCAAGACACATTCTTTGACATCAAACCAAATTGCTTCAAGACCTTCTTGACATCAATGACAACATCTACACTTAGAGCAAGAGCAATGTACCCAAAATTGCCAACACACAAACTCTTTTCATAAACATCGATTCACTAGGATTATTAATGCCAAATATTTTTGGTATTATTTATATGCATTTCGTTGCTTTTTCTCTAACGTCGGTGAGGACATTCAAATTTATATTTAAAAACTTTGGCCTTTAAATAATTATTATATAATTTTAAATTTTACCCTTAAGGTTAATTTATTTAAAATTAAATAATTAAACCTTTAACCACTCAATCTGCCATATGGATTTTTTAATTTGAACTTCATTTTTCTTTGTCTTGATATTTGGCCTGCAATATTATAATAATATAATATTATTATTAATTTAAACTTGCTTATATTTTCTCGGTTCTTCATCCTTTGGGCCCTCTTTAGGCATATAATATTAAAATTAAATATTATATCCTATTCCTTTTCAAGACCTTCTTGCTTTTGGAAAAACCACTTGATGACGACAAAATTTAACCAATATTCTTTTGACATCAATGACAACCAAAACTACTCATAATTTCCAACAGGGTCATTAAGTTTTATAAACTTTTGAGCATTTCTAACTTGATTTTATTAAGCATAATATCGTAGACCCTAACATTGGAATTTGAAAGGGTACTATTTTTATTACTTTTAGGTAAACAACTCTTTTGAAGTATACACACGCATCGTTAGATCTCTTTGAGATCGACATGCACTGTTAGATTTCTTTGAGATCATCATGCACTGTTAGATTTGGGGAAGGTTCAAACACTTTAAACATAAGGCGGTTGATGAGCAAATTTTTAATTTTTGAAAGATTAATTATCTCGGGCACCCTTTGTGCCCGAGATAATTAATACCCATCCCCAAGGCTTCTCTTCAGAGCATTCCAGTCTATTTCCTCTCCATTTTCAAAGCCCTTGTGAAGGTTTTCCAAAAAATTGAGAAACTCCAAAAAGAATTTTTATGCACTGGATCAGAGAAGAAAAAAAGAATACACCTTGTAGGATGGACCAAAGTGTGTATACCTAGGGAAAATGGGGGCTTAGGTCTGAGGAGAATTGCTCATATGAATTTAGATTTACTAGCTAAGCAGGTGTGGCACCTCATTTTTTGTGAAAAAAATGAATGGAAAACTATCATCAAACGAAAGAATCTTCAAAATATGGAATTTTTAAGTGACTCAGTTCCAATCAGAGGTTCTGCTTTTTAGAAAGCAATTCTCAATTGTAAGGAAATCATAAAAATAGGTTTAAGATGGGTGTTAGGCAATGGTGAGAGGATAAATTTTTGGAATGATAGGTGGGCTAAGGATGAACCACTTATGTAATATCCTAACTTAGCCCGAATTAGAGATATCACGAAAGAACTCATTAGCAGAAAAGTCTCCGATTATATGGTTGAGGATAGAGGTAGAATGAAGTGGAAACAAATAAGGATTCAGGGATTTCAAGCAAAATAAAATGATCTTTGTAACATTCTCGGGAAACAGTTTATCCCCATGAGACCCAAGGAAGATCAAGTGACCTGGGCTCCTACAAAAAAATGGCAGTTCACTATTAAATCGACTTACAAGCTTCTTCTTGATGATGAGGATTTTGTCCTCCAAAAGGACTTAGTTTGGATAGAAAATTTAATTCCAAAAATTGTAGTCTTTTCATGGCTAGTTATCTAAGGAAGAATTCTAACCATTGATAATATGATGTGTAAAGGTATTTGTATCACTAATCATTATTATCTGTGTAGGTCTAATTGGGAGACCATTTATCACATTTTACTTGAGTGCCCTTTTTCCTTGACTATCCTAAGTGGGGTTTTTTAGGCCTTCAATATTTCTTGGGTTAAACCAGCCATTGTACTTGATTTGTTCGTCTAGTGGCCTTGCCCCTTTTCAAGCCAAAGATTTAGATACATGTGGAAAATTTGTCTTAATCACTATCTTTGGCAGGTGTGGTTAGAAAGGAACCTGTAGACACCAAAATCTAGCCACTTGTAAGTCATCTATACCTTCCTGTCAGCCACATGTCGGTCATCCACCTTCCCGCCATTATTTGGCCCAAATCCACACTTTCCCGCCATTATTTGGCCCAATTTCACCTTTCCCGCCATTTTTTTATCCCCAAATTTATTTAAATTAATATTTATATATATATTTTAATATTTTAATATATATATTTAAATAATAGTTTAAGTGATTTAATCTGAGCCGTCCATCCTTCATTTAATCTCATCCGTCCATCCATATTAATCCATTCCACAACCAAGATTTATTCTCTACCCTTGGATCCGCTTTAATCTTAGCCACACGTTCAAAGTGTCGTTAAAACCCTAAAGTGTGCCCTAAGAGTGGATTATAAATCAAATCACTTTGATGGCTCAAACGCTATGTCTTCTGCCTATCTTCTTCGCCTATGTCTTTTGCTACTTCTATCTCTGATTCTAATTCTTCTACGGCTATCTCCTTTCTTCTGCTACCCTTTTCACCGCATCTATCACCGTTTCCGTCGCCGCTTTCACCGCCATTCCTTCTGCAGCACTCTACAGAATCTCCCATTCCTATCGCAAGTTCCCATGGGCATTTACCCCTTCACCAAGTGCCCACGGGCGTTTACCAAGTACCCACGGGCGTTTACCAAGTGCCCACGGGCATTTAACAAGTGCCCACGGGCGTTTACCTTCAGCCACAGACTCAGACCGGCGTCTGTAATCCAGATCCAGAAGCACGCGGGCGTTCGGCGAGTGCACCAGGGCACCTTTCGTAGCCTATTCTGACAACAACATTACTTCCAGGTGTCACCTGGTCTAGCTGCGTTAACAGATAATAGGTATAAATTAGTTTAAAGCAAGTAGCCGTATTTTATGTGTTAATATGTTATTGATTTCCTGCATTCTATTTTTTTATAGGGTTTTAAATTGTTTCGAGGGCTCACGCAGTGGAGCCCTCTCATTAATTTCTAACTCCTTGATAGTGTTAATGTGTGCAGGTTTTTGATGACAGATCCAGTTTATTGATGGCAGCTGATTAAGCTGGAGTGGTCCAAGCAAGGGATACGACAAAGCCCACTCACTCTGTTGGGATTGAAGATACGTTCTTCGGAAGCGCCACCATTCGTGCCAGCTAGGGTTTCGGAGAACCCTAGCATAACTTGTAATTTTTGTATCACAAAAAGGGTTACAGGCCCAGTTGTATTCAAAAAGGAGTTTTTAAACTCCATCGATTAATATAAATCGTCTGTTTTGTGCAACTTTCTTGTATTCCATTCTTGTGGTTTTATCTTTCTGTTTGGCGTGTATTTTTAATCTACAAATGGTGATCACGGTGGGACCCCCTAGGGTTTCATATTTTTAAATACTTGCTTTACTAATCTATTCTTGTTTTCTGTTTCATTTTGTAGGTTCCAGAAATCGCGAAATTCACTGTTACAGCGAACTAGGGTTTCTGAGCTTGCAGAAAATGCAGCAGACGCAGAGGGGCGTCTAGAAGTTCAATACGAAATGCAGAGGTGCGTTTCAGCCTGTGCAGACTCCCGTGGGCGTTTGAAGTCAGTTTTACAAAAAAGCATAGGCTTCCAAGTAAGTGCTGTACTTTTTACATTTTTGGTTTTTCTGCCATATTTTGTTTCTTTTTCAGATCATTACTTTAAAATGAACAAAAACTAAGTAATCTGGAAAAGAACAGTTATTTTTAATTACATTTTTCTTTGCATTGCATTATTGATTGTTGCTTGCATTTAAAAAAAAAATTTTTTTTTTTTGCATACTTAGCTGCATGTTAGAATAGCTATAAATTATTTGTTTTAATTATCTAAGTAGGACTATTGATTGGATGTCAATAGTACTCCTGCCATTGGGTGATTCCAGGCAGAGAAGTGGACGAACCTTCCGGTTGCTCCTTTGATATCTGATATCATTGGTAGGCAGGGGGTTTTAAACGGTGTACTCCACTTCTTCAGAGGAAATGACATGTTTTCAGTAGCCTCTTGCTTAGATCATTAGAAATTTTGATTTATAGCCTTGTATGTACACATTAGATAACTAAAACATTTAAAAAAAAAAAAAATCATTGCATTTTCATATTGCATTTAAAACAGTGATATCTGGATTTCATCACCAGGTATTGCTTGAAGTTTAATGACGATGGAATTCATCTCCATCCATTAAACTTCTACCTTAGACACCATAGGTCACCCCCGAGCAAACTTGCTGGATTTCATCACCAGTAAGAATCTCGTTGTCCTTTCCTAGCTATAGTTTTTACCTTTTTTTGTGAATAATTCAAGATTAGATTACATGCAAAACTCATAAACCGGACACTTAAAATTTACTACAAATTAAGATCAGAAAATAATTAATTAACCGTAGGTAAGACACATTGGTTGAAACCTAGGTTGTGACTGTTTTCTGATAATTTTTGTAGTGTAAATTTATCATTCTAGTTTTGCATTCTTCTTTTTTTGAATTTGTTTAGATTTATTGCTTCATGGTTTTAACAAGGAATCAATATAAAATGTTAAATCTAAATAATCAAATGGGTAATTCACAAAACATCCCCACCACCAACATAGCCACTTATCCTAGTGAATTTCGAGGCAGGTTCACCTGCAGGTCTTTCACGTCCTTCTACCGTCTATCACATGGCCATGCCCATGGAGGAAGACAATTCCTGTCATATTACCCACATTGATATGGCCCAAGTGCAAACTCACTTAAGAGATGGCACTGGCTATGTCCTTGAGCCAATCCAAGATTCCCCTATGCAAGATTCTATTTTTCAACAGGATATTGCATCAACCATACCCGTTGGTTTCACTCAGGTCTACACTAACCCTTTTTTTGAGGCTAATGTGGTATCTGTTCAGCCGACTTCATCTCCAACATCTTCCCAAATGCACCCTTGAGACAAATGAGTTCCCGACCACCTTCTCCCCCATGTACCGGGTGTACACCAATTCTCTTTATGAAGTTGGTGGAAACTCCTCCAACCATAACCAATTTCAACCCTCTTCTTCCCAAACCATTTATGGTTTCACCCTACCTGGGACACAGTCTACTGTTCCTTCCCAGGTATCGCCTACTTCAGCCACCTTCATTGCTCCTGCTGTGCAGTCCCCTGTGACTACCATGGCAGCCTGCCCTCCCAACTTCATTGCCCCTGCTATGCAGTCTCCTGTGACTACCATGGCAGCCTGCCCTCCACCTTCATCCAATCATCCCACCTCCCTTGGGTTAGAGATTAATAAGGTTAAGGAGTATCTCGACAAATTGATTTTTTAACAACAGCAACAAAATGCTCAACCATCTGTCGTAGTAAAACCTACACCCCAACCAATTTCTACCCAGCCAGCTTTTATTAGCTCAGGCCCCACCTGGGTACCCCAATCTTCGGTGGTGTCCATTCCTACCCCACATTTCTCCCAACCTAGTCCAGTTCATCATTCAAACCAATCACCTTCTTTTCGGTATCATCCATACCAACAACATGTCCATTCTACACCGCCTAATCCAGGCAATTTCATCCCATCTCATCAATTTTCCACTCTTCCATTACATCATCATAATCATCAAACGAGTCAAAATTTTCATGAAGATTCTCGACTCCATGCTATGCAACAATAGATTGATAACCTTATGCTTAACGCGCCTAGCTCATTTAGTCAGAAACCTACGCTAAGGTCATTGATCAATCAACCAATTCATCCTTCGGTACCTTCACCACCATATCCGACTGATTTCACATTATCGAAGTTTGACAAATTTTGAGGAACTGAGGATCCTCATGAACATGTGAGCTCATTCATGCATGCTTGCTTTAGAATCCAAAATAATGATGCTCTTATGCTCAGAACTTTTCCTCAGACATTAGGAGGAGATGTTGTACAGTGGTATAATCATTTAGCTCACCATAGCATTTATGCTTACGAGCAATTGATTAATCTATTTTTAGAATGATTCTCCCTGAATGTTCAAAAGAGAGTCTCATTAGCTGACTTATACAAGCTCAAGCAACATGACGATGAGACTGTTTATGACTTTGGAAACCTTTGGAGGGCTATCATTAATAAACTGCCATTCTCCCTGCCAATGGAGGAGTTAACCAAAATGTTCACCCAGAGTTGTCTGAAACCTATCTCTTGGTTACTCCAATTACAACAATACAGGACTTTTGAAGAGGCTTTGGCCCAAGCAAGTATCATAGAAGACATTAAAGTCCAAGAGGGTGTTTTAAAACCCCATAGAAAAGAATGGCAACAAAAGGGCCAACAACGAAATAATAATTATGGCCAAAATAAGCAAACACAGGCTAGTACAGCCTCAAATGTTAACCAAGTTAATCAAGTTGTGGCGATCCAGCCCGTAATGGCTCAACAACAACAAGTAATGCAAAGTCAATCGCAACCAATTGCTTATCATGCGGTACCCACCCCTACTCAACCAGCTCCCAATACTGGGCCAACCATGGAAACTCGACCTTGGAAAAACAATTGTCCCAAGCGACAATTCACACCTTTAGATGAACCATATACGGTCATATTCAACAAGTTATATAGCACAAATCAGTTAACTTTACCTGAGTTTAAACCTTTAGACCAATCTAGAAGGGGGAAGTATTACAAGGATTACCTATTTTATCCTTATCATAGGCAAAATGGGCATGATATCAATAATTGTACAGCTTTCAAACATGTGATCCAAGATCTTATTGAGATTGGAGCCATTAAATTGGATAGTCCCTTAGCCCAACAAAATCAAAATCTTGGTATATTTCAAACACCCCTTCCACATCGAGAGGAAGCTCCAACAAATTTAGGGGGAGTAACTCAGGTAACTCCTCCTAATCAAGTCAACCATGTACAACAATACCAAGGTTTTGTGGGTACTATTAACGTAGTAACCTGGGGTCAAAGGGCGAACCAACCAAATCAGGCTGAACCACGACCACTGTACAAACCCCAAGTCCACCTCGGGTAACGATGACCCAATGACGTGCTAGTACTTCTCAATAACTGCTAAATCATTCTACTCAACGCCAACGACCCATCATGTCATTGAGTAGCCGATTAACTACCAGTTTAAAAATGGCTTCTGCAAAGTTATCGATCTATGACCTCATTCAACAATCTCCTCCGCATAGAGAGGCATTAATGGAAATCTTAAAATCAATTGAGCTTCAAACTCAAGATACTAATGCCTTCAACAACTTTGTGGGGAGTATTCAAACATGCATGGAGCCCTCCATCACTTTCTATGATTTTGAAATCAAACCTATGTCAACAAAAAGTATAGATCCTCCACTGCATATCATGGCCAAGATCGATAACAAGCCATTCAAGAGAGTCTTAATTGACACCGGTTCCTCAATCAATATCATTACAACATCGATGTTGAGTCATCTAAAGCTGTCGCCATCCCTTATCACAAAGTCGACTTTTACCCTTAAAGCATTCAATGATGTTTTATCTTCCACGGTTGGCACAGTTATCTTGCCCTTTGAGGTAGGGGCCCGAACTTTGCATACCTTGTTTCACATCTTGGAAGGGACCATGGCATACAATGTATTGCTTGGACGGCCTTGGCTTAGGGAGATGAGATGTGTCCCTTCTATACTGCATCAATGTTTGAAGTATGTATATGAGGGACGAGGTTCATTGTGTACCTGCCGACACGGAACCCTTCAAACATTGCAACTATGTCTCAAATCCTTATGAGATTGTGTTGCCATCCACTCATCTTTTCTTGACCCCATCTATTTCTTCTATACCATCTTCTTCTAAAGCTCCCATTCCTGAGGAGCCACCCATCATATCGCAACCATCTTCATCTTTCGTTATTCCATCTCATTCACCACTTTCTTCATCAACTAATCTTCCTTCTTCTTCATCAGTGACCACATGCACATGTGGCCATGACCAATCATCTCTTTCCACGTCATTACCCCCTTCTTCTACACCTTCTTCAACATCACCTATTATTCTTCCATCTTCCCAACCATCACCGGTGATGTTTCACAAGTCAGTGAAGCATCAACCCAACCAAATCCTTCCAATTCTTCTATCCCACATTCTTCTATTCCATCATCAAGTCCATCTCCCTCCCAAGTCAAGGTCCATCTCATTGATGCGGTATTGGTGAGTATGCCATTCAAGATGTCCACATCACACCATTCAATGTGCAAACGAGTTAAAGATTTTGGTCATCCACATGACCAACATTTATCCATTGGATCGGTTTATAACATGGGTTCTATGCCAAATTCCATTAATTTTGTATATGGGGGAATAGAGTCATCTTCTACTCCTACCACCATACTAGAACCCAAGCATCCATTCCCTGCCAATTTCGAAAGGATGGAGGGTTTTCCCTCTCGCTATTTCCACAGACATAATTGGCAACAATTTGGCCTAGGTCGATACGAGCAAGGGGTAACTGAACGCATCGATATGCCATACCAGAGACGCACTGAGCGTTTTGGTCTGGGCTACCAACCACTTCCATACCTTTCTTCTTTTGAGCAAGCTTTTCAAAGCATTAATCTTAATTCAGAAGAAGAAATCCTCCACCCCAGACGAATCCGAAGATGAAGTCTATGAAGAATTTGACGTCATGTCAAATGCTGATGAATCTGAAGAAGAGTCGGCGCCCATTGTTCCCCTCACTAAACAAGACGAGTTTTATCTCCAATTGTTTCCTCTCTAAGAGGCCATCTTTCACTTGCTTCTTCCACAAGAACGAGGTGAACCACCACCCCCGCCACATCCATAAGCCATAATCCAAACATGTATTATATGTATATACTAAAATAGTGGTTTTCACCACTACCAAAAACAAAAAAAAATTAGAAAATTCCAAAAAAAAAAAAAAAAATCAAAATATATATATATATATATATATATATATACTTTATTGTTGTCTGTATGTGTGTAATAGTGGTTTTCACCACTACAACCAAAAAAAAAACTCAAAAAAAAAAAAAAAAAAACTCAAAAACTATGTTGTTTTGCATTTCAGGTCTTTCGAGGTTTTCACCGGTTTTTCCTTCCATTCCGCCTATTCTTTCTTTCATAAGTTGACAATGAATTTTGAAGACTTATTCGCCTCACTCCATAATCCATATGATCCGGATAAGCCAATCCCGATCAACCCAAGCCTGATTGACATGGATCGGATTTCATTCCCTCCATCTATTTCAGAGTTCATCCTTTCCGAGGAATTGTTAAGGGCTTCCGCCAACTACATTCCTCCTTCACCTCCACATTCACCTTCATATTCTAAGCCAGAGGTTTTCCAGGTAGATATATATGAGAGCAAGGCACAGGAGCTTGATGACATTTTAGATGACATAAATCTGATCCCTACTCCCCATCAGCTTGAGGAAGGTTCCCACATGTCTATTGAAGAAACTATCTATGTAGACCTTAGTTTAGACCAAGATGGCACCCAAATTGTGAAACTGGCTAAAATTCTATCATCAGAGGAACGAGAGCAAATGATTGCTCTACTCAAGCGAAAGGAGATATTTGCATGGTCTTACAAAGACATGCCAGGCCTAGACCCTAATTTGGTTGTCCATAACCTCACCTTACAAAAAGATGCTAAACCTGTCAAACAGAAACTTAGGAAAATGCATCCTACTGTGGCCCTCCTAGTTAAATCGGAGATTCAGAAACTTCTGGATGTTAAATTTGTCGTCCCGATTGATTATCCTGAGTGGCTTTCTAACATGGTACCCGTTCGCAAGCCTAACGGGGGGATACGTGTTTGCACCGATTTTCGAGATCTAAATAAAGCATGTCCTAAGGATGACTTTCCTCTTCCAAACATTGATACTCTTGTCGATACCTGCGCTGGTCATGAAATGCTTTCGTTCATGGATGGATTTTCAGGATACAACTGATTCGAATAAACCCTGAGGATCAACACAAAACAACATTTACTACACCTTGGGGAACTTTTTGTTACGGGGTGATGCCCTTTGGCCTTAAGAACGCGAGTGCAACCTATCAACGAGCCATGACTTATATTTTCCATGATTATATGCATAAGATTATCGAAGATTATGTGGATGATTTATTGGCAAAATCTAAAACTCAACAAGAGCATTTCGATGTATTGGAAAAAGTTTTTGATAGGCTTCTAGAGCATAAAGTAAGGTTAAACCCTAAGAAATGTGTCTTTGGTGTTACCTTAGGCAAACTCCTAAGTTTTATTATCTCTAAACGAGGTATTGAGGTGGACCCAAACAAGGTCAAAGCCATTATGGAAATGTGTCCCCCAACTAATTTGAAGGAGTTGCGTAGTTTACAAGGAAAGATTAATTCAATCCGTCGCTTTATTGCACAACTTTCTAATAAATGTAGGCCATTTTGCCACCTACTACAAAAGGGGGTACAATTTTCATGGACAGATGAATGTCAGAAAGCCTTTGATGACATCAAGCAGTACTTAGCATCTCCGCCGGTCTTAGCTCCGCCTCGTCCAGGGGTCCCTTTCAACCTTTATATCTCAAGCAACGGACTTTGCCTTAGGGACAATGCTTGCACAAAAGAATGAACAAAATCGTGAGCAAGCTATCTATTATATTAGTTGAACATTGTTAAGCTATGAAACCCGATATGCTTATGTGGAAAAGTTGTGTTTAGCGATGGTTTTTGCCACTAAGAAACTTCGTCATTATATGCTTAGCCATACAACATATGTCATAGCTAGAGAAAACCCTCTGCGTTATATGATGTCTCGCACTTATAATAACACTCGTACCGCTAAATGGATAATGTTGCTTACCAAATTCGATCTTGAATTCATTAGCCAAAAATCTATTAAAGGTCAAGTTATAGCCGATCAACTTGCGGAAGCTCCGCTACCTAGTGATCATCCTTTGATTATTGAGCTCCCAGATGATTCGGTATTTCCTATCACTGAACAAGAAGAGGACATCATTCCGGAGAAAGATGTTGACATCACGCTATTCTTTGATGGCTCTAAGTGCGCGAAAGGTCGAGGTCTTGGAGTTGTATTTCATACACCTCAAGGGATTCCCATCCCTTTATCATTCAAACTAGACTTCCAATGCACCAATAATACAGCAGAGTATGAAGCCTTAATTTTAGGTCTTCAATAAGCCATAGCTATGAGCATTAAGCAAATTCGGATATTTGGGGATTCTCAACTCGTGGTTAAACAAATTACAGGAGAATACCAAGCCAAAGAACCTACCATTAAGCTTTATCATGATGTAGCAATGAAGTTGCTCTCTAAGTTTGATTGGTATGAGATCACTAGTTTGCCTCGTTCAACTAATAGATTTGCGGATGCCATGGCCTCTCTTGGATCATTGATTCCAAATGACTCCCTTGGAGAGGTACAACCCCTAATCATTTCCACAATCTCTAAGTCTGCAATTGTCCGTGCTTGAGTCTAAAGATGAAAAAAATGTTTGCTTTATCCATTCGGATCCATATGAGCCTTGGTCTAGTGAGATAGTAGCCTTCCTCAAGTTTGGAACACTTCCACCTGATTTGTCTCGAACTGCCGTCGCTGCTTTAAGCAAAAGGTAGCTTGTTTTGTTCTTTTGGGGGATGTGTTGTATAAATGTGGATATGATGGAGTACTCCTCCGCTGTCTAGAAGCAAGTGAAACACATAGAGCTATTGCTGAAGCCCATGATGGTACTTGTGGTGGTCATTTTAGTGGAATGGCCATTGCGAAGCGTATTTTACGTATGGGGTATTATTGGCCCACTATGGAACAAGATTGTTGCAAATATGTTAAACAATGTAAAAAGTTTCAAGAACACGCTAATTTAATCCATATACCATCACAAGCTTTATAGCCCATCCAAAGCCTTTGGCCCTTCTCACAATGGGGTCTCGATTTAATTGGCAAGATTTCACCTGCCTCTTCAGGACAACATACTTTCATCATTATAGCCACTGAATACTTCACAAAGTGGGTTGAAGCTATTCCTCTAACCAGTATGACAGGTCCTAGAATTGTGGAGTTTTTACTTCACCATATCATTTGTCGTTTTGGTATTCCCTCTAAAATCATTTCTGATAACGACAAGTCTTTTAAGAATAAGGATGTTCAAGCTCTTTGCGAAAAATATAATATCCAACATAGTTTCTCAACTCCTTACTACCCACAAGCCAATGGACAAGTGGAAGCTTCCAATAAGACCATAATTGCTATTCTTAAGAAACTTGTTAAAGAAAATCATAAAGATTGGCATACACAAATCCCCTTGGCATTATGGGCTTACAGAACAAGCATCGGAACTCCCATTGGGGCAACGCCATTTTCTTTGGTCTATGGAGCTGAAGCAATCATGCCTCTTGAGCTCGAGATCCCTTCCTTGCGAATTTATTTGTAGGAATTTATCGATGATGATACTACTAGACAAACACGTCTTGATCAACTCACACTCATAGATGAAAAATGAATCAATGCTTTAGAGCATTTGCGAGTTTATCAAGACCGATTGAAACGTGCTTACAATGCCAAAGTTCATCTAAGAGAATTTCAAGTAGGGGATCTTGTCCTTAAAGAGAATCAACAAAACACCAATGCATTGCCGCATCTTCGAGATAAATTCACGGCTAATTGGTTAGGTCCATATATGGTCACTAAAAGAGTGGGTAATGGAACTTATAGACTTGCCAATTTAGAGGGAGAGGAAGAACCCGAACCACTTAATGTTATACACTTGAGGGCATTCTACGCATAGTTTGAATTTTATATGTACATATATACATGGCTTGTAAAAAAAAAAAAACAAATAAAATAAAAAGAATTTGCATTTCATTGTTAGTTGCATACATCTCATTCAAAAACATTGCATTTCATGTGCATACATCTCATTGAAAACCATAACATTTCATTTTCAGCCATAGTTGCATATCATGTTAGAGACCATTCTATCTTTTGGATATAAAATTTGGTCAAGCAAAAGTCATTGCCTTAATCAGGGACACCTTCATAAAATCCATCAAACCGAATTGTCATTCGTACATCCATTTTCCATTTGCATATATTTACATTGCCAAAATGTTTTCAGTCACTCAGCCATTTCTAGTGTTTTAAGCAAACTTTGAAATGAATGTTAAAGTTCTCTAGGGCCATATCACAAATTACACTAAATAAAATCTTGAGTATTGGGAAATGATTTCAAAAGTGATCTTGAACCTATCACATTTTCACATCTTAAAAACATCTTGTGTCAAAGAGAGATAACACCATCCTTGGGTTGTGCCTTGAAGTGAAAAGGGTAATCCTCGTTTGTCCTATCATGCAAACATACTCCATAAAACAATGGTTCTTACCACTATCACAAGCAACCACAAAATATAAATATAAACAAAGTAGTAAGGATAGGGTAAAATTCTCATCATACTTCGGTTGAGAATCCGATTCCCCAAAGCTCTAAGGAAATGAACATTTTTTTCACACACCACTGATCCCAAATAAGTTGTAAGGATCGTACTACTTGTCCAGTCAGACGGATAGGTAGTCATCCCCAAGGCTTACAAAGGTCAAAAACAACATGGACTATGGAGTTAACCTTCACCGGGGCTATAGACGCTTGACTGGCAGTGGAGTATACTCATTGCGTGGTGACATGTCTCTCCTCAAAGAGAGACCTCTGAATGCTCATACGAACAAACTAGCTTTGGGATCTTCTCCATAATAGGGTTACCTAATTTGTGCAAGATGAGGTTAATGAACACACTTGCACACACACAGGTTTTTGATTGCCTAGAGTCACTACCATGCTTCTGATTTGGTTAATGAACTCACATGCACACACATTTGGTCCTAGTTGAATTAGGCAGTATTGGTAAGTTTGTTTGATACCACTAGCATGTTTGAGTCTTTGTAAAATAGTCTTCCTCCATATTTTCTTCCATATCAACCTCCATATCTTCTTCCATATTCATGTCATTCCATACGTCATCCATTCACAAGCCACCAAGTTCGGTGCCCCTGATTAAACAATTATGACAACAGTTGGCTAAATCTAACTATCTAAAAGTATGAGTGCTTCTTAGTGCATATTTTATTTACTTAGTCTCACATTAATCATCTATAACTTTGCATTCCATTCCATCACATATGCATTAAAACATATAAAAACATGCATCACAAAAACATAGGCATTCATACAAAAGAAAGTAAAACACTAAAAATAAAAGCCATGTATATATATGTATAAAGATCAAAACGTACAGTGAATGCCAAAAGACTACAAAATACAATAGAGCACCAAGGCTCATAAAGAGTGCATCTAAGCACTAAGCTAACCATCAAAAGAGGACCCCTGTGACCTAGTAGGAGCCCTAGACCTAGTGGTGTGCCTAGACTCTCTATGCCTAGAGACAGAAGAGGATGGAGGATCAGGCAACACAATGTGATGCCTAAACAATGTGTCCTCCAGAGCCTCAATGTAACGAGTCCTAGACCTAAGTATAGATATGTCTATCCCGTGTCGTCGCTCTCGCTCCGCTAGCTCTGCCTGGAGTCTCGTCACCCTGTCATCCTGGGGCACCCTAGTCGCTCCATCCATGTTTGCCTGCATCTGGGCCATCCTCCCCTCCTGAACAGCTATCAGGGCATCCCGCTCTGCAACATGTTGCTCCAGCCAAGCTATCCTCTCATCCCGGACCGCTAGCATAGCATCACGCTCTGCTATCTACTGCTACAGCTATGCCAGATCATCCTCGTGCCCGCTAGGGGGTACCTCTCTAGTCTCTCCAGCGGCCTCTCCTAGGCCCTCGCCATCATCCTCCTTGTCATCTCTGCTCCCTGGTGCCTGCCGCACCATCTTCCCCTTTCGCCTTTTACTGTCAGCTTGAAGGCGGGGACCCTCCCTGCACTTGGGAACCTCTGCGGTTCCCTCGTCCTCTCCAGCTCCAATAGCCACTAATGGTGGCTCCCACCTCGGCTCTGTGGCCATCCATGTTGCATACTCAGCTGTTACCCCGATGTCATCCACGTCTGGGATCTCCATGTCCTCATCGTCCTCTGTCGCCTCTCTCCATGGCTCGACACATGACAAATCCCCCTCTGATCTGTGCCTCCGGTAGCGCATTGGCTCACCTGGGACATCCTATCTCAATCCGACCTGGCGGAGCACTCGAGACATCTGTATGTACTCCGCATCGCTGTGGCCACGACCCACTACCCATATAGCCTGTCGCACCCACCTCAAATGCTCTCCATCACCGATCCACCGTGCCTCCCGCCAGGGCCTCCAAATGACTTGGGCATCT
Organism: Wollemia nobilis; assembly: GCA_028583015.1. Taxonomy (NCBI): domain Eukaryota; kingdom Viridiplantae; phylum Streptophyta; class Pinopsida; order Araucariales; family Araucariaceae; genus Wollemia; species Wollemia nobilis. Next base: position 3,883,763 of record JAQPPZ010017205.1, read on the forward strand.
GTCAAGTTCGCCCATAAACTCCTATACCATTGCTCCAATCTCACGGGGCGGCTCGGTTGTCTCTCCTCCGCCACTAGCCATCTCCTACCATAAGCCTGGCTCATGTCCCAGTAAGCACATGGCAACCCCTCCGGTAGAGCCAATCTGAAGTGCTCCCAGCCCTAGCACTGGAGAACCAAATTGCAGCCTAGGCCCTTTTGACCCCGTCTTTGAACCTCATACAACTCCCGGTACACCTGCACCAATAAAACGGGCGCCTAGGCATACACTACCCTATTAGTGAGCATCTCGCTCACTACACCCATCAGGTTCCATGGAAACCTGCACCCGATGATGTTCGGGGCCACAATGTTGGCCAATACGAACATCATCAGAGCCTCCACCGCTACAAACTCCTTGGTCGTATACATGGCCAAGTAAGGAATCCCCCCGCTCTCCGTCCGGATCTCCCTCCAGTCATCCCCAAACAACTTGGCCATCTCCGTGGCCCTATCTCATCCAACCTCCACCTGCGCCCCCTCCACGGGCACCTTGAGGATGCGGTATACATCCTCAAGCGTCACCGTCATCTCTCCAGTTGGGAGCTGGAACGTCCCCCGATCTGGATCCCACCTCTCGGCCAAAGCCGAGAGGTACCCCTCATCTGCCCGAACTACCTCCAACCGGGCTGCCTCCGCTAGCCCTACTGCTTCCAATGTCTCCCAGTATTCCTGGGACAATGACATCCTCATCCCCGAAATTATAGGGGAGAATCGGTGTCGTGCCTCTAACACCCTAAGCTGCAAAACAACAAAACAAAAATTGGTTACAAGTTTGTTTCAAAAAAAAAAAAAAAAAAAAAAAAAAAAAACAAATAAAAGCACTTGCTTAAATAAACAAATACCTCAGCTGACTGCACTGGCGTGTCTGCTCCCATCTCCGCCATAGCTCCCACATGCTTCACTCTCCTACACAACCTTTCACTTCACTTCACTTCATTCCACTCCCTCAGACGCACTTCTCTCAAGCTTGAACGCACAAATGAGCGAAATTCTCGCTGAAACTGTTTAAATAGCTGGTTTTGGTGCCCTGAAATGCAGTGGGGCATTTCATGGCGCATTCAGATGTAGTGGGGCATTTCATGATGCATTCAAAACACCGACGGGCGTTTCTGCCACCTCCAAATGCATACCGGCGTTTGATGTCAGTATGGAATAAAAGAACAAAACTTACAAAATTGAAGCTTACCTCCTCTAAATTTCATAAAATTGCATCCATCCATTCTTCTTATCATAATAAAACATTTTGTGAAGGTTACAATAGTTTTGGAAACAAATTTTGTCATTTTCCTCAAAAAGCGCATCATTCATCATTGATTTACAAATTGGGTTAAAAATGTTCAAAACCTTTACAAAATTAACCACATTCATCAATTCTTCCGATCTATCGTTAATTTCATTCATTCTTATTTCATCATGCATATTTTTGCCAAATTAAATTAAAGTAAACCTCGTATCTAGTGGTATATTCTATCACCTTGGCGATTGCAGCAATTTGCATCCATGCAATTCGGTAAGAGGATTAAACCACCATAAGGACACTTACCATTTATCATTATCAATTATTTCACCGTTTGAAAATTGGAAATAAATTCTGGGTATCTTACTTTTTAAGTGACCTCATACCAAGATCAATTTGCTCAACAGTTGTCATTGATGGCCTAGTTCATGGGGCCTTAAACGTGGACAAATCTTCAATATCATCATTATTTTGAGTCTTGCTAGAGATTAAGGCTACCTAGGTTGATTGGTTCCGACCCGAGGAATTATCCATACAGTCACTAGGAGCATCTCTAAAGTTCTGGACTCTTTCATATTGCATCTCTGCATATCAATGGCGCCAACAAGGCAATTTCATCAACAGTATGGATTCACCCACAGGAGTTGGGGCATCCGTTATCAATTTTTAACTTTCCTAATAGTAGAATTCATCTTACATGATCATGGAATTCAAAATTTGGCAAAAATACCTTTCTAACCGTTGGGGTGGAAAACGGTTCACCTATCACATCACTCATATCGTCTTCAATCATATTCTTTTCTGGTTTGTACACCAACCCCTTTTCTATTGGGACATAAACAGATGGTTCATACACCAACCCCTTTTTCACCGTTGGGGCAAAAACGGTTCATTTTATTTTGAATTTATTCCAATTGGCTCGTGAGAACCATTCTCACTCGCCAATTGAGGGGGTAAGATGATAAATTTTAAACATTCTTTTATTCTTTGGTCTTCAAAGTTGTGCTTTAGTCTTGAGAGAGAGTTGCGTCTGATCCAGCTTTTTAGGTGTCCTAAGTTTTTGTGCTGCATTGTGTCTTCACACAAAGCAGCTCAAAAAGGGGCATCTGTAGACACCAAAATCCAGCCACTTGCAAGTCATCTATACCTTCCTGTCAGCCACATGTCGGTCATCCACCTTCCCGCCATTATTTGGCCCAAATCCACACTTTCCCGCCATTATTTGGCCCAATTTCACCTTTCCCGCCATTTTTTTATCCCCAAATTTATTTAAATTAATATTTATATATATATTTTTATATTTTAATATTTTAATATATATATTTAAATAATAGTTTAAGTGATTTAATCTGAGCCGTCCATCCTTCATTTAATCTCATCCGTCCATCCATCTTAATCCATTCCACAACCAAGATTCATTCTCTACCCTTGGATCCGCTTTAATCTTAGCCACACGTTCAAAGTGTCGTTAAAACCCTAAAGTGTGCCCTAAGAGTGGATTATAAATCGAGTCACTTTGATGGCTCAAACCCTATGTCTTCTACCTATCTTCTTTGCCTATGTCTTTTGCTACTTCTATCTCTGATTCTAATTCTTCTACGGCTATCTCCTTTCTTCTGCTACCCTTTTCGCCGCATCTATCACCGTTTTTGTCGCCGCTTTTGCCGCCATTCCTTCTGCAGCACTCTGCAGAATCTCCCATTCCTGTCGCAAGTGCCCACGGGCATTTACCCCTTCACCAAGTGCCCACGGGCATTTACCAAGTGCCCACGGGCATTTACCAAGTGCCCACGGGCGTTTAACAAGTGCCCACGGGCGTTTACCTTCAGCCACAGACTCAGACCGACGTCTGTAATCCAGATCCAGAAGCACGCGGGCGTTCGACGAGTGCACCAGGGCACCTTTCGTAGCCTATTCTGACAACAACATTACTTCCAGGTGTCGCCTGGTCTAGCTACGTTAACAGAGAACAGGTATAAATTAGTTTAAAGCAAGTAGCCGTATTTTATGTGTTAATCATTATTGATTTCCTGCATTCCATTTTTTATAGGGTTTTAGATTGTTTACGAGGGCTCACACGAGTGGAGCCCTCTCATTAATTTCTAACTCCTTGATAGTGTTAATGTGTGCGAGTTTTTGATGACAGATCCAGTTTATTGATGGCAGCTGATTAAGCTGGAGTGGTCCAAGCAAGGGATACGACAAAGCCCACTCACTCTGTTGGGATTGAAGATACGTTCTTCGGAAGCGCCACCATTCGTGCCAGCTAGGGTTTCGGAGAACCCTAGCATAACTTGTAATTTTTGTATCACAAAAAAGGGTTACAGGCCCAGTTGTATTCAAAAAGGAGTTTTTAAACTCCATCGATTAATATAAATCGTCTATTTTGTGCAACTTTCCTGTATTCCATTCTTGTGGTTTTATCTTTCTGTTTGGCGTGTATTTTTAATCTACAGAACCATAGAGTCTTTAATGAGTCTATTCATGATCATCAAACTATCATTGCCAGGATCCTATCCTTTGTCAATGAGAATGTGAACCTTATCTCTTTTGATAGCCATAAAACTCATCTACAAGAGACCATGATTGCTCAATATTTAAGCTTAACCTTGTTAGATGAGTCTGTGCCTAGGGTAGTCAACCCTAGAGCCAATTTTAAGTGGTCCCAACCTCCTATGGGTTGGTTTAAGTTTAATTTTGATGGAGTAGCTAAGGAAAATCCTAGAAGAAAGGCACTGGTGGCATTGTGCGAGATCATAATGGGAATATGATGCTTGCATTTTCTGAATATTTAGGAACAAGGACAAAAAACGAAGCTGAAGCTAGAGCTATGTGGAGAGGCCTTCAAATGACTCAAGACTTAGAAGGCAATTTGATCATAGAAGGAGACTCTATGTATGTTATAAATCTCCTCAATAATTTGAAAACACCTCCTTGAATGATTAAAACAATTGTTGAAGAGGCTAGGATCCTTTTATAGGGAATATAGGACAGAAAAGCCCAAAATGTCTTTCGAGAAGCTAAAAATGTTGCTAATAAGCTGGCCAATTTGGGTGTCGATGGTGATGGACTTTTCAAATGGGAACACGATCTACCAAGTGAAGTAGAGGAGCTTATTTAAAAAGAATGCCAAGAATGATAGTCGAATTTACCAACAGGGAAGGCATTGTAAGTTCGACGGCTATGAGTATTCCCGTCTCTTTTTTGAAATTGACACAATAAAAATTATTCGAGCTATTAGTCTTAGTGGATGCTGCTTGGAAATACCATAAAGACTAATGGGGACAGTCATATGTAGGATAACATGGCTCCTAGTCATCTTAGTAATTTGAGGTTAGTTGATAATTACAAGGTAGGAAAGAAATGCCAATATAAGACTTCGAAGCAGAGCCACGTGGAGCACTAGATAGCCACCGCCATAAATCTAGCCAGAATGTTCACTTCTCCAAGGCTGATTGGCCAAGACGGGATGTGGTCCCAAAGCATGTCATATACGAAAGAAAGCAATTACCAAAGAATTATTAAGAGTAACTATCAATACAGATCTTGTGGGAGTTTTTTTTAGTACTTTGCTATGTGTATCTGCAACTTTTTGTTTCTCCACTATTTCAAGGAAGGGATTTGTGTCTCTTTATTTTTTTGTAATTATGATGCAGGTGTGTTTTCTCGGGGTATACCCAAAATGTTTTATGGGAAGTTTCTTTTTGATAATAGGATATGTGCCTTACCGGATGTAATGGATTTTGCGATATGTAGATTTTACATATATAGGATCCTTAGTAAGGACATGTTCATCAATAGCCCTAGGCTGATTTTTGTAAAAGGTTTTGGGTCAACCTATAAAACCTAGTATTAATGCTATAGTATCTTATCTACCAAAAAAAATAAGATCCCTCTACATAACATTAATACACATGAATGCATAGGTGTAATACGTTGACAAATAAAAGGTGAATACTTCCTCCTTTCAACACACACAATTAAGCATAGATTGCATACATAAAAAATGAGATAAAAATTAGATTGTCATAGCCCTTTATACATGCATATAAACATACATACACACAAGAGTCACAACTTTCACTATATATGAGTAAGAAAATTACAATTTATGCTAAAAGTGGGGGATCAAAAGCTTACACACAAGACCACTTAGGATTTAGGTACTACTATACAAAATAAAATGAAAGGAAAGTTACATATAAAGCTTAAAGCTATAATAAGCAACTCATCAATTCTTTGCAATACCTGAACAACTACTATTATAGATTACAAAAGAGGATATTTTTCTTTTAAAATTTTTAATAGAGAATTTAACAAAAAAATTATGCTGCCCCATTGATATGATCCTTCCTAAGTTACATTTTACCCTTTCAAGGTTTCTAAATCAGTTTTGAGCTGCTGGATATTCAAATACCACTCTAGGGATCCTAAATATTGATAGAAGAAAATTCTATAATACATGTTATATTTGGGATTACTACTATTGTGGCATCCATGCTCTTGCCTTTAAGTTCATATTTTCTTGGATTACTGAGCCTAATTTATACTGGAAAGTGACCCTTAACTCTTCTTAGCAAATGGATCATAAATTTAGCTCATTTATCCTTTTGGTAGCTTGTGCATCATTATTGACATCTTACAACTTGATCTGATCACTCTTGCAAGTCGGAAGATTTTTGCATTATGTTTTACTTCCTAGAGCACTCTTATTCTCTCTTCAAATGATAATGCAAGCTACTATCTACTTTTTTAAACCTTTCCTTGTCTTCTCATATAGAAAATTTAAAAAGTTTTGAGATCTGCAATTTCATTGGAAGTATTTTGAGGAAGTCCTCTTCTCTACCCTCTCATTGGACCTTTTTAGTGTTATACCTTTCAAAAGTTTTCATTTATCATATTTCACTTGTTGAAAAGTTTCTCTCTTTTCCTCATTTGAAACTTTAAAAGCTTTTTAACTTTAAATGTTTTTTCTTCTTTGATCCTATATGCCTTTTTTCCCACTTTCTACCTTTTTTAATCTTTGGACCATGTAAGTCCTCAAAAAATTTTCCTCTCTCTTAGTTGAAAATTTTGCTATGTGGCTCCTGTATTTGATTGAATTTTTTTCCCCACATTGATCTAATATCTCTTTCCTTACTTTATTCCATCTTGCCTCTGTTATATTCCCTTTAGAATTCATATATGACATAAAAATTTACATGTAGTGAAAAAATCACTACAATTACTTTTTTTTCACTTTATTGTATAACCATATTCAATCCTAGTATTTAAAATTTCAACTTTAGCCTAAAACTCAAATATTTTAGCCCTTTACCAAACTTAATTATACTGAAGCTAAAAATCCTTATCATTGCTTCTTCTTGTCCTAGTTGTTGTTTGTTAAAAGATATATTAGTTTTTGAGATGTTTATTTCCATTCTCATAGTAGCATAATATAGATCTAACAACTCTTTATTTTTATTTTTTGATAGATTAAAAAAGGGGGGCTTTTGAAAGGGACCCCAAACCTTTTATAAAGGAACAAACAAAACTACTAGAGTTTGGACCAAAAGGAGATCATCTTAGTAGATTTTACCTCAACAAACTAAAAGGAGGCCATCTCATCAGGGACAACCTTGATAAATTAGCATACCAAGGGAAGAGCAGGGGAGGATCAAACCAATGAAACAAAGCATATAAAAGGAGGCTAAGGAGCACCGCTTTAACAAAAATGACACTATAAATGAAGACCAAGTTTCTCTTTAGGATGATCTTGCTCAGTCGAATCAGCACTGAGTTCATCCTCCATAGCCTAGTTGTCTTGATATTTCATGGTGCTAAGAATCTTACCATACTAGAGGAGCATAGCCAAAGAAGAGCTTAGGAGTTATCCCATGGAAGGCATTTTGGGCATGTTTTACCTAGTTTTTGTAGGTTTGGAGTCTACGAGTAACTAATGTTCTCTACAGATGACTACATCAGCCGACGATGACCTATGTGAGCATACAATTGTCTATGTAGATTTTAAAATATGTAAGGATGAGCATTTGTGACTTTTGGGTGTCTACATTTATCCCTTTTGTACTAGGTTGTGTGGAACATAGTTTAGAGCAAAAATATGATGTGAGAAGGAGATGAAGCGTGTTTATGAAATGAGAGATAAAGGGAACGAGAAGAATAAGAGCAAATTAAAGGTATGTAGCTACTCAAAGCATGACCATACAACATTGATTGATAGCCAAGAGAATAAGGGAGAAGAAGGATACCATCAAAGGTATGTAGCCACTTGAACCGTGACCATACAACATTGATTGGTAGCCAAGAGAAGGGAGAAGACAAATCCAATAAAATGTATGTAGCCACTTGAAGCATGACCATACAACATTTATTAAAATACTAGAGAAGAAGGAAGGAGAAGGATTTAATAAAAGGTATGTAGTCGCTCGAAGCGTGACCATACAACATTGATTGAAATCCAAGAGAACAAGGGAGAATAAGGATCTAATCAAAGGTATATAGCCACTTAAAGCGTGATCATACAACATCGATTGAAATATAAGATAAGAAGGGAGAGGAAGGATCCAATCAAAGGTATGTAGCCAATTGAAGCATGATCATACAACATCGATGGAAATCTAGGAGAGGAAGGGATAAGAAATGATGAATACAAATGACGAGATGCAGATGAATGGATGCATGTGGATGACTACATATGCAATTTGATGATTTGCCAATTTTGTACAATATTTTGCAATATTGTACTGATTGCTTGTGAGGGCAACTTATGACTACTTTGCTTTTGTGACCAATGCAAGATGGTCCAAATACGAATAGAAAAAATGCCTATTCAAATTTTTGCTTCTGATTGATTGATGAGTGCATGGTGACACATGTCAAGCCATTTGAGTTGAGTGGCATGGATGAATCAAGTGTAACATTCAATATGTTGTTAAGATACTATCCTAACATTAATTAATAATAATAATAATAATAATATATTTTATCCTATGGTTATAATAATAAAATAATATAATAACTAATTATATTAATTATTATATTATTATAAGGTTAGGGTTAGGAAGCATTGCAACCTTTCACCTATAACCGTAAGTGGGTATAAAACACCATACTATTCTATCATAAGAGATATCCATGAAATATATAATATATGATTATAAAATCATTGAAGGGACTTCCCGACAATTCAAAAGCGATTCATTTAGATTTAGGTTTATTTATTTATTTATCAATTATTTGTGCTAGGAACTCTAGGTTCCTACCATATGGTATCAGAGCCTTATGGATCCAACCACAATGGTCAAGGAAATGAAAAATGACATTGCAAAAATTAGAAGAATGATTGAACAAAAACAAAAAAAATAAATGGAACGTTCTGATCGTATTATACAATATTTAATGGAAATACAAACGGAGACCCTAGCCATGGAATCCCAGGAAGAAGAGAATCCCATAGCCATGGAATATGGAGAGGAGGAAGAGACCATAACCAAGGAATCCCATAGGGTACCCATTGCACTCCCCAAGAACGAAAAAAATCCAAACCCTAAAAATATCTCCAATATTGTTTGCAATATCTCCAATGTTGTTTGCAATGTTCTTTTTAATGCAGAGGAAGAAATGAAAGTTTCTAAAAATAACAATGCAAATTTATTTTTAAAAGTGCATGAGGAAGAGAAGGATATCAAGCATGAAAGTTGACAAAAATTCTATTTTACAAATCTGCATATGAGTGATGCACATAGACATCAAGGTGACATTGATCCTGCTATTTGTAGCACATTGAGTGTTTATGCAAACAGTGCATTGATAAACTGAACATAAGGTAAAATGTCATGGTTGTTGCCACCCATGAAAAGATGTTTTTTTTAGAGGATGTGAGAATGACTATGCATCTCCTCGTGCTGATGTTTCTGATCCATAGAGAAATGGACCCCTATTCCAACCAACAATCGATTTTTCTTCTATGGAAGGTTGCTTTGAGCTAGACGATGTTGTCCTCATGGGAAACAAGATATGGTTGCTCTCTATTGATTTAGAATGTGATATCACGGATTTCTCATGGTCTATAGTTTTGGCCAAGTTTAGCAAAAATTGGAAACTGATGTGTTCTATGGTTGCCATTGCCATCGAATTTATTGTTACAATAAAAATATATATATATACCACACAACGCCAGTCTGTTGATGCCACACTATGTCTCCATAGTATAAAAAGGCAGTGAAATCATCTACAGTCTCCTTCAAAATTTTGGAAGTGGAAGCAAGTCACTCTATAAATTTGGAGTGATTTATTAGAGAATACATCTGTCACGGCTGAGAATTCGGGCATGTTGAAGCCATGTTTATTGTATTTCTATTCGGCTAATTACATGGAACATGGGTTATACAACGGTGGTATTTCTGATATGGACTGTCAAGAATGGTAGCAGATGCTATTCCTCATTGGGTTTTGGGAAGGGCGAATGATAGTTTTGTAATGTCTTCTCATGTATATTTATAGTGATATGAAATAATATTAAGGTACTATCACTTTAGGTGATAATTCTTCGAAATTTGAAAGTTGTTACAAACTGTGAGGTACGTGGAATGAGATTCCATTAATGAAATATGCGTTGCTACAAAATCTAATAATGTTTTAGGGAAGTTGCAATTTACTTCCCATCATACCGCTGTTAGCTCCTATCTCTGCGCAGCATCTGCACACACTATAAACATAGTTGAATAGTTATTCACTAAAATTTAGGCATGAAATTATAAAAATCACAATGGAAAATGACGATATTAACTTACCTCCGAGGATTGCGAAGTGGAGAATGGAAATGAATGCAATAAAGCTCATCTTCATCTTTGTCGCTTTCAATTTAGGAAATGCTGACAAATGTGGACATAATATTATGATCCTGGTGAGCAACTACATGCTGGTGCTGCCACGACGTGTGGTGGACTCATAAGAACTGCTGATATATCGTTTGTATATCTAAAGATAACTCTAGAAATCATAGCACCAATCAACTTGTCCCAGAGGTTAAGCATCGTCCAAAGCTACAGAAGAAACATTTCTCGTCCTGCTGGGCTACTTGATAACACTGAGAACAAATGTGAGAAATTTTCACAGAGACGTGTTAAAAATGATAGGGATGTTATTTTTACAAAGACGTGTTAAAAATGATAGGGGTGTTATTTTTACATAGACGTGTTAAAAATGATAGGGGTGTTGATAGATGATATATCTTACCCATAATTAGCATCTGGGTTGGTTACACTTTCAACCTTTGAATCTATTACCAGTATCCATACTCGTCCAATGAAAGTGTGTAAATATAGCCAAATGTTTTACTGCTAGCATGGAATGCATGGACAATACACACCGAAGGCAAACAATTATATTTTTAGACAAAAAATGCACACGATTTAATAGATAGAAAGAGATGGTTAATACTTTATTCCAAAACATTCATATTACTTATCATGGTGAAATATGCCGAGAGATTTAAAAAAAAAAAAATTATTACTTCGGAGAAAGAAAAGCTTCCTTATGTTGGTAGATATTTTGTCAAAAATAATACAACTAATATTCTAAACAAATTGAATGTGAAGGCTGGGTATTCACCAACAGAAGTTATTGAGCTTTATGAGGAAATCATGTTCGAGCCCAATGTTGTGTGAGCTTATTGAAAAGAGACTTATATTTCGTGGCAGCCAACTTGACTATGGATTAAGTATTTGCTACCAGAGGGGCATTTCAAAAGAAGATAAAGAAAGATATCGGTTTTCTCATGTTGCTTCATTTTTGGAATATGTGCACAATCGATAGAATATCCATTTTTGGTGCCTCAATAAGCCAAAGGAAAATGAATTTTGTCTTGAATTATCAAAAGTAGAAAAAATTCAAAAATCTACACATATGATGATGTTGTGGAAAGGATTGTGCAACATCTTGGTCTGGATGATCCTCCTAAAATCAGACTTAGGCAAACAATTTTTACTCTCCACAACCAAAGCCTCAACCTATCAAGTACCGTGGTGTTGATCACTTAACTCATATGTTGGTTTATTACAATTAGACTTTTGATATCTTATACTATGAAGTTTTGGATATTAAACTCCCACAGTTACAAGGCTAAAGACATTAAAATTAGCTTTTCATCATTTAACGAAAGACAAAGTATCTGTGCACATCGTAATATTACCCAAAGAAAGTATTGTTGGAGATGTCATTAATGATTTTAAGAAAAAGGTAAAATTATCCAGTCCCAATGTGGAAATACACTTTCTTGAGGTGTTTTACCTTAATAATCGATACTGTACACCAGAAGTATTATAAAATAGTGAAGGCACTAAAGGATTGACATATTGGAGTCCATCTCACATTCATAACTGTAACCGTTAGGATTTTTGACTAGCGAACAATATTTCTAAAGCGTTCAAATCAAATATACAACGCACTCATTGAAAGGTAATTTCATTCAACTTCCAACCTTAGACATTGGCATTTCATGAGGGTATAAGGAGAATTAAGGAATAAAACCTTAGTTGCTTTATTACTTGCCTTGAAAAAAATAAAAATATTTTGAAATCGCCTTATTAATATAAGTTTGCAAATAATTAAACTTTGAGAATTTTGAGCTCTATGAACCATGATAGTATGCGTATATTCCATCTAGCCCTTGAGACTACAAAACACAAAGATGGTAACTGATGCATATTTCAAGAAGAAATGAGGTTGAGTTGGAAATAATGAATTCAGTTTGCATATCTCACAAACAATCTCTTGCAACACTCTTGGAGATAAACATGGAAGCAAGGTGATCAAATTAAATACAAGGGAGCATGTGATGTTGGGATAAGTAGAAACATATTTCCAAATTTTTCTAGCTTTGAGGACAAAGCTCTTCAAAGAGGGATGGCATGTTAGGATACTATCCTAACATTAATTAATAATAATAATAATAATAATAATAATAATATATTTTATCCTAAGGTTATAATAATAAAATAATATAATAATTAATTATATTAATTATTATATTATTATAAGGTTAGGGTTAGGAAGCATTGCAACCTTTCACCTATAACCGTAAGTGGGTATAAAACACCATACTATTCTATCATAAGAGATATCCATGAAATATATAATATATGATTATAAAATCATTGAAGGGACTTCCCGATAATTCAAAAGCGATTCATTTAGATTTAGGTTTATTTATTTATTTATCAATTATTTGTGCTAGGAACTCTAGGTTCCTACCATATGTGGTCAGGGTTGATATACATGAATGAAAGCAAGACATCTCCGATATTGCGCATGGCTCTCGTGACTTAACAAATGTCTGATTTGGGATGGGGTTTATCTTGAGATAATCTTCAGCAAAAATATTTTGTAGATAGATGTGATATCCGTGATTGGATGTTTGATTGTTTGGTTGCATGCAAAGCGGATTTGTATATGAATACCCCCTCAAACGAGGAATCAACAATGAGATAAATGAAATGAGGTGATGATGGTGATGAATCGATTGATAGAGGAAAAGGGATGACAAAAGGGAGGGAGAATTTGGTAGATAGGAAGAAGAAAGGGTGAAATAGGTGTTGGCATGAAAATTGTGTGAGTTTGGGGTTAGGAGCTTCAATTCGTAGGGTGACCTATGAATTAGACCTGAATTCACATGGTGACCTACTGGAATTAGGGTTTTGAGGTGTATTTATCCTTTTTGAAATGCATGTGGGTTATTTGCATGACGAGTGAGTTAGAGAGTGAGGAGCGAGTGATGTTTGGTGATGTCAGAGTGCTTATAAATTGGAGAGGAAGATATGGAGATGGTGAGGGGATAGACTGGTGCTAGCGGTCGATGTGAGGATCCATCGATAAGTACTCATTACTTAACTTTAGTGAATTTTGATTTTTAGAAATGCATGAAATGAAGTAGAGGAGATTTTTACATGTTTTTGTGAGTGCATGTAAAATTTGATGAAAATTTGAACACAAAGTGTTAAACAAGCCAAATGGGTATCTAAATGTGTGATTAGATATTAGGTTTGACCAAGTTTTGTGCTAGTTTGACTATATGGCGGGAATTGTAGGTGATTGATTTGACTTTGCTTGTTGGGGGTAAACGGGGTACTATTTGTGAGATGTGATTGAATTTTATTTATAAAAGTGGGAAATGGGTATTCAAAAATGTGACTATTTTTATGTTTTGCATTTGTTTGGCATGTTATGTGGATGCATGTTATTTTGATGTAATTTTGTTGAATTTGACTACGATTTTTGTGGGTATTGGTGTACTATTTTTGAAAACCGTTGAAACTTTCATTATAAAAAGGGGAAATGGGTATCCAAAAATGTATTTTGTTTTTGTGTGTCATTGTGTTTGGTATGTTTTTGAATTTTGTGCCATGATTTGTATGTGGATGAGTATGAAGTTGGTTGTTGGGAGCCAAATATGTACTATTTTTTGAATCTGTTTGGACTTTTACCATGAAATGGCAAAATGGGTATCCAAAAATGTGATTGTGTTTTTGTTTTGTTATGTTGCATGAATTGTGTATGTTTTTATGTCTCAAAATGCATGATGAATGAAATGGATGATTTTGTTGATGTTGAATGTGCTTGGTTGGATTTGTTTTTGCATGTTGTTGACATGTTTGTCATGAAGGGAGGTGAATGGTTGCCCAAATATTTTATTTATTTATTGTATGTGATACCAATGAGTGTTGTGTATGTAGTATGTAATTTAATTATAAATAATTAAAATGAATGATTTAGTATGTGAGACTAATTGAAATTTTGTGTGATGTTTATGGATGAAATAGGTGAAGATGATTGAGTCATGACATCGTGTGTGGATGATGAAAGCTGAGTTGGATGAGGTCTTGAAGAATGATGTAGATCAGGAGTGGTTGGATACAGTGTGGTTGAGGGGAGTTTGGGAGTGTGTAAGCATTCATGCTAATAGAGCTTACATATCAACATTGTGTGAGAGGTGGGACCCGGATAGGAATACCTTTCACTTTTTGATGGGTGAGATGACTATCACCTTGGAGGACATGTATAGGATTTACAAGTTACCTATTGAGGGTGTTCCAGTGAGGGTAGTGATGGATGATAGGTAGGAGGAGGTGCTGGAGCATGCATTTGGTGCACGATGGAGGGAAGTAGATACTAAAAATATGGATTATGAGTATCTTTGGTATCAAGACATGTTGTCTAATCACCAATGTGTGATGATGCTCATGATTTTGATATATGCGCTACCAGATACTTTTAGGGTGTTGTTTACCTAGAATATGCTTGATGTGGTGTGTGACATGGTAGAGCACAATGTTGTGTTTGCATGGGCACCTACATTATTGGTGTAGGTCTATAGGGAGTTACATGATGTGGTGCGCATGGGGAAAAGGATTGAGTTGGACTCCTTTGCTACAGGTGTGGGCGTGGGAGCATATAGTGATAGAGCGATCGACATTGTTGCCATATCATGCTCATGTGGAGGGAAAGACTCACTTGCCATATGCATTGAGGTGGTGGATAGATGAGGAGAAGGGGATGAAGAGGTCGCATGAGGGTGATCATTTATTTTGGAGGGTGAAGTTTGGAGAGTTGGAGCCTAAGGATATTAAGTGGAGGCCTTGGAGGGGTGGGGTGGTATGGGAGAAGGATGAGGAGTAGTTAGGTGCTATCCACTAAGGGTGATGGGTAGTGGGGTGGTATACTCGCTAGGAGAAGTTCTTCTAGTTCAGTAGGGTGATGTGGTAGTTTGGGTTATGATAGGGTATTCCAGAGGCACCTATCATGATTTATAGGTGATAGGGTGATAGAGGGAGTCACCCTATAGTACTTCCTTGGACTAGTGAGAGGGATCCACCGATGATTATTTTGGATGTGGATGATGTAGGTATGACACCAGAGTATGATGCCTAGTGGGTGACTCAGAGTTGGGAGGTAGGTACTGGAGTGATTGATCGATGGGTGCAGCCAGGTAGTGGGGTGTCTACGCTAGAGGGGTGAGCATCGAGAGGCACTAGGTCTAGGTCCAAGGAGGGGTGAGAGATGAGGTGGAGGTACCTCTTCATCGATCGAGGTGATGGCTAGGTGGTACATCTAGTGCATCTATAGAGAGGGTGGTAGAGGCACCGATGAGTGATAGGGTGCAACCTATGGAGGAGACAATGACCATGGAGGAGGTGGGTGAGGATGTCAAGGTTGGTATGGGTGTTGAAGATATGATTGATATAGGAGATTTAGGTGACATGGGAGATATGGGAGACATACCCTTTGAGGAACAGGAGAGGAGGGATGTTGATGAGGAGCTATTGATGTTATGAGAGAGGGTACGACAGCTAGAGGGGTAGCTTCGAGAGAGTGAGAGAGGTTAGGTGATTGACTTGGAGACATGGAGAGGAGAGCACCATGATTTGGAGGAGATATTGATAGTTATTGAGATGATGAGTGATATTGAGTGAAGATATTTGATAGAGAGGTTGGGGGTAGTAGAGCAGGTGCATGCCACAGAGTAGAGGGTATTGGAGCTATAGTGTGGAGCTACATGGGTAGCTCAAAGTGGTGGAGATGAGGCACATAGAGTTGGTAGAGAGTATGCATCATCTGACAATAGAGACTATGGAGGTAGGGGAGAAGTTGAAGGTAGAGGTGCATAGGATGCAACATGTGATAATGACTAGGGATGTTGAGCGAGAGGCTCATTTGGTGGAGATAGTTGAGTTGCATGCCAAGGTAGAGTAGCATCGATAGTCATGAGAGGATGAGGAGTAAGTGAGGTGAGAGTAGGTTCCTATTGATGTGGCTACTTTGAGAGTAGAGATAGAGTAGTTGGAAGGGTAGTGAGGATGTTGTAGAGGGATGAGGGAGGAGGTAATGATGCGATATGATTATGATATTATCTTGATTATGCATGGGATTCCACTTCTAGATTATGGTAGGTCATGATCGAGATTAAGATCATGATCACGAGTGTAGATGCATTCTTAGTAGAGTCATCGAAGCACAACATCGATAGGGTGAAGGGAGGTGAGGATAGAGGCACCAATAGTGTCACAAATAGGAGGTGTTATCCCAGAGTTGGATAGGGTGGTAGTGCCTATGGGTACTCAGACATTGAGGGTAGTTGTTGAGTCGAGTGGGGTGGTAGATGCATGGGGTAGAGTAGGTGAGGGTGGCTCATGAGGGGAGTGGAGAGACTCCTAGTGATCAATAGGGCTGAGATTGGTTTGTGATGGTGTATTATTTTTTTGTAGCCTATAGGCATATGTGATGATGGGTGGTGGACTTGTTCCCATTTTGTAGCCTGATGGTATTTTTTATTATTATATATAGATACCTATTTTGTTGTGACTCTTATATATATGTGTTGTGATTTGATTTGAATGTGTATGTGATCTTTTGATGTTTGTGTAATGTAAAATATTGGTAAGTAAATGTATGATAGATGAATATATGTGCATGTGGTAGCATGTAGGAGAATGATGTAGTTGTGGTATAGATACAATGTAGAGTGATGTAATGTAAATAAATGTAAGATAGATGTAATGATGCATGATGTAATGTAAATAGATGCATGTAAGATAGATGCAATGATGCATGTATGTTGTAGATAGATGCATGTATGTATGTATGTGAAAGCTAAAATATGTAGAGGAAGCACTTGTATCATAACATAACTAATGGTAATGTGATCCATTTCATAATATTAGGGATGTAGGATAGTATAGGGTGTATGTAACAATTTTGACAATCATAGTTGTAGCAATCAAACCTCATGAAAAACTGAACGAGATTTATCGACAACTCATAACTAACCTGGCTAGGTCAAAATCTATCAAGGACCAATGTGTGCAAATAAGTGATGTTCATTTATCCATTTTGAGGGAGGTAGGACTAACCCATTGTAAACATAGCCAAAGTAGCTAGCTCATCCACAAGTGCATAGTGATCTATACAAAATAAGGTCACTAATGTGATAGATGTGTCACCACTTGTAAGACTATTCCACTAGTAGGCAGGCGCTTAGGGCCTATAGCTAGTGATGGAAATCATCCCATGATGTTATGTTAAACCTAAGGACCAAAGGTGATGAAGCATAACAATTATGTTTCTTGGAGGCTTTTCCTTTTTTTTCTACCCTCATTTATTGCTTGTCTTTTTGTGGTGCTCTTTTTTTTTGTATGGGCATTTGCTTTTGTTTTCTACCTATTTTTTTATTTTTTTTATGCTTATCCCTTTGTTTATCCCTAGGTTGTATGTTGACCATGCAAATGATAGGATGAGCAGGGGAAACCATTCGCTAGATGGTGATATCTACGCAAGGTGTTATCTTCCCTAGACTCAAAATTTATTTAAAATGTGACCTGTGTGAGTGGTCCTTGAAAGAAGTTAAACCAACCAAAGGAAACTATAAGGAGTGTAATAACCTGTCAGCTAGAGGTGACATTTGATTGACTAAACTAGTGAATGGTCAAGAAAATACAAGACATCATCTACTCTGTAATCCCGAGAAAGGGAGTGGACATCCAAGTGGTAATGCTAACAAGTGCGTATGTTATTCCTACTAAGGGTGCATTTCTAGAGATGGAATATACAAACATGAATGAAATCATAGAAGAAATATGGATATATGCAATGAATGTAGTGTGAGATATAGTATGAAAGAACAATATCTACAAGAGGAAATATGTGAGATGTAACTGGGTGAAATTAGAAACCATGTCTAAATATGGATGTATGGGGTGATGATGATGAGAATAGAGAGTCATGATAATGGTTGCCCTAGCGTATGGGGAGATGTAGCAAATAGGAGAAAAGCATATAACTGGGAGAATACGTGTGAGAATGAAAGAGGAAAGTCGAGAGTGAGAATAGATGTAGAGGAACATGAAGGTGAAGAAGTGCGACAAAGAAGAGGAGGAAATGTAAGGAAAAGAAAAGAAAAAGGAGAAGAAGAGGGGAGAATCAACATAGGAATGTAGCCACTCGAAGCGTGACCATTCAAAAATGCTAAAGAAGAAGGAGGAGAGGATATGGAATGGAAGAAAACATGAGGAAAGAAAACAAACTAAGACTATGTGAAGTGACGTGACTCAGGCATGAGTGACTGGGTGAAGTGATGAGGTGACTAGGATTTTTGTAGTTGGTGTAATTGGATAACTGTTGAAAGTAATGAGGTGTGGAGATGAATGAATCATGTGATGGGGTGGAGTGAGGTACTAGCCAATATGGAGGGCTCTAGAGTTGAGTAGGTGAGGGAGCTTGTTCAAGATGTGAAAGAGGGTCATCAAAAAGCATGTCCTAAACAATGGTCTCAAATGTATGACATGCATTGATGTCATGCCCTAGTTGTCGATGATAGACATAAAATTGGTTTTCTTTGTAATATCATAGCTTAGGGTGCAAGGGGTCGATAGGGTGGATCTCGGGTAGTACAAGGAGGCCCTGGTGAAGTAGCTAGTGAAATGTTTGAGATAATGGTGTTGACCGAACTAGCATAGGATAGATATATGGGTCGGGTGGTGATGAGCATGAAGGAGGTGGAGTAGGAATGAGTGATCAGGTTGGGATACAAGAATCGGGTGTAGGTCAGATCCGAGAGTGAAGGGTAGGCCTAGAAGAAGGTGATGTGGGTCAAGCCATGATAGAATGATATAGAGGGGAGTGGCAATGATAATGGCTCAAGTGTAACTCAAGGTTATCGAGGTGAGAAAGGATATGTTGGATATCAATGGGAGGAGGTGAGGTAATCGAGGTAGGTGGTGATCAAGATTCGAGTGGGTAAATGGAATTTAGGTATGGGTGTGAAGAAGGGAGTGAATGGGAGGAAGAAGGGGGAGAGTGGAACTACTATGTTGGTGGTGTGGTAGGCTAAAATGAGAGGCCACAGAGTGGAGATGGTGGTATCTGAAGGATAGGTGGTGCAGGAGATGGCTATAGATAATGATATGGATGAGATGGGGGAGTACACATAGCATAGCCTTAGTGGTATGATGGTACAAAGATATATCATAAGGGGACACCCCACTTGGTAGGGGTAGGGGTAGTCCTAAGGAGTGTATGCATGAAGGGGTATGGTGCCTCTATTAGGAGGGAAATATGTTGGTGAAGGTCTATAAGCTAAGGAGGGTGGGAGATATGGATCTCTTAGGTCACCTATATGAGGTGGGGATGATCTACATGTGTGAGGGTCTATCATATGGGAATGTTCCTCCTTATCTATAAAGGAGGATAAGGAGATCTAGCTATCTCTAAGTGAGGTGAATAGGATGAATCCCTATGGTAGGGTGATCGAAGGTGGGGTGAAGTACGATGGTCTAAATGTGATGATGTGGAGGGCTGATGTACATGGACTATGTCGGGTGGCATGGCAAGATCAGCTAGGGTGACTAGTACTAGGGGTAGTATCTAGAGGTCCTACATGATGAAGGTGAGTGGTATGTTGAATATGTGTGCTTGGAATATTGAATATGTCACTATTGGTGATGAAAGACCTACAAAAACCAAAATACCCATAACATATAAATGACATAAAAAGTACAAGTAGTTCTATTGTGTAATAGAAAGTGAAAAACCATATGTGTAGTATGGTGTGGTGTGTGGGTGATGTGAATATCTGGACCATGTTGTGATGACACTATGTACAATCCATGGTGATGCATACCTAGGTGATCTAGGCATTAAATGTGTGAAGGTGAATGATGTTGATAGGTTCAAGTTTAATGAATCCTTCGAGATTTGCCAATCGATAGGTACCAGAACCAAATTTTTGTGTGATGATGTATGGACCTAACTAGTTAGGAGTGAACTTGTCTCACTATTGATGGGGTTGGCTTGTGATCTATTGGTTCTCTTTGAGAACCAAGTCACCAATTTAAAACTCATGTTGATGTACCTTACTATTGTAGGCACGATGAAGGTGGTCTTGGTAGACACATGTGTGCTCGATGGCATGAATGTGTCGCTCATCCAAGAGTATCAATTGGTCGAGATGGGCTTGATGAGTCATGTCATCATCGATAAAGTCTTTCATAGAGACTCATAAGGAAGGTATCTCAAGTTCGAGAGGCATAATGGCTTCGATGCCATAGACCAATGAGAAAGGGGTTGCCCTAGTGGGAGTATGGATGCTCATATGATAGGCCCATAGGGTTAGAGGCATCTGATTATGCCAATCATGATGGGATTCTACAACTATCTTACGAAGGATGGAGCAAATAGTTTTGTTAGTAGCCTCAACCTGGTCATTACCCTATGGGTAGTATGGGGTCGAGAAGCTATGGTGAATATTGAATTTGGTATAGAGGGCATGAACAATTTTTTTTTGAATGGTGTGCCATTATCAAAAATTATTTGGGAAGGGATGCCAAAGTGACATATAATATGGTCAGTGATAAATACCACAATTTTTGCTCCTATGGTTTGGACAAGTGGGATGGCTTTGACCCACTTTGTGAAGTACTCTATGGTAGTGATGATGAATTTGTGATTGCTTGATGAAGTAGGTGTGATCTATCCGATAAGATCTAGGTCCCATTGTGAGAAAGACCACATGGATTGAATTGGTTGGAGAGCTTGTGAAGGTAGATGTGTGAGGTTAGCATGTTGTTGGTATTTGATACATCGCTTGACATACTCACAATAATCATGCTCCATTTTGGGCCAATAGTAGCCCATGTGTAGAATGCATTTCATGATAGCCATACCACTAAAGTGGCCACCACAAGTACCATCATGGGTTTCTTGTACCACTCGATGAGATTCATATGGTTCTAGGCAACGCAAAAGGATACCATCATGACTACAGTGATACAAGATGTCCCCTAGTAGTGTGTAATGAATGGCCCATTATTTGAATGCTCGATGATGAGCATGTGGTAAATCATAAGGTAGGAAGCCTAATTTAATATAATCCTTAATTTGTGAAAACCAAGGATCATGTGGTTCAGTGTGGATAACATGAATACCATCATCATCTATGGAGGGTGAGGATGAAATGGTAGATTGTATTAGAGAATGAATGGACACATGTGTAGTGTCAGATAAGGGGTTTTATGGTATTAATGACCCTAAGGAAGCCATTGTATTGATAAAATGATTGGATGAGCATGGAGTAACTTCGATATCATACCACTCAAATTGGGTGAGGAGTTGTTGGGTAATTTGTTTGTATTATTGGAGGATGGGGTAGTGACATTGCCATATCTCCTAGACTTGATTCATGATAAGGAGGGAATCTCCAATGATGTGAAGGCATCTAATATGCATAGAATGCACCTATTTTAAGCCAAGAATGAGAGCTTCATATTCTACATTATTGTTTGTGCAGGGAAACCCTAATTTGAATGAAAATGGGAGAGGCTCCCCATCTGGTGTGAAAAATACAATGCCTGCACCCCTAGCATGTGTGTAGTGGGAACCATCAAAGAAAAGTGTTAGGTCAATAGCTATCTCTAGTTTGACATACTCTTCAGGTTCTATAATATTGAATATGGAATCATCAGGGAGTTGGATGAGGAGAGGTCGATTATCGGGTAATGGGGCCTCAGTGAGCTGGTCTATGATGACCTACCCTTTGATGGATTTTTGTGAAATGAACTCTAGATCAAATTTAGTAAGGAGCATGATCCATTTAGTAGTACGAGAGTTATGATAACTCTTGTTCATCATGTATCGAAGTGGATTGTCATGAGCGATGACAAATGTAGTGTGATTAAGCATGTAATGATGTAGTTTTTGGGTGGCAAAGACTACAACCAAGCATAGCTTTTCCATATATACATAGTAGGTTTCATAGCTAACTAGCGTACGACTGATGTAGTATATAGCTCACTCATGATTGAGCTCATTCTTTTGGGCTAAGAGTGTGCCAAGTGCAAAATTTATAGTAAAAATGTATAGGATAAATGGTAGTTATGGGTGTGGGGGAGATAAAATCGATGAGGAGGTAAGGTAGGCTTTGATTGAATCAAAGGCTTGTTGATAGTTTTTATCCCATTTAAAGGTGACCCCTTTTGCAAGAGGTGATTAAATGGCTTGCATTTATCTAAAATTTAGGTGATAAAGTGATGTATGGACTGAATTTTGCCTTGTAGACTACGTAATTGTTTGAGGTTGGTGGGTGGAGGCATCTCAATGATGGCTCTAACTTTGTTAGGATCCACTTCAATGCCTCATTGAGAGATGATGAACCCTAGGATTTTTCTTGAAGTGACACCAAAGACACACTTCTTTGGGTTAAGGTGAACATTGTGTTCCAAAAGGTGATCAAATATTTTATGTAGATCAATGAGGTGTTATGAATGCTCTTTTGATTTTATGATGAGATCATCAATGTAGTCTTCCATGATTTTATGCATGTAATCATGGAAAATGTAAGTCATTGCACGTTGGTAGGTTGCCCCAACATTTTTAAGGCCAAAAGGCATGACCTTATAGCAAAAGGTCCCCAAGGGGTTGTGAAAGAAGTCTTGTGTTGGTCAACTAGGTTGATTTTGATTTGATTGTAGCCAGAAAATCCATCCATGAGAGATATCATTTCATGGCCCATGATGGAATCGATGAGCGAGTCGATGTTTGGTAGGGGAAGTTGTCCTTGGGATAAGCTTTGTTCAAGTCATGAAAGTCGGTGCATACATGAACCTCACCTGAGGGCTTAGGTACTGGTACCATATTGGAGACCCATTCAGGGTAATCAATAGGTTGAATGAAATCTACATCGAGGAGCTTTTGGAGCTCAGATTTTACTAGTAATGCAATTATAGGATGCATGCATCACAATTTTTGCTTGATAGGTTTGGCATCTTTATCGAGAGTGAGGTTGTGCACTACTAGGGAAGGATCGAGTCCAAGCATGTCCTTATAGGACCAGGTGAAGACTTTAATATACTCCTTGAGGAAGGTGGTAAACAAGATACACTCTTCTAGAGAGAGGCTAGCAGTGAGTTTGAAAATATGTGGATTGGTGGGATCATCACCAATATCAACATCGATGGTTTCTTCCACAAGCATGTGGGAGCCATCATAGAGTTATTCTAGAATGGGGATAAGATGGAGGTCATCGATAGCCTCAGGTAACTCAAATTCATCATCTAAATATACATTAGTATGATGAACCCATGGAACATGAGGTGGGGTAGATGGTGAAGGTGTATTTATTGTGCGTAGAATAGGTGGAGAGAGTAGAAAATCTTGTGTTGAAGGTGTTGGTGAAATGTGGGTGAAATCAATGAAATTAGGGTTTGGTGTGTTATCACAATATGGGAGATGAGTATCAAAGTGGGGAGAATAAATCCACATCGACCATGTTGATGGAAGCCATAGAGGTCATGGAATATGATGAATCTAATGATGAGGATTCAAGAACATTTGAACATCGTACGAGGTTTAAAGGTGGTCATAAAACCATGGGTGGAGAGTGAGGCATATTTTAGGTTGATGAAGTTGTCAGGAAGTGGGTATTGGTATGGCTAAATGTGTAGGATTTGGGATATAGGTGAAATGGGCTCTAGATGAGGAGGTATGAGAGATAGAGTGACAAATTGATCAACTAGCACATCGATACAATAAGTAGAAGTTGTGTCATTAAGAGACATGTCTTGGAAGAAAGTGCATGGAATGGTAATGGTAGAATGGGGAGATAGGCTCTCATCTAGGATGTCCATGTCAATGTAGTCTTCTAATGTGTGTGTAGGTATTGGCATGGGATGCAAAGAAAGGTCTTGAAGCTCATCCTCAAGCATGTGTACGATGGAGGGGTGATAGCCTAGACCAGATTTATCTATTGGCAATTGAACATGGGGGTTGATAGGTGTTCGTAACCCTTGTTCATAGCATCCTAGCCCAAATATATACCAATGGAAATATCGAAGGTAACATAGGGTGAATTGGGGGTTTGACATGTGGTCTAGAGTGCCACAAAAACTAGATTATGGTGGTGGAGGTATAGCGGTCGAGAGCGAGGAGTCAAGGCCAGCATAAACAAAGTTGGTATAATTATTAAGGGGACCTAGTCACACAATGATATCGATGGTTAAATATGGAAGCTGAAGGATGACCAAAATCCTATGTGGATTGGATTATCGAGGGTCACACATGAGCATCCCAAATATTGTAGTCATTGGGTCTAGAGTTTGTCATAAAAATTGACACTCGGGTGTCACGTGTGTTGGGGATCAAGGTGGTAAATCAAAATCTAAGGAGGATGATGCCAACTAGGAATCATGAATTATGGGAGGTGAAGAATGAAGTAATTCAACATCTAAGTAGGAAGCTCATTATTCCCAATCATGGCATTCAACTATAGTAGATGGAATGGGGTGGTTTACATGTGGGAACTGTATGTGATAGGGATGAGGAGTAGGCATCAAGCTATGAGAAGATGTGAAATATCATGGTCATGGATGAAAAGGGAGTGGCGATGTTTGAGGAGTGGGAAGGAGAGGAGGTTTAGGAGGAAGATGGGTGAGATGGGATAGGAGGTGATGATGATGGTGGTGAAAAAGGTGGAAGCACAGGAAGGGGATTTATGGAAGAAGATGGTTGAGAAGGAGGGGGAGACCATGAGGAAGGTGGTAAGAAAGGAATGGTAGTAGAATGAAGTGTCATGCTAGGTGATGATTATTATGGGGATGATATTGGTACTGAAGGAGATGTAGATGCTCTTGATGAGTGAGGAGAAGGGATGGGGAGGACCTGAGTGGAGGATGATGAGGGTCCTAGGGGAAGGTCTATGATGTTGTAAAATTTGAAGGGATCCCCATCAATAGGAACATAATGGATGAGGCCATCATAGATATATTTAAGATAGTGGTGTAAGGTAGAAGGGACACACTACATGTCTCTAATCCATGGGTATCCGAGCAAGATATTATACTACATATCACCTTGAATAACATGAAATAGGATGGATATGGTTTAGACACCGATGCAAATAGGTAGGACAATAGAGCCTACCATGGGTCACATGGAACCATAGAATGCTCTAAGGTCGAGTGATGGTGTGGCAAAGTGAGTGGGTGGAATGTGCAAATGATGTAGGGTAGCCATAGAGATGATGTTGATGGATGAGCCAGTATCAACAAGAACATGCTTGTAGGTGATGTCATTGATAGTTGCTTGTATGTGAAGAGGTGGATCTACTCCTTCCCCTACGAGTTTTGTGATCTCATGGTCATGAAAGCTAATGGAGGGTTGGAGGCAATGAGGTATGTTTCCCATAAAGTTAAAAAATATATTTGTGTCATGTATTTTGAGGTCGATGGATCGAAGGATGTCATTCAATGCCTCATGATGGGGTTGAGATTGTTGTAAGAGATCAAATATGGATAGCCTAGTTAGGGTATTGTATAACTGGTGTGTAAGGCTACCATGGATGGTGATGATATTTTATGGCAAGTATGGTGAGGCTGATTGGCAATTGAGGTAGTAAAGGCTATGGAGAAGTGAAGGGTGTTAGAGGAGAAACCACTGGTGCATCCTATCGGGGTGGATAGCATTGGGCCCGAGTGGTAAGGTTTATCATGCCAATGATGCCATATGAGGGTGGATCTCATTGGACATTGTTAACCTATCTAGGTTGTCCTTGGGGATTGGATTGGGTTCCTTGGGAATTAGTCCCTCGATGTTTAGGTAGTAGGTTTTGGTAGATTCCCAAGTTTTGATTTTGAGGTGCAAGGGGGTTTGAGACCTGAATGGTACCCTAGTCAATGAGGTCCTAAACAAGACCATGGAAGGAATGACAAGACTCTATATCATGGTCGCATTGTCGATGGTATGTGCAAAAGGCCTGCTCGATATATCCTCAAGGTTTGGGTTGATTGGGATCAAGGGGTGAATATTGGGTAAGGTAATGTGACCTGCATCATACAATCACTAAAATAGAGCTGGCAAGGGCTCAGATAGTGGGGTCAAATTATGCTATGGAAGCTATGGATGAAGACCATGAGGTTGTGTTGGTTGGGATGTAGGAGGTGCGCTAGTCTAAAACAACTATTATGATGGAGGTGGAGGTCATGAGATGGATGAAGAGGTGGGAGAAGCTGCTACCACCTGGTTGGTTTGTGGTGGTCTAGTATAGGGTTGATTTGGTATATTTCTATTGAAATAAAAGTTGGAATTGTAAGAAGGTTTTTGTCTAAGTTTGATCTTGCTAGATTGGACTTTGATGTCCTCAATGACCTTGGCCTGAGTGATAGCTTCCTCAAAGGTATGACTTTGATGAAGTTGTAAGGAGGTAGAAATATGCTTGTGATAACTCTTTGAGAAGAGTGTAACTAACTCAGTGGATGGGAGGCTATGAGTGAGGTCATGTATAACCGATCTCCATCTAGAAACAAACTTGGTAATAGGTTCATCATCTACCTAGCATAGGGCGTAGACATCTGAGAAGTTAGTTTTCTTCTTGATGTTGATGGAAAAGTGTTCCAAGAATGAGTTGGCCAATTGCTCGAAGGTGTACAGGTTATGGTATGGGAGCATGTTGTACCAATCTAGGGCTTGTCCCCCAAGCGAGAGGGAGAAGGTACATAACATGAGGGGGTTGCTACTATGAAGCTGATAGCAAGATGAGCGATAATTGCTGACATGTTCATGAGGATCCTCTTTACCTTTGTATTTATCAAACTTTGGGATCTCGAAGCGATAAGGGTAGGGAGGAATAGGAACTGATGGGTGGACTGGCTCATTGTAGAGCTCATCGTATGTGGGATTTTGTGGCCCATAACTAGTTGTACGGAGGTTGAGCATCTTAACTTCATCTTGTAGAAGTTGAAGCTTGGGTGTTAAGGGTGTAGAGGATTGTGTGGGGGTAGGTGGAGCCTAGGAATGTGGAGGATACTAGAGTTGTTGTTCCTCCTAGTGTGGGGAGGGACATATTGCAATGGTGCCTGTAGGTGAGGTTGTTGGATAGCATAGGAGGTCGAAGCTGAGGGGATACCCTATGGTAGAGTAGGCATCTATTGAGGGTAGTAATATTGTTGTTGTGGGGCTTGTGATTGTTGAATCAGGATCTACTATAGTGGTTGGATCATAGGAGATGATGACCATGAAGGGGGTGTTGTGAAGAATGTGGGTGTAGTAGGCTACGATGGAGGTAGTGTTGTCTGCATGAGTGGTGTTGGTGGTGGGTGAGATGAGGTGTCAAAATATGGCACCTATATCTAGCTAGAAGCATGATGGGTGGAAAAGGTAGGTGGCGTAGGATAGCCTAGAGGATTGGTAGGATAAGGCATGGGTCATGAGTCATAGGTGGGAAAGAAACCAGGAGCTGGAGCTCAAAATGGAGGTGGTGGAGGGATGCAGAATATGGGTGCAGATGAAGATGGAAGTGGAATGGAGGGTGGTGCACCATACATTCTAGGATGGTGGAATGTAGGTGGAGGTAATGAGGGAGAAGGATCATGGGCTTCAATGGTAGGAGCCTGAGGAGGTGGTGTGGTGAAAATGGTCTCACCAGATGAGGGAGATGAGGTCTGTTGATGTAGTTGGTATGAGAATTATTGTGGGTGAGATGGTTGTGATGTAGCATCGAAGGATGCAAAGGAGGGTTGTTGGAAGGATGGTGGTTGAGGTGCTTGAAAAGCATCCTGATATGATGATGTGAGGGGTGCATACTAGGGCTCTATAGGAGGCTGTGGCAAAGGGATTTGTGATGAGGGTGATTGCATGGTTGGAGTGGAAGATGAGGGGTCTAAAATCATCCCTATGGTAGGGGTAAATGAGGTGACCTCAGGGTGAGTGCGATTAAGTAGGGAAGAGTCATTCTCAAACAGTGATTGAGATAGACTCTAGAAGAAAGGATGCACGAAGGTAGGTGAGGTAGGAGTGGTCTCCTCATCAATAGTAAAGAGAGGAGGTGGATGTCCTGGAGTGGTGTAGATGATGTGATCACAAAATGTAGAAGGTGGGTTAGGTGAAGGTGAATGGGGAAGGAATGGGAAATATTCACTTGAGGAAGTGGGAGTCTCATCATGAGACATAGTGTGTGTGGGAGGTAAGTTTGAATCTATGGGGAGATCTACTATGAGTGTGGCAACTTCCCCTATAGAGGGAGGGGAAGAAGTATACTGATTGGAAGGGGCAAAGAATACCTCCTCCTCAAGGTGTGCTTGCTCACATGCTTGACTACGTGTGATGATAGGCATGATGTCGTGTGTGGTGAATTTATGCTCAAAACTATTCAGAAATGGAAATCTGAGGTTCTGGGTGTGATCTGTGTGGGGTTTTTGAGTAACCCTATGAAATTTGGATAGTTTCTATGCCTAGAAATAGGATTCATAGGTCACTATGTGAATTGAGACCTGATTCATAGGTTGACCTATGAATTGGACTCAGACTATGAATCTGATAGAAAAATCAGAAGTGATAGGTTGTAGACAGCCAATAGATGTGTTGTTGATCAATGGATGTGCTGAAACTATTGGACATTTTGAGTCATTAAGTCAAGTTGTCATTGATGTCAAGAAATGAAGTCATCATTAATTTCAAGGAAATTGTAAAGAAACAAAGTTGTCAAGAGTTTTTATTGATATCCAAAAATAAGCCACTTATGATGTTAAATGTCAAGAGGAATAAAGTAGAGGTTAAATGCAAAAGGGCTCCATAATATTTTTTATTATGTGGAAGCATAATTTAAAAGGATTTTCAGAAAAACCCAAGCAAGACTATTGCAAAGCTAAAAAAAGTTTTAATATTTATTTAATAAAATATTTACATTCAAAGTGTACAATAAAATTTAGATTAATAAATATTATTTATACCAAGGTGTAAAATGGAATATGGTCTTAATAAAACCAACGGGTTTTAAAGAATTAATTTATAAAATCTAAATTCACATGAATTTATTTATTTTATAAATTAATAAGCTCCAAAGGAAATTCGAGCGCCAACGTCTAAGGTTGGAGGTAATTCGAGCGCTGACTTGTTTGCATAAAGGAGGGAAAGGACTATATAAACCATGCCTTAAGAGGTATTTTAATTATCCTTGCTCAAACGTTTTAAAGTATGCAAATTTTAATTGAAGAGCTCATGCAAAAAATAGAAACGAATCCTGTATTTTATGTGCTAGAGAATAAGGACAAAAACGAAAGCGTTGAAAAATTAGAAGCCATATGGGAAGCATGGCCTAGTGGTGTTGTGGCTACTCCACAACATACCCCAAAATTGGGGACCCACATTTTTTCATAGTTTCCAAGAAGACCGAAGTGGCCCATATGCTAAATATCAAAGAAAAAGCAAGGAGAAAAATTGTCGCGATATCATGACATGTTGCATTTTTACGGTCCAAAGCAAAGAGAAAAAGCAAACATGTTGCATTTTCACGGCCAAAAGAGAAGAGAAAAAGCAAGGAGGAAAAAGTGTCGTGATATCGCGACATGTTGCATTTTCATAGCCAAAAGAGAAGAGAAAGAACAAGAAAGAAAAAGTGTCATGATATCGTGACATGTTGCATTTTCGTGGACAAAAGAGAAGAGAAAAAACAAGGAGGAAAAAGTGTCGCGATATCACGACATGTTACATTTTTGTGGCCAAAAGAGAAGAGAAAGAACAAGAAAGAAAAAGTGTCATGATATCGCGACATGTTGCATTTTTGCGACCAAAAGAGAAGAGAAAGAACAAGAAAGAAAAAGTGTCGTGATATCGCAACATGTTGCATTTTCGTGGCCAAGAGCAACAGAAGGGGGTAAAAGTGTCACGATATTGCAACATGTTGCATTTTCATGGTCCAAAGCAAAGGAAAAAGTGTCGTGATATCACGACATGTTGCATTTTTGTGACTCAAAAAGGGCAGGCAGGCAGAGAAACAAAAGTGTCGCGATATCGTGACATGTTGCATTTTTGCGACTCAAAAGAGGCATGCAGGCGGAGAAACAAAAGTGTCATGATATCATGACATGTTGCATTTTCGCAACTTAAGAAGGGCAGGCAGGCAGAGAAACAAAAGTGTTGTGATATCACGACATGTTGCATTTTTGCGACTCAAAAGGGCAGGCAGGCAGAGAAACAAAAGTGCCGCGATATCACGACATGTATTTTCGTGACTCAAAAAGGGCTGGCAGGCAGAGAAACAAAAGTGTCGCGATATCGCGACATGTTGCATTTTTGTGACTCAAAAAGGGTAGGCAGGCAGAGAGACAAGAGTGTCACGATTTCGCGACATGTCTAATTTTTGCCAAGGGAACAGAGTAGTGGAAAGTGCATCTGATATTAGTGATGAACACCAGGATAATGAAACTAAAGACTGCATAGTGACGTGGACCTATAAGGAATAAATCAAAGATTGAATAAGGTAATTTGTCACATAAGGACAAAATCCAATGAATAAGACAAAACGTTACATAAGGAATCTTTAATGATTTGAAATCATTTAATATGGTCGTTACACATGGAAGGAAGTGGACGCATGCCCAGGTGGAGAAAAGGAAACATTTTTTTTTGAAATCAAATGAAAAGTGAAGAAAACCAAACAGAGGAAGCCAAACCATGGGAATGAAACGAAGGACCACAAAATAGAAATGAAAAGCATTTTTGGAAACCAAAACACATGCATGCACAAGGGAAGGTGAAATGAGCAGCCATTGGAAAATGAAACGAAAAGCTTCCTAAAAATTTTAAATACAACAGGCAAGGATGTTTGGAGGGGTTGGAAACTGCTGTGAGCAGAGTTGCAGATTTGAAGGCAAGAGGGCCATTCTAGACCTATTTTGTCCTAAGAGGATTTGATAGTTTTAATATGTTTGTTCATGGTACTAGAAATTTTGAGCCTTTGCAAAGCTTGTTATATCTCTAGCATATTCACCATACGTTAAATCCTATAGGAATCATCCATAACTTCTCATATGCACTAACCATAAGTGAAAATGACAATGGAAAGTTGAACAAGTTTCAAATTATAGGGAATGAAGCACATTGCACACATCGAGCTTATGCTTAATAATTGTAATGCTTCATGTATTTCTTGTCTCGTTTCATTCTTGGGGTATTTGCTGACACTTGTGTTTGAGTTTTGAAGGTGTTCAGGTTGAGTTCTCACCGAAATGCTCAGGAGCATTTCCTAGCAGAGTGGCCATTTGTTGTGGCTGCTCCACAACGTACCCCAAAATTGGGGACCCACCTTTTTGCATATTTTCCAAGAAGACCGAAGTGGCCCATATGCTAAAGATCAAAGAAAAAAGCAAGGAGAAAAAGTGTCGCGATATCGCGACATGTTGCATTTTCGCGGTCCAAAGCAAAGAGAAAAAGCAAGGAGAAAAAGTGTCACGATATCGCGACATGTTGCATTTTCACGGCCAAAAGAGAAGAGAAAGAGCAAGGAGGAAAAAGTGTCGCGATATCGCGACATGTTGCATTTTCACGGCCAAAAGAGAAGAGAAAGAACAAGAAAGAAAAAGTGTCGCGATATCGCGACATGTTGCATTTTCGCGGCCAAAAGAGAAGAGAAAAAGCAAGGAGGAAAAAGTGTCGCGATATCGCGACATGTTGCATTTTTACGGCCAAAAGAGAAGAGAAAGAACAAGAAAGAAAAAGTGTCGCGATATCGCGACATGTTGCATTTTCACGGCCAAAAGAGAAGAGAAAGAAAAAGTGTCACGATATCGCGACATGTTGCATTTTCACGGTCCAAAGCAAAGGAAAAAGTGTCACGATATCGTGACATGTTGCATTTTCATGGTCCAAAGCAAAGGAAAAAGTGTCACGATATCGCGACATGTTGCATTTTTGCGTCCAAAGCAAAAGAAAAAAAGTGTCGCGATATCGCGACATGTTGCATTTTCATGACTCAAAAAGGAAAGAGCAGAGAAAAAAAGTGTCACGATATCGCGACATGTTGCATTTTCGTGACTCAAAAAGGGCAGGCAGACAGAGAAACAAAAGTGTCGCGATATCGCGACATGTTGCATTTTCGCGACTCAAAAAGGGTAGGTAGACAGAGAAACAAAAGTGTCGCGATATCGCGACATGTTGCATTTTTGCGACTCAAAAAGGGCAGGTAGACAGAGAAACAAAAGTGTCGCGATATCGCGACATGTTGCATTTTCGTGACTCAAAAGGGGTAGGCAGCAGAGAGACAAGAGTGTCACGATTTCGTGACATGTCCAATTTTTGCCAAGGGAACAGAGTAGTGGACAATGCGTCTGATATTAGTGATGAACACCAGGATAGTGAAACTGAAGACTGCATAATGACGTGGACCTATAAGGAATAAATCGAAGATTGAATAAGGTAATTTGTCACATAAGGACAAAATCCAATGAATAAGACAAAACGTTACATAAGGAATCTTTAATGATTTGAAATCATTTAAGATGGTCGTTACACATGGAAGGAAGCGGACGCATGCCCATGTGGAGAAAAGGAAACATTTTTTTTGAAATCAAACGAAAAGTGAAGAAAACCAAACAGAGGAAGCCAAACCATGGGAATGAAATGAAGGGCCACAAAATAGAAATGAAAAGTTTTTTTTGGAAACCAAAACACATGCATGCACAAGGGAAGGTGAAACGAACAACCATTGGAAAATGAAACGAAAAGCTTCCTGAAAATTTTAAATACGCCAGGCAAGGATGTTTTGAGGGGTTGGAAACTGTTGCGAGCAGAGTTGCAGATTTGAAGGCAAGAGGGCCATTCTGGACCTGTTTGGGCTGTTTTTCTTCCATGGACTGGTTTGGGAAAACCAAAAATTTCTGTTATTGTAAAATGACAAATTTTTAATACAGAAAATTTCAGAAAGTTGCATCTTATGGACAAGAAAGGAGTCATTTTCTGCATGCAAGATTAAATGTCTATTTTTCCCCTTTTCAGATTTTAGGCTTGTAAATGGAGTTTATGCAAGTTTCTTGGTTGCTTCATGCGAATGTTTAAATCTGAAAACCTCATTTAAAACCCTAGGAGCCAGCCACTTAGCTTATCCGGATTGTGCTTGTTTTGCAAGTCCAATAGGTTAGGTTGCATGCATGAAAACCTCACATCTTCGGTTTTGTCGAAATAGGATAGCATCATACTGAATGCATTTTATTTTCAGTTTTCTGCATTTCATTTTCATTTTTTTCTGCATTTTATTTTTCCAAAAATTTTAACTTTTTTTTTAATTTTCAAGCATTAAAATAAACATTTAAAAAATTTCAAAATCCAAAAATAATTTCACCATTGCGTAGGTTATACTTCAGACTTCCAATACGCACTTTGAAATTTCATTTTCGGAGTTGTTTAGTATTTTTAAAAATTCATCGAAGTTGTTGTTTTATTACAGATTTTAAAAAATCCGAAAATAGAAAATTTCCATTTTTGGACCGAATTTCATTTTTTTAGTTTCATGTTTCATTCATGAGCCTATGATGACATTCCCTTCATGAAAATTCCAATTTCATTGAAGGAGTTATGTTTTATGGCATTTCACAAATTTCCATTTTTGAGCCTAAAATTACCCTCTCTTCATAAAAATTCTAATTTTACGAAAGAGGGGTAATTTGAGTATTACATTGAAGGTCATTTCTTCAAAGCACTTAATTGTTCATCTTAATGAAAATTTGATTTCATTTAAGAGGGATAAGTTAAAGTGACATTTAAAGTCCTTAATTTAAGGCCATAAATTATTGCCTCTTTGTGAAAACCTATTTCACCAAAGAGGGGTGGTTTATCGATCACATTGAAAGCTATCTTCATCTTCATGATAAGAAGCCATATTTGGACTTAATAAAGAAGATAAAATCTATTTTAAAACCCTCAAGATAAAAGGAATTAAGGCACTACATCGTGGTCATATGAGGGCCAACTCACATTTGCTTTATTTTGGTTCAATGAACAATCACTAAAGTTTCATGGTAAAATAAACCAACATTGCCCCTTGTTTACAATTACTTGCAATCACTAAGGTGTTCCAAGCATTTAAAATTGAATATCTTTATTTGAGATTACTAATACACATATGCAAATGCTAATATAGCGGAGACCTTGGAGAAGTTGTTTGTTTAACTTCTTTGCAAGAGGGGATTTGGAACCCAAATCCTAAGGGAGAGTGTACTTTCACAATTGGGTGAAAATACCACTCAACATTTTGGCGCTAGAAGGAGGGCCTGATTTGGTTTATTTCAGTGTGATTTAAATGCTATAGGGATTTAAATTTTGAATATTTCATGCCCTATTGATTATTATCTTTAGCCCTCTTTTAAACAATACAACCTTGTAGTGTTAAAAGGAGGACATGAATTGCTATGCATTGTTCTAACGCTTTTGATTGTTCATACAGGAATAATGTGTTTTGATTTGATTTTGAAAAATTTTGGTCTTGACTAACGAGGTTGTCTCCATGCAATTACTTTCATTGGATTTTAATGGATACATCTCTTGGTTGATGCTAACATGATTATTCATACGTTACATGTTTGATATTTACGAGTCATTTCATGCTTATTTGTAAGGAATTATTTTGTCTAAAATGTATTTGTTGTCGGTATTATGCTCTTCACTTGCGTGTAATGCGATCTTGTGAATCAGAAAGCCTACAACACTAGGAGTATGCTCTTCACTTGCGCATATGCGATCTGGTGAATCAGAAACTAATTTACATTTTTAGAATATTGCTTTGTCATGGTTCCTTCTTTTATTCATGACTAACAAATTGGTTTTGAAGTTATTCTTTGAGTTTCACTAATGGCAACATCCGAGGAGCAAATTGTATCCCTAAGAGAAGAAATGATGTCCCTAAGAGAAATGATGGTATCTCCATTAGGAAAGTATTATGAATGTCATTCTACCTTTGGAACACCTTATCAAATTCATGAAATGTTATTGGAGTTTCTACGACTTTTTAATCAAGAGGTGGCATCAGGATACCTACAAAATCTACATATCTATAAGTTCACATTATGTCAATTTCAAATATTTTGTGAGCCTATTGCTTGTAGGTTCTTCCCATACATTGTGGGTGATAGATCATTCTCGTGGTATTGCCATCTACCCATGGAGGTTAAGACTTCTTGGAGCCAATTAGAAGCAGCCTATCTTTATCACTTTGGTAATCAAGTTGACTTGGATAGGTTGCAAAATCAATTCACCTCTATGTGTAAAGAGCCTAATGAGTCCATGAGTCAATTCAGTGTGAGGTTTCATGAATTGTACTCTCAAATGTGGGAAATTTTGGGTACATCGGAAGAGGAAGCTATTGAAGTATACCTGAGAGCCATACCCCCCACACTTGCTACACTCATTAAGGAAAACTTGGATGACCTGTCTCTAGAGACAATCTATGAGATCTTTGAAAAGGTAGAACAAGTTTTGGAAGAAGAAAAGGCACAACATGTTCACATGAGAGATTGTTCTTTTGGAGTTAGTGATGCCAACCGACACCAACCATCAAATATAGCACCCTCCACTCCAATGATACCTAAGGTAAATGATCAAGGGGATGAATTTGAAGGTCCAAATGTTACAACCACCTTAGATGTAGTCCAAGAGGAGGTGCAAATTGCTAAGTCGACATCCACCAATGAGGATTATGCAGAGATGATCTCATTCATAGAGATACATGATTATTCAGATAAAGGGGTCCTAAATTCAACAAGGTTTGAGATAGGTGATAGGACAGAACCTACCATAGAATTGAATGAAGTGGTTGAAAGTGAAATTGGAAGAAAATCAATAAATGAATTTGAAGATATGATAGAATTTCACCACTTGTTCTTGGAAGACACTCTCGATGAGAAGCTTGGAACTAATGATCAAAAAATTCTTCACCCTCCAAATTGTGATAAAATCGAATCATGGGTTACTAATTTGGACGATGATAGCCTTACAAATTTGAATTCAAGAAATAACCCACTTTTGAAAGTTATTGAACCATCTAAAGAAGGTGAAGGTGAATTTGATGAGAAACACATTGATGAATTGGAAGATGTTGAAGAAGTAGTTGAACGTCACCACTTGACTTTGGAAGATGATTATTATGATGCTTGGAAGAAGTGGGAAGACTACACTCACTCCAAAACTGCTAATAAAACTTGTGTGCCAATTGATATACAAGACAATATAATCGCCTACTCAAAGGAAGATATTACAACTCCTGTACAATTTGAGGATGTTTTGGAAGAGGGTTTCAAATCTCATCAAATTTTGGAAGATTATAATGATCCTATTACCAAGGACAAAGAAGAAAAAGAATTGACAAATGAATCAAAAAATCATGTCACAAATACCATGGAGTTTCATCCCACAAATTTGGAAGATAATTTTTACAATGGTTGGGGAAGATATGAAGATGTGTTATTTCCTCACACCCTTATTGATGAAGCCTCTATTCCAATTTATATGCAGGATGTTGAAACTTCTACTTCATACGAAGATCTCACATTCACAAGATTTGAGAAGGTTACAAAATTCGATCATGTTGAATATAAATTCATTGAAGATTCGGATACAAGTTTGCATGATTATTTTGAGGATTCAAATGAAGAGATACCATGGATACTGAACAAAGAATGGGAATTAAATGACAAAGTGATTGATCTATTAGAAGTAACGCAAGTGATTGATCATGAAGATGAGTTACTTGACATACACTTTGACCAAGAATATTTGAGGTTTGAAAAGGATGGGCATGTTTTCAATTGGGTGCCCAATTTTGGTATGTTTGATGAACAAGTAATCAATGAAGAATATGAAGACCATGAGGTGAAAGAGGGAATTGCAAATCCTCATCAAATTTTGGTAAATGAAAATGTGAAAAAGGTAAAATCTAAACCTTTGTGTCCAAACATCCAAGATTTAGGTGAAGATTTGTATAATTCAAATGATATTTATGATGAAATGCCATTGAAGGTGAATGAAGAACAAGGATTAATTTCTAACCACACCTTTGATAACATTACTTTAACGAATGAAAAGGAGCTTGATGCACTTAAATTGCTAAATCAAATTCATCAACAATTAATTCTTGAACCTAGGATAAAAACTTCTAATGATCCCCATTTAGTAAATATCCTAGATGCTTGTAAATTGTTGCACAATCTTGATTGGCCTAAGAACATGGAAAATGAATTAGCTTTGAAATTTTTAGAAATAGGCTCTTGCTTACAAAATTTCATTTTGAATAAAGAAAGCCTAGTTCTAAATCATGAATGGAATTATGAAATTTACACCTTAAAGAATAGACAAGAAAGAATTGAAAATCAACCATTGTCTAATCAATTTGGTAATTTGAATCTCACCTATGAGAATACTAATGGAACTAAATCTAATTGGTGGGGTGAGAGAGGAAAGTTGAAGTTGGTTGCATTGTTTGGTCTAATCTTGTTTTTGTTTGATTCCTTCCACATTTGGCATGTGTATCACATTATATGTCTTTTGGAATGCTCAAATCATGTTTGGGATCCAGGGAAGTGATAGTTCAAACTGTGCATCGTCTTGTACCATATTGTACATTTGTATATAGTCTTTGGTTTTTGGTTTTGGTTTGTGTTTTCAAGTTTTTTTTTTGGGATTGTATTTTGGGTTTGGTTTTAAGTTTTGTGTGTTGGTCCTTTGGACACTTTTGGTTTGTCTTAAAAAAAAAAAAAAAGAGAAAGAAAAAAGCGAGATGTCAACTTATGTCCTTATGAATGTTGACTAAGACTAAGAGAATATGAAACATCGGAATTGTATTGCAGAAAGCTCCACGAGTATCGCAAACACATTAAAGAATATCGTTTGGAACTTGTGATGCATGAAGTTGTCAGTTTTACACATTATGGTAAAGTAGGTGGTATACTCCATCCGCATTTCAAAAAGAGCAATGCATTCATCCATATCTCATGTTACATTCGACATTGCATATACATTTCATCTCAGTTGCATCTACATTTCAAATACAATCATTGAAAAGGTGTCGAATCCTCTTAGGGTTATTACATAACATATATTAAAAGGATCCTAAGGTTGGGAACCGATGCCCGAACTATCTTGAACCAAGCACGTTCTACACATTTTAAAGAGGATCTTGAGCAAAATGGTCAAAACCATACTTGGAAGAAAAGGTGAGGCGAAAGGAGTATTTCGTGTCTGTCCTATCATGCAACATAATCCTTAAAACAGTGGCTTTTTACCACTCCTATAGTGCTTAAAGCCTAAAATCATAGTAGTAAGGATAGGGTTAAATCCCCATCGAACTTAGGTTGAGGATCCAATTCCCCAAAGCTCTGATTTGATCTTCATGGAGTAGTAAGGATAGGGTCTAATTCTCATCTCGCTTAGGTTGAGAATCTGATTCCCCAAAGCTTCTATTTTGCCTCCATCACGCTTTAAGAAATTAAAAGCGTGATCTACACTCAAGAACTTGAAGTTCCAAAGCAAATATTTTTCATCCTACTTTTATTGCATCATTGATATTGGATTGGAAGGATCGTACTACATGTCCCTTGCAAGGATGGGTAGTCATCCCCAAGGTTCAAGAAATCAAAAGTAAAGTCAAATCCTGGATTATGGGGTTGATCTCCATCGGGGCTATAGACGCCTGACTGGCAGTGGAGTATGCTCATGCGTGGCAACATGTCTTGTCTAAAAGCAAGACCACTGATTGCTCAAACGGATAGGCTAGCCTAGACAGTTTCATCCATAACAGGTTAAATCATTTTGTTCAAGATGAGGTAATGAACTCCAGATCAGAGTAGTAAGGATAGGGTTAAATTCCCATCTCGCTTAGGTTGGGAATCCTATTCCCCAAAGCTCTGATTTCACTTACACTTGCACATGGGTTCAAAATGGTAGTGACACATAACCAACTTTGGGATCTAGTAAATTAATTCAAGTATACTCATATTTGGTCCTAAGAGGATTTGATAGTTTTAATATGTTTGTTCATGGTACTAGAAAGTTTGAGCCTTTGCAAAGCTTGTTATATCTCTAGCATCTTCACCATACGTTAAATCCTACAAGAATCATCCATAACTTCTCATACGCACGAATCATAAGTGAAAATGACAATGGAAAGTTGAACGAGTTTCAAACGATAGGGAATGAAGCACATTGCACACACCGAGCTGATGCTTAATAATTCTAATGCTTCATGTATTTCTCGTCTAGTTTCATTCTTGGGATATTTGTTGACGCTTGTGTTTGAGTTTTGAAGGTGTTCAGGTTGAGTTCTCACCGAAATGCTCAGGAGCATTTCCCAGTAGAGTCGCCATTTGTTGTGGTTGCTCCACAACGTACCCCAAAATTGGGGACCCACCTTTTTGCATATTTTCCAAGAAGACCGAAGTGGCCCATATGCTAAAGATCAAAGAAAAAGCAAAACACCGCAAGGAGAAAAAGTGTCGCGATATCGCGACATGTTGCATTTTTGCGGTCCAAAGCAAAGAGAAAAAGCAAGGAGAAAAAAGTGTCGCGATATCGCGACATGTTGCATTTTCACGGCCAAAAGAGAAGAGAAAAAGCAAGGAGGAAAAAGTGTCGCGATATCGTGACATGTTGCATTTTCATAGCCAAAAGAGAAGAGAAAGAACAAGAAAGAAAAAGTGTCGCGATATCGCGACATGTTGCATTTTCACGGCCAAAAGAGAAGAGAAAAAGCAAGGAAAAAGTGTCGCGATATCGCGACATGTTGCATTTTTGCAGCCAAAAGAGAAGAGAAAGAACAAGAAAGAAAAAGTGTCGCGATATCGCGACATGTTGCATTTTCACGGCCAAAAGAGAAGAGAAAGAACAAGAAAGAAAAAGTGTCACGATATCGCGACATGTTGCATTTTCGTGGCCAAAGAGAAGAGAAAGGGAAAAAGTGTCACGATATCACGACATGTTGCATTTTCGCGGTCCAAAGCAAAGGAAAAAGTGTCGCGATATCGCGACATGTTGCATTTTCGTGACTCAAAAGGGCAGGAAGCAAAGAAAAAAAGTGTCGCGATATCGCGACATGTTGCATTTTCGTGACTCAAAAAGGGCAGGTAGGCAGAGAAACAAAAGTGTCGCGATATCGCGACATGTTGCATTTTCGCGACTCAAAAAGGGCAGGCAGGGAGAAACAAAAGTGTCACGATATCGCGACATGTTGCATTTTCGTGACTCAAAAGAGCGAGCAAGTGAGAAACAAAAGTGTCGCGATATCGCGACATGTTGCATTTTCGCGACTCAAAAAGGGCAGGCAGACAGAGAAACAAAAGTGTCACGATATCGCGACATGTTGCATTTTCGCGACTCAAAAGGGGTAGGCCAGCAGAGAGACAAGAGTGTCACGATTTCGTGACATGTCCGATTTTTGCCAAGGGAACAGAGTAGTGGACAGTGCGTCTGATATTAGTGATGAACACCAGGATAGTGAAACTGAAGACTGCATAATGACGTGGACCTATAAGGAATAAATCGAAGATTGAATAAGGTAATTTGTCACATAAGGACAAAATCCAATGAATAAGACAAAACGTTACATAAGGAATCTTTAATGATTTGAAATCATTTAAGATGGTCGTTACACATGGAAGGAAGCGGACGCATGCCCATGTGGAGAAAAGGAAACATTTTTTTTGAAATCAAACGAAAAGTGAAGAAAACCAAACAGAGGAAGCCAAACCATGGGAATGAAACGAAGGGCCACAAAATAGAAATGAAAAGCCTTTTTGGAAACCAAAACACATGCATGCACAAGGGAAGGTGAA
Source organism: Wollemia nobilis (assembly GCA_028583015.1). Taxonomy (NCBI): domain Eukaryota; kingdom Viridiplantae; phylum Streptophyta; class Pinopsida; order Araucariales; family Araucariaceae; genus Wollemia; species Wollemia nobilis. Next base: position 3,924,664 of record JAQPPZ010017205.1, read on the forward strand.
ACGAACAGCCATTGGAAAATGAAACGAAAAGCTTCCTAAAAATTTTAAATATGCTAGGCAAGGATGTTTTGAGGGGTTGGAAACTGCTACGAGCAGAGTTGTAGATTTGAAGGCAAGAGGGCCATTCTGGACCTGTTTGGGCTCATTTTCTTCCATGGACTGGTTTGGGAAAACCAGAAATTTCTATTATTGTAAAATGACAAATTTTTAATACAGAAAATTTCAGAAAGTTGCATCTTATGGACAAGAAAGGAGGAGTCATTTTTTGCATGCAAGATTAAATGTCTATTTTTCCCCTTTTCAGATTTTAGGCTTGTAAATGGAGTTTATGCAAGTTTCTTGGTTGCTTCATGTGAATGTTTAAATCTGAAAACCTCATTTAAAACCCTAGGAGCCAGACACTTAGCTTATCCGGATTGTGCTTGTTTTGCAAGTCCAATAGGTTAGGTTGCATGCATGGAAACCTCACATCTTCGGTTTTGTCGAAATAGGATAGCATCATACTGAATGCATTTTATTTTCAGTTTTCTGCATTTCATTTTCATTTTTTCTGCATTTTATTTTTCCAAAAATTTTAACTTTTTTTTTAATTTTTCAAGCATTAAAATAAACATTTAAAAAATTTCAAAATCCAAAAATAATTTCACCATTGCGTAGGTTATACTTCAGACTTCCAATACGCACTTTGAAATTTCATTTTTGGAGTTGTTTAGTATTTTTAAAAATTCATCGAAGTTGTTGTTTTATTACAGATTTTAAAAAATTCGAAAATAGAAAATTTCCATTTTAAGGTCGAATTTCATTTTTTCAGTTTCATGTTTCATTCATGAGCCTATGATGACATTCCCTTCATGAAAATTCCAATTTCATTGAAGGAGTTATGTTTTATGGCATTTCACAAATTTCCATTTTTGAGCCTAAAATTACCCTCTCTTCATAAAAATTCTAATTTTACGAAAGAGGGGTAATTTGAGTATTACATTGAAGGTCATTTCTTCAAAGCACTTAATTGTTCATCTTAATGAAAATTTGATTTCATTTAAGAGGGATAAGTTAAAGTGACATTTAAAGTCCTTAATTTAAGGCCATAAATTATTGCCTCTTTGTGAAAATCTATTTCACCAAAGAGGGGTGGTTTATCGATCACATTGAAAGCTATCTTCATCTTCATGATAAGAAGCCATATTTGGACTTAATAAAGAAGATAAAATCTATTTTAAAACCCTCAAGATAAAAGGAATTAAGGCACTACATCGTGGTCATATGAGGGCCAACTCACATTTGCTTTATTTTGGTTCAATGAACAATCACTAAAGTTTCATGGTAAAATAAACCAACATTGCCCCTTGTTTACGGTTACTTGCAATCACTAAGGTGTTCCAAGCATTTAAAATTGAATATCTTTATTTGAGATTACTAATACACATATGCAAATGCTAATATAGCGGAGACCTTGGAGAAGTTGTTTGTTTAACTTCTTTGCAAGAGGGGATTTGGAACCCAAATCCTAAGGGAGAGTGTACTTTCACAATTGGGTGAAAATACCACTCAAAAAGTGGCAAGGAGGCATTGGTTAAAGTGTTTGAGGCACCAAGTGACCTATGTTCGAAATGCGGTAACAACAAATTCTAGTGTTTGTGTTGGTGTTGGAAGCATCAAGGGAACGATGCACGTTTTGCTTGGCAAAGCGGAGAGGTTTATTGAGCATGTGGTGCTCTCCACTCCCCAAGCGAGTGCCTAGCTCGCGCGATAGTTGGAGCCATGACTAGGGCATTGGGTGAAGGTTGCGTTGTGAGTTTCAATTCCCACCAAGGCCAAGGTAATAAAAATTGTGATTATTTTTTTATATTGCCTAAAGTTGACATGAGGTCTTAGGGAGTTAAAAGGGTTGCTTAAAAGATTTTTATTTTGATTATTTTGGAGGAATAAGGTGCTTGCTTTATTTTTTAAATAAAGTGTTGGTGTCACATTGAGTTGTTGAATTTATAAAAGGATAAAGGGAACTTCTAAGACATTGAGTTATTTTTAAAAGAAGAGTGCATCTTGAATATTATTTTAGTTGGGGAGATCATAAGGTGTAAGTGGTATATTAATTTTTGTAAATGTTGATGAATGGTTTCTTAAAGGTGGAGTGATAAGGTGTATATTTGTCTTGATACTTACATTGTATTTTGAGGAAGATTATTATCTAATAATTTCTTTGAGCTTGGCAAAAGAGTGTTTATGTTTGTGGCAGATTTATGAGATTCCTCCATCATCAAGAAAAAGGTATGAGCACATTCTTCCTTAGTTAAATTGATTGGTTGGTTTTCTAGAAAATAATTTTGGAGTGAAAAGGACTTGATTAGGGTTTCCTATTGAATGAGTTGAGTTAATGCTTCAAGGTTTTATGGAATAAAGAGTTGTTGTTAAAACCTTATTCTATAAGCATTGTTCTTGAAGCCATTGGTAGTGTAATAAATTTGAACTAAGGATTGAGTATTATTGCTATGAGAAGATTATTTGATAAGCATTGTTGTTGAAGTCATTGGTTGTGTGAAGAACTTGAACTAAGGATTGAGTATCATTGCTATGTGAAGATTATTTTATAAGCATTGTTGTTGAAGTGAGTTGTTGAGAAAAGAACTTGAACTAGAGTTTGAAAAGAACATGAGTATCATTGTTATGTGAGATTTGATGTTGAGCATTATTGGAAACATTTTGAGTTGAGTGATCATAAGCTTGGACTAGGGTTTGTGAGAAAGGGTTATTTCATTGAGTGTTTGGTTGAGTAAAGTTGGTTGAACCTAGTCAAGTGGGTATGTGAAGTGATTGTTCAAGTTCCATAAAACAAACTATTCTATATTCTAAATTGAGTTGAGAAAGTGATTGAGCATTGAGTTGAATTTGAAGCATATTGAGTCTCTAACAATTCTCCTTATGTTTCTAAGAGAGTGATTGAAAGTAATTGAGCATTGTGATGAGTATAGAGCATATTGAGTCTCTAACAATTCTCTTTATGTTTCTATGAGATTGGACAAGTTCTTGTGTGGACTTGTTGAGCATATTTGAGGTAAGTCTTTGAGAAGACTTGTGGACTAATTTTGAGTAAGATTTTGTGGAAGCTTACAATACATTTCAGTAGATTTGGATAAGTTCTTGAGAGGACTTATTGAGTAGATTTGAGCAAGTTCTAGAGAGGACTTGTAGAGCATGTTTTTTGGATTAAAAGTTCTAAGAGGACTTATTGAGTAGATTTGGACAAGTTTTAGAGAGGACTTGTGGATAGATTAGTGTGAGCTTTTGTGGAAGCTTACAAGGTATATTTGAGACAAGTCTTTGAGAAGACTTGAGAGCAGAGTTGATTGATTTTTTCAAACCTTGAGTTAAGGTTTAGGGCAGATCTAGAAGATTTGAGTCAAGAATTGAGTTAAGGCTTGAGGACAAATATTGAGGAAGGATTTGTGCTAGATTGAAGGACTGTGTTTAGTGCAAATTTGAGGATAGATTTTGGTGTAGATTTGAGGATAGGTTTGTGCCAGATCAGAGATAGAGATTGAGAGCAAATTTGTGCTAGACCGAAGGATTGTGTTTAGTGCAAATTTGAGACAAAGCTTTGGAGGTGATAGAGTAGAGAGGAGAGTAGTCTCTAGTGGATAGAGATCCATTAGCAAGGGTAGTGAGGATAGGTCTTCTGAGTGAGGACAAGAGTCTTCAGTGGAGAGAGATCCACAAGCTAGTGTAGTGGAGGTAGTAGTCTTCTAGAGGATCACCAATGAGAGCAGAGGAGAAGGAGTTCTCCTATGGATAGAGATCCATGAACTTGATTTAGGGGATTGGTATCTCCTTTGGACAGAGGTCCATAAACATTGTAATAGGGAAAGGATTCCCAAGAGATTGATTGAGAAAATTTTAGTGAAATATTTTCTCCATGGAGTAGCCCACATTGGGTGAACCATGTAAATTGTGGTGTCTCTATTGTGTGTGATGATTTGTGCATTGCTTTGGTTATTGCTATTGATATTTCTATCTTTACATTGCATAATATTGATTGGGAAAGAAAAGTAAAAAGTGGTCTTATATTGTTCACCCCCCTCTCAATATAAGCTTGTGTTCTTCAATTGGTATCGAGTTGGTTCCTTCGAAAAAGGTTTAACAACTTGAAGGAAGATCTTACAAGAACACAAATGGCAAATAAAGGCAAAAGTAGAACCATGAGACACAAGAAGAAAAGAACACACATGGTCATGAAAGAAAAGGAAGATGAATTCAATGTTGTTGTTTTGGGAGGAAGAATGGAAATAGATTCAAGAGATGAATCAAGTAATGGAGAAATAACCAGGTTGATAAATTTTTGTACCAGATGTAGGAATACAGGTCACCATGCAGCTTATTATCCACAAGAAGGTGAAGAATATTTTGTTTGTGGTCAACTCGGTCATGATGCAAGTTATTGCAATGGGTTTAGTAGTAGTGAAGATGAAGATGATATTATTAGAAATGAAATCCTAGAGATTGGTTCAAGAAAGGATAACAGGGACAATCAAAATAGGTATGAAGAAGAAACTCTACTTTCAATAATAGAAGAAAAATAAAATGCTCCTATAGAAGATCAAAGAAAGAAAGAAGAGGAAGATTCAAAAAAAAAAAGAGGAAGCCACTCTTAAGGAACTTGTTGAATTGAAAAGAGAGAATTTAGAATTGAAGGCTCAAATACAAGAAGATGAGAAATGTAAGATAAAACTTCTACAAGATCTCTCTGACTTGAGAGATAAGGTTGAAAAGGCAAGAAGAGTTGAAAAAGGTATGGTTGAATAGTCAAAGGTAAAAGAGATAGAATGTGAAAGACTTATGGTTACTCTTGAAGAATTAAAAAGGGAGAACTCGGGATTAAGGGTTCAAGCTCAAGAAGATGAGAAATCAAAAGCAAAGTTTCTATAGGAACTCACCAACTTCAAAATCAAGGTTGAAGAGGCAAGAAAAATTGAAGAAGGTATGGCCAAAAAATTAAAGGTAAAAGATCTAGAGTGTGAAAGATTAGAACATGAGATAGTTTCACTAAGGATGGAAGTAAAAGGTTCTAAGGACAAGCTACACAAGTTTGAGAAAAATTCAAAGACTTTAGACAGGATTATCAATGCACAAAGGTCATCAGTCACCAAAACAAGACTTAGTTCTAAAGAAGAACAAGGGAAACAGGAAGCAAGAAAAGGAGAGTCAAGATCAAACACCAGAAAAGAAGAAGCATCAAAAGAAGTAAGTAAAAGAGAGAGTGAGACTTCTAAGGATAAGTTGGACAATAGAAAGTTCAAAAAGGAAATGAAAAATGCATAAGTAAGGAATATATGGAACAAAAAATACGTAGAAGAGACTAAGAGACCAATGGGGTCTAGGCAAGGTTTCTTCAATGGAAGATGTTTCTCATGTCACAGGTTTGGGCACATGGCTTCACAGTGCAGGACACATGAAATACAAGAATATGGGAATAAACAAATTTTCCATGGGTATTGCTACTCATATAATCAGTTTGGTCACAAGGCAATGAATTGCAGGGTTCATGACAAGAAGAAGATATGGCTTCACTAGGAGAAATCCTAAGACATTTGCACCTCCAAGGAATAATAACATTAAGTGTTATAAGTGCAATAATGATGGTCACACAACAAAGTGGTGTAGAGCAGACATTCCAAAATCAAGCATGAACAGGAATAGGAACAGGAATAGGAACATGGATATGAACAGGAACAAGAATAGGAACAGGAACATGGATATGAATAGGAATAGGAACAAGAACATGGATATGAATAGGAACAGGAACAGGAACATGGATATGAATAGGAACAGGGATAGGAATATAGACATGAATAGGAACATGGACATGGAAAGAAATAGTCAGAGGAATCAGAAGGATCAGATAAGAAGGAAAGAGGATAAAGGTAAAGAACATTGTTTTCTAGGAGTAGAAATACTCCCACTCTAGAATTAACCACCTCAAGAGGAGGTGGGGGAGGGGCTAAGCTAAGAGGCTCATTCTTAGCCTCGAGCCCCAAAGGTGACCCTTTGCCATTGATGTCAAAGGGGGAGATATTTGAGTAAGGGGGAGAGATTTGGTATTTGAGAAAAGAGGAGAGAGCATTGAGCCAGGGGGAGCAATGTCCTAGGGGAGAAAACAAAGGAAAAGTCAAGTTTTTGGTAAAAATAATTTGGGTTGCCATCAATGACAAAGGGGGAGATTGTTGGACATTTTGAGTCCTTAAGTCAAAGTTGTCATTGATGTCAAGAAATGAAGTCATCATTAATGTCAAGGAAATTGTCAAGAAACAAAGTTGTCAAGAGTTGTTATTGATCTCCAAAAATAAGCCATTGATGATGTCAAAGGTCAAGAGGAATAAAGCAGAGGTTAAAGGTAAAAGGGCTCCATAATATTTTTAATATTATGTGGAAGCATAAGTTAAAAGGTTTTTCATAAAAACCCAAGGAAGACTATTGCAAAGCTAAAAGAAGGTTTAATATTTATTTAATAAAATATTTAAATTCAAAGTGAATTTAAATTTTATTAATAAATATTATTTATACCAAGGTGTACAATGGAAGATGGTCTTAATAAAACCAAAGGGTTTTAAAGAATTAATTTATAAAATTTAAATTCAAATGAATTTAAATATTTTATAAATTAATAAGCTCCAAAGGAAATTCGAGCATCGACGTCTAATAAGGTTGGAGGAAATTCAAGCATCGACATGTTTGCATAAAGGAGGGAAAGGACTATATAAACCATCCATTAAGAGGCATTTTAATTATCCTTGCTCGAAAATTTTAAAGTATGCAAATTTGAATTGAAGAGCTCATGCGAAAAAGAGAAACGAATCTTGTGTTTTATGTGCTAGAGAATAAGGACAAAAATGAAAGCGCTAAAAAATTGGAAGCCATCTAGGCAGTGTGGCCTAGTGGCAAGGAGGCATTGGTTAAAGTGTTTGAGGTGCCAAGTGACCTACGTTCGAAATGCGATAGCAATAAATTCTAGTGTTTGCGTTGGTGTTGGAAGTGCCAAGGGAACGATGCACATTTTTCTTGGCAAAGCGGGGAGGTTTATTGAGCACGTGGTGCTCTCCACTCCCCAAGCGAGTGCCTAGCTCATGTGACAGTTGGAGCCATGGCTAGGGCATTGGGTGAAGGCTGCATTGTGAGTTCGATTCCCACCAAGGCCAAGGTAATAAAAATTGTGATTATTTTTTATATTGCCTAAAGTTGACATGAGGTCTTAGGGAGTTAAAAGGGTTGCTTAAAAGATTTTTATTTTGATTATTGATCTTTTGATTTTTGGAGGAATAAGGTGCTTGATTTATTTTTAAATAAAGTGTTGGTGTCACATTGAGTTGTTGAATTTATAAAAGGATAAAGGGAACTTCTAAGCATTGAGTTATTTTTAAAAGAAGAGTGCATTGAATATTATTTTAGTTGGGGAGATCATAAGGTGTAAGTGGTATATTAATTTTTGTAAATGTTGATGAATGATTTCTTAAAGGTGGAGTGATAAGGTGTATATTTGTCTTGATACTTACATTGTATTTTGAGGAAGATTATTATCTAATAATTTCTTTGAGCTTGGAAAAAGAGTGTTTATGTTTGTGGCAGATTTATGAGATTCCTCCATCATCAAGAAAAAGGTATGAGCACATTCTTCCTTAGTTAAATTGATTGGTTGGTTTTCTAGAAAATAAGTTTGGAGTGAAAAGGACTTGATTAGGGTTTCCTATTGAATGAGTTGAGTTAATGCTTCAAGGTTTTCTGGAATAAAGAGTTGTTGTTAAAACCTTGTTCTATAAGCATTGTTGTTGAAGTCATTGGTAGTGTGAAGAACTTGAACTAAGGATTGAGTATCATTGCTATGAGAAGATTATTTTATAAGCATTATTTTTGAAGTCATTGGTTGTGTGAAGAACTTGAACTAAGGATTGAGTATCATTGCTATGTGAAGATTGTTTTATAAGCATTGTTGTTGAAGTGAGTTGTTGAGAAAAGAACTTGAACTAGAGTTTGAAAAGAACATGAGTATCATTGTTATGTGAGATTTGATGTTGAGCATTGTTGGAAATATTTTGAGTTGAGTGATCATAAGCTTGGACTAGGGTTTGTGAGCAAGGGTTGTTTCATTGAGTGTTTGGTTGAGTAAAGTTGGTTGAACCTAGTCAAGTGGGTATGTGAAGTGATTGTTCAAGTTCCATAAAACAAACTATTCTATATTCTGAATTGAGTTGAGAAAGTGATTGAGCATTGAGTTGAATTTGAAGCATATTGAGTCTCTAACAATTCTCCTTATGTTTCTAAGAGAGTGATTAAAGTAATTGAGCATTGTGATGAGTATAGAGTATATTGAGTCTCTAACAATTCTCTTTATGTTTCTATGAGATTGGACAAGTTTGTGTGGACTTGTTGAGCAGATTTGAGGTAAGTCTTTGAGAAGACTTGTGGATAGATTTGAGTGAGTTTTGTGGAAGCTTACAATATAGATTTGGATAAGTTCTTGAGAGGACTTATTGAGCAGATTTGAGCAAGTTCTGAGAGGACTTGTAGAGCAGATTTGAGCAAGTTCTAGAGAGGACTTGTTGAGAATTTGAGCAAGTTCTAGAGAGGACTTGTGGAGAAGATTTGGAAAAGTTCTAGAGAGGACTTGTGGACATATTAGTGTGAGCTTTTGTGGAAGCTTACAAGGCATATTTGAGACAAGTCTTTGAGAAGACTTGAGAGCAGAGTTGATTGATTTGTTCAAACCTTGAGTTAAGGTTTAGGGCAGATCCAGTAGAGTTGAGTCAAGCTTTGAGTTAAGGCTTGAGGATAGAGATTGAGGATAGATTTGTGCTAGATCGAAGGACTATGTTTAGTGCAGATTTGAGAGAATTTGGTGCAGATTTGAGGATAGGTTTGTGCCAGACCAGAGATAGAGATAGAGCAGATTTGTGCTAGACCAAAGGACTGTGTTTAGTACAGATTTGAGATAGAGCTTTGGAGGTGATAGAGCAGAGAGGATAGTAGTCTCTAGTGGATAGAGATCCATTAGCTAGGGTAGTGAGGATAGGTATTCTGAGTGGGGACAAGAGTCTTCAGTGGAGAGAGATCCACAAGCCAGTGTAGTGGAGGCAGTAGTCTTCTAGAGGATCACCAGCCAGAGTAGAGGAGAAGGAGTTCTCCTATGGATAGAGATCCATGAACTTGATTTAGGGGATTGGTATCTCCTTTGGACAGAGGTCCATAAACATTGTAATAGGGAAAGGATTCCCAAGAGATTGATTGAGAAAATTTTAGTGAAATATTTTCTCCATGGAGTAGCCCACATTGGGTGAACCATGTAAAATTGGTGTCTCTATTGTGTGTGATGATTTGTGCATTGCTTTGGTTATTGCTATTGATATTGCTATATTTATATTGCATAATATTGATTGTGAAAGAAAAGTAAAAAGTGGTCTTATACTGTTCACCCCCCTCTCAGTATAAGCTTGTGTTCTTCAATTGGTATTAGAGTTGGTTCCTTCGAAAAAGGTTTAACAACTTGAAGGAAGATCTTACAAGAACACAAATGGCAAAGAAAGGCAAAAGTAGAACCATGAGACACAAGAAGAAAATAACACACATGGTCATGAAAGAAAAGGAAGATGAATTCAATATTGTTGTTTTGGGAGGAAGAATGGAAATAGATTCAAGAGATGAATCAAGCAATGGAGAAATAACCAGGTTGATAAAGTTTTGTACCAGATGTAGGAATACAGGTCACCATGCAACTTATTATCCATAAGAAGGTGAAGAATATTTTGTTTGTGGTCAACTCGGTCATGATGCAGGTTATTGTAATGGGTTCAGTAGTGGTGAAGATGAAGATGATATTTTAGAAATGAAATCCTAGAGATTGGTTCAAGAAAGGATAACAGGGACAATCAAAATAGGTATGAAGAAGAAACTCTACTTTCAATAATAGAAGAAAAAGAAGATGCTCCTATAGAAGATCAAAGAAAGAAAGAAGAGGAAGATTCAAAAAAAGAAAAGGAGGAAGCCACTCTTAAGGAACTTGTTGAATTGAAAAGAGAGAATTTAGAATTGAAGGCTCAAATACAAGAAGATGAGAAATGTAAGACAAAGCTTCTACAAGATCTCTCTGACTTGAGAGATAAGGTTGAAAAGGTAAGAAGAGTTGAAAAAGGTATGGTTGAAAAGTCAAAGGTAAAAGAGATAGAATGTGAAAGACTTATGGTTACTCTTGAAGAATTAAAAAGGGAGAACTCAGGATTAAGGGTTCAAGCTCAAGAAGATGAGAAAGCAAAAGCAAAGTTTCTACAGGAACTCACCAACTTCAAAATCAAGGTTGAAGAGGCAAGAAAAATTGAAGAAGGTATGGCCAAAAAATTAAAGGTAAAAGATCTAGAGTGTGAAATATTAGAACATGAGATAGTTTCACTAAGGATGGAAGTAAAAGGTTCTAAGGACAAGCTACACAAGTTTGAGGAAAATTCAAAGACTTTGGACAGGATTATCAATGCACAAAAGTCATCAGTCACCAAAATAGGACTTAGTTCTAAAGAAGAACAAGGGAAATAGGAAGCAAAAAAAGGAGAGTCAAGCTCAAACACAAGAAAAGAAGAAGCATCAAAAGAAGTAAGTAAAAGAGAGAGTGAGACTTCTAAGGATAATTTGGACAATAGAAAGTTCAACAAGGAAAGGAACAATGCACAAGTAAGGAACATATGGAACAGGAAATAGGATAGAGTAGAAGAGACTAAGAGACCAATGGGGTCTAGGCAAGGTTTCTTCAATGGACGATGTTTCTCATGTCACAGGTTTGGGCACATGGCTTCATAGTATAGGACACATGAAAGACAGGAATATGGGAACAAACAACTTTTCCATGGGTATTGCTACTCATGTAATCAGTTTGGTCACAAGGCAATGAATTGTAGGGTTCATGACAAAAGAAGGTATGGCTTCACTAGGAGAAATCCTAAGACATTTGCACCTCCAAGGAATAATAACATTAAGTGTTATAAGTGCAATAATGATGGTCACACAACAAAGTGGTGTAGAGCAGACATTCCAGAATCAAGCATGAACAAGAACAGGAACATGAATATGAACAGGAATAAGAACAGGAACATGGATATGAACAGGAATAGGAACAAGAACATGGATATGAAAGAAAAAATAGGAACATGGATATGAACAGGAACAGAAAAAACTTGGATATGAACAGGAACAGGGATAGGAATATAGACATGAACAGGAACATGGACATGGAAAGAAACAATCAGAGGAATCAGAAGGATCAGATAAGAAGGAAAGAGGATAAAGGTAAAGAACAATGTTTTCTGGGAGTAGAAATACTCCCACCCCAGAATTAACCACCTCAAGAGGAGGTGGGGGAGGGGCTAAGCTAAGAGGCTCATTCTTAGCCCCGAGCCCCAAAGGTGACCCTTTGCCATTGATGTCAAAGGGGGAGATATTTGAGTAAGGGGGAGAGATTTGGTATTTGAGAAAGAGGAGAGAGCATTGAGCCAGGGGAGCAATGTCCCAAGGGGAGCAGAACAAAAGAAAAGGCAAGTTTTTGGTAAAAATAATTTGGGTTGCCATCAATGACAAAGGGGGAGATTGTTGGACATTTTGAGTCCTTAAGTCAAAGTTGTCATTGATGTCAAGAAATGAAGTCATCATTAAATGTCAAGGAAATTGTCAAGAAACAAAGTTGTCAAGAGTTGTTATTGATCTCCAAAAATAAGCCATGATGATGTCAAAGGTCAAGAGGAATAAAGCAGAGGTTAAAGGCAAAAGGGCTCCATAATATTTTTAATATTATGTGGAAGCATAAGTTAAAAGGTTTTTCATAAAAACCCAAGGAAGACTATTGCAAAGCTAAAGGAAGGTTTAATATTTATTTAATAAAATATTTAAATTCAAAGTGAATTTAAATTTTATTAATAAATATTATTTATACCAAGGTGTACAATGGAAGATGGTCTTAATAAAACCAAAGGGTTTTAAAGAATTAATTTATAAAATTTAAATTCAAATGAATTTAAATATTTTATAAATTAATAAGCTCCAAAGGAAATTCGAGTGCCGATGTCTAATAAGGTTGGAGGAAATTCGAGCACCGACGTGTATGCATAAAGGAGGGAAAGGACTATATAAACAATGCCTTAAGAGGTATTTTAATTATCCTTTTGCTCAAAAATTTTAAAGTATGCAAATTTGAATTGAAGAGCTCATGCAAAAAAGAGAAATGAATCCTATGTTTTATGTGCCAAAGAATAAGGACAAAAATGAAAGCGCTGAAAAATTGGAAGCCATCTGGGTAGTGTGGCCTAGTGGCAAGGAGGCATTGGTTAAAGTGTTTGAGGAACCAAGTGACCTGCGTTTGAAACACGACAACAACGAATTCTATTGTTTACGTTGGTGTTTGGAAGTGCGAGGCACCAAGGAACGCACATTTTCATTGAGCAAGGCAAGTAGGGGAGGTTTATTGAGCACGTGGTGCTCTCTACTCCCCAAGAGCTGAGCAGGTAGCTCACTCCAGCGAGCATGTGGTAGTTGGAGCCGTGGCTAGGGCATTGGGTGAAGGCTGCATTGTGAGTTCGATTCCCACCAAGGCCAAGGTAATAAAAATTGTGATTATTTTTTTATATTGCCTAAAGTTGACATGAGGTCTTAGGGAGTTAAAAGGGTTGCTTAAAATATTTTTATTTTGATTATTGATCTTTTATAAGTTGGAGGAATAAGGTGCTTGCTTTATTTTTAAATAAAGTGGTTGTGTCACATTGAGTTGTTGAAATTTTTAAAAGGATAAAGGGAACTTCTAAGCATTGAGTTATTTTTAAAAGAAGAGTGCATTGAATATTATTTTAGTTGGGGAGATCATAAGGTGTAAGTGGTATATTAATTTTTGTAAATGTTGATGAATGATTTCTTAAAGGTGGAGTGATAAGGTGTATATTTGTCTTGATATTTACATTGTATTTTGAGGAAGATTATTATCTAATAATTTCTTTGAGCTTGGCAAAAGAGTGTTTATGGTTGTGGCAGATTTATGAGATTCCTCCATCATCAAGAAAAAGGTATGAGCACATTCTTCCTTAGTTAAATTGATTGGTTGGTTTTCTGGAAAATAAGTTTGGAGTGAAAAGGACTTGATTAGGGTTTCCTATTGAATGAGTTGAGTTAATGCTTCAAGGTTTTATGGAATAAAGAGTTGTTAAAACCTTGTTTTATAAGCATTGTTGTTGAAGTCATTGGTAGTGTGAAGAACTTGAACTAAGGATTGAGTATCATTGCTATGAGAAGATTGTTTTATAAGCATTGTTGTTGAAGTCATTGGTTGTGTGAAGAACTTGAACTAAGGATTGAGTATCATTGCTATGTGAAGATTGTTTTATAAGCATTGTTGTTGAAGTGAGTTGTTGAGCAAAGAACTTGAACTAGAGTTTGAAAAGAACATGAGTATCATTGTTATGTGAGATTTGATGTTGAGCATTGTTGGAAATATTTTGAGTTGAGTGATCATAAGCTTGGACTAGGGTTTGTGAGCAAGGGTTGTTTCATTGAGTGTTTGGTTGAGTAAAGTTGGTTGAGCCTAGTCAAGTGGGTATGTGAAGTGATTGTTCAAGTTCCATAAAATAAACTATTCTATATTCTGAATTGAGTTGAGAAAGTGATTGAGCATTGAGTTGAATTTGAAGCATATTGAGTCTCTAACAATTCTCCTTATGTTTCTAAGAGAGTTATTGAGCATTGTGATGAGTATAGAGCATATTGAGTCTCTAACAATTCTCTTTATGTTTCTATGAGATTGGACAAGTTCTAGTGTGGACTTGTTGAGCAGATTTGAGGTAAGTCTTTGAGAAGACTTGTGGACAGATTTTGTGTGAGATTTTGTGGAAGCTTACAATACAAATTGAGAGTAGATTTGGATAAGTTCTTGAGAGGACTTATTGAGCAGATTTGAGCAAGTTCTAGAGAGGACTTGTTGAGCAGATTTGGACAAGTTCTAGAGAGGACTTGTGGATATATTAGTGTGAACTTTTGTGGAAGATTACAAGGTAGATTTGAGATAAGTCTTTGAGAAGACTTGAGAGCAGAGTTGATTGATTTGTTAAAACCTTGAGTTAAGGTTTGAGGTAGATCTAGAAGTGTTGATTTGAGATTGATTTAAGCTTTGAGTTAAGGCTTGAGGACAGAGATTGAGGACATATTTGTGCTAGACCGAAGGACTATGTTTAGTGCAAATTTAGAAAAATTTTGGTGTAGATTTGAGGATAGGTTTGTGCAGATCAAAGATAGAGATTGAGTAGATTTATGCTAGACCAAAGGACTATGTTTAGTGCAGATTTGAGATAGAGCTTTGGAGGTGATAGAGCAGTAGAGGATAGTAGTCTCTAGTGGATAGAGATCCATTAGCCAGGGTAGTGAGGATAGGTCTTCTGAGTGGGGACAAGAGTCTTCAGTGGAGAGAGATCCACAAGCCAGTGCAGTGGAGGTAGTAGTCTTCTAGAGGATCACTAACCAGAGTAGAGGAGAAGGAGTTCTCCTATGGATAGAGATCCACAAACTTGATTTAGGGGATTGGTGTCTCCTTTGGACAGAGGTCCATAAACATTTTAATAGGGAAAGGATTCCCAAGAGATTGATTGAGAAAATTTTAGTGAAATATTTTCTCCGTGGAGTAGCCCACATTGGGTGAACCACGTAAATTTGGTGTCTCTATTGTGTGTGATGATTTGTGCATTGCTTTGGTTATTGCTATTGATATTGCTATTTATTATATTGCATAATATTGATTGGGAAAGAAAAGTAAAAAGTGGTCTTATACTGTTCACCCCCCCTCTCAGTATAAGCTTGTGTTATTTAGAAACCATTTCTATGAGCAGGAAAACAAAAATTAACTGGAGTTGGTTCTAAATGCAAAAAATAGTGTTTTTTTTGTTTCTATGTGTTTTTATGTTCAAACTTACTTCTAGAAAAACAATATTGGAAGTGGGTGAAACTCTAGAAAAAATTGGAGTGGCATCAGTACAAAACCTTCTGCAACACCCAAGGGTGCACATAATAGAATAGTGTCTCAACAAGCAAGTGGTGACCTATATGGAAGGTGCAGTAAAATGATGTCCAAATGGGGGGGAACTCAAAATGTGCTAATGAGTCCAGTATCCTCTCACGAGAAGAGGTGGTACTGTCTAAGACCTACTACTAGCCTAGTTGGGTGTTTTCTTCACTCTCGAGTGAGATTAGTAAAAAATTATAGTTATCATGTTCACTAATTATGTAAGCCTTATGAACGAAGGAGTCTATACCTATCCCACTTTGAAGGTCCATTTAGGTGACGAATTTTGAAAAACCAATCTCAAAAGTGGGGGATTTTTTGGTGATGAAATACATTAAACCGCTCCTAGGAGCTATTAAGGTGTCTATGGGGTGAGCTGGTGGGAGGAGGTGAAATCCAAGATCACCAATCTCGAGCGATGGATTGGGGATGAAGTCCAATGTCATCGCTATATATACCATGTGAGTGTGTGCAGGTGTGTTTGTTACCACTAGGAAAAAACAAAATGACTATCTAGATGCCTTTTTAGAAATGAAAGCTAGACCTAGATGCATTTTGAAAATAAAAGTAGATTCTAAGTGCCCTTTTGAACTAAAACAAAGCCTAAATGCCTTTGTGAAAGGAAATGAATGTACTCTAGAAATCATGGAAACAAACAAGCCAAAGTGTATGTGAAAAAGGAAATTTGAAAATTTACCTAAGTGCATTGGAAAGATATTAAAATCCTAACTTAAATGCTTGAAAGAGATTAAAATTGATTGTACGAAAAGGGATATAAATGTTATGCAAGAAATTGCATAAAGAAAGTGGAGACCTAATCTAAGAGCATGAAAAGAATGGAAATTGAAATTTTACGAAAATAAATTGAATTGTAATGTAAGTGATGCAAAAAGGAATTTAAAATGATTAACCTAAATGTGATTCTAAAGAAAAATATTTGCAAAATGGAATGGAAAGGACATGAAAGAAATTTGCAAAAACTAACCCTAGATGCAAGCATGAAAGAAATTTGAAATGCTTTGGAAATGAACTTGGAAATTGAAATGAAAGAGATTATAAAATTAATCCTAAATGCAAGTGTGGAAAAGAAATTGAAATGAATTTGAAAGAGATTGGAAATCTAATTCTAAATGCAAGTTTGGAAAAGAAATTGAAATGAATTTGAAAGATATTTGGGAAATATAATTCTAAATGCAAGTTTGGAAAGGAAATTGAAATTAATTTTGAAAGAGATTTGGAAAATCTAATTCTAAATGCAAGTTGATAAAGAAATTGAAATGAAAATGAGAGAGATTTGAGAAATCTACTTCTAAATGCGAGTTGATAAAGGAATTTAAATGAATTTGGAAAAGAAAGGAAATATAATTCTAAATACAAGTTTGGAAAAGAAATTGAAAAGACTTTGAAAGAAATTTGAAAATGATATGGAAGAGACAAAGGAATTTAATCCTAAATGTAAATTTGTAAGGAAATTTTGAGATCCTAATCTAAGTGCCTTTGAAAAGGATATTTGAAAAGGAATTTGATACGAAAATGAAAGTGATTACAAAAAACCCTATTTTAAGTGCATTTGAAGAAGAAAATTTGGAAGAATCACTCTAATTGATTTTAGAATAATCTGAAACCCTAATCTATTTTTTTGAAAGGATATTTTATGAAAATAAGGGCATGTGTTTGCTAGTGAACTAATTTTGTGAAGAAACCACAAAATAGGAAGTTTCGAGGAGAATACCTAGTTTCTTATGTGTGTTCTAAACTTCTTGATGTCTTTGTGGTGCTACCCTCTACTAGGATTCGTAGGGTGACCTACAACTTGGATGTTGAATTCATAGTTTGGGGGGTGAATTGTATCTGGGAGCTTGAAACTCTTGTTCTGCTGATCTAAACTACTTGTCAGGGTTTTTAGGATTATGTTATGCTATTAGGGTACCTGCAACAAACATATAAAACTAGAAATTGCATTATATTGTGTAGTAAACTAGTCTAATACAAATTTTTATGGTGGTCCCATCGAGCGTGCTAGAATGAAGCTAACTAAAAGTGACTATTTGATCAAAAAACTTAATAAACATATAAATTGCTTATAAATGTTGCTTTTCATTTATTAAGAGTGTTTTTGGGTTACATAATGAATCTCTCTATTATCTTTACAAATGTGAAGCACTATTATGGTCTCCTTTAGGGCCCCTCAATGCATGTGGGCTTCTATGTGTGCGGGCCACCGATAGTTTTGTTGGTGTGGTTTCTTTTGTACCTGATATTGAGACCTAAAAAAGATGATTAGTAATTTTTGGGGCCTACCTCAATCAAGCCCCATAGTGATAAAGATAAATCTGACATAAAAGTAACATGGAAAATGATAAAAACTGAAAGGCAATGCTGCTAAAACATAAAATAATTGATACCTACTAATTTTGTTGGTGTAGACCCACTACAAGGTGAATTCATAGGGCAACCTATGAATTGGAACCTAGATTCATAGGGTGGGGGGATAATGGTGGAGATACTTCATCTGGATGAGTTCCCAAGATGTTTTGATGTTGTTTGCATGGTCTAGAATTATCAGATGCAACTTTGGTACATTTTTTTTAAAGCTTCTGTAAGGTGACTAAAAGGTGAGAGCGAATTAAAATGTGAGGAGAAACCCTTTACTTATAGGAAAGGTTAAGGTCATGGGGGTTATTAAATGAACCAGACCTTAGAGTCAATCCATAGTGAGGTTAGGTTAGGATTTTGGGGAGGTGTCAAGCTCACATGCCCTAGGAGAATATCTCATCCTCACACATGTGTGAGGAAGAGTTAGGGTTAGCTAAGGTTAGCTAAGTCCTAGGTTAGGTTAGGGTTTAGTTAGGGTTTCTAAAAATATCCTAACTAATTCATGGTGCACACATGTGTGAGGGTGTGCTTAGGGATAATTAGACCATTAATCCTAATTAATATTTCATTAATGATAAAGTGCATGTTTAGTGAAAGTCACTTGCAAATTAGAATTTTAATTAGCCTAATTAGTATTTTTAGTGGGAAATGGTCCCATGGGGTCCTAATTAGGTGTAGGGAAGGGCTTAAGTAGCCTTAGGGATATAGTAGATGGACTACTAGTGGGTAGAAGGTATTTTGGGCATGTTTTACCTAGTTTTCATAGGTTTGGAGTATATGAGTGACTAAGGTAGCCTATAGATGACTACATCAGCCTACAATGATCTATGTGAGCCTATAAGTGTCTATGTAGATCTAAAAATATGTAAGAATGAGCATGTGAAACTTTTGGGTGTCTACAAGCGGTTATAAACCACCATATTAGGGTGACCTAAGAGGGTAGTTTTAAAATTCCCTCTTAGCCCTAAGAGGGTAGTTTAGGAAACCCTAAGAGGGCGGTTTATAATTGCCCTCTTAGGGTCTCAATGAAAAAAAATATAAAAACCATGAGAAAAGTAAAATGAGCATTTTCTTTTACTTTTCCCATTGGATAGAGAGCTCAAGCTAGGGCGTTCACTCAGATGGAGGCTGGACAGAGAGCTCGAGCTAGGGTGTTCACTTAGATGGAGGTTGGATAGAGAGCTTGAGCTAGGGTTTTCACTCATATGAAGGCTGGATAGAGAGCTTGAGCTAGGGCATTCACTCAGATGGAGGTTGGATAGAGATATCAAACTAGGGCTTGATAGAGAGTTCAAGATTTTAAGTGGTACACACTACTCAAGGTTTGGGGATGTAGGGGGAAATTATGTTCAAAATTTAGGAAAATTTTCTTCTTTGCAGTGATGGTTAAGATTTTTTTTTAAATGATGGGTATTTTGGGAAATGGAAATTAGAGTTGTTCTTACATACTTGGAGAACATATTTGGTTTTTTTGTTCTTGGTTATGCTCACTATCAAGGTCTATGGACCTTCCAAGCCCATAAAGAGAATGTGGATGTCCCAAACTTGACACTTAGAAAATATTGGTAAGAAGGATATGGCAAATTTGTTGAAGCCATGAATTATGAACAAAATTTTCAATGTGACAGCAACAATGAACATATAATGGCACATACTAAGAATAGTCCTTTATGGATTTGGGGATGCAGAGGGTTTAGGGTTTGGGGATGCAAAGGGTTTAGGGTTTGGGGATGCTACTGTAACCAATTAATTAATGATGTGCTATGTCAAATTAAGGGAGGATGCAATGTATTTCCTTATTTGGCTTGTGAGATTTTTTTAAATGATGGTTATTTTGGGAAATAGAAATTAGAGTTGTTCTTACATACTTGGAGAACATTTACAATAGTTTTGTTCTTGTTTTATTTGAGTAGTTGCATTGTATCTATGTTATTGTTTTATTTTTTTCCCACGTGTTTTTAATGGATTGAATAGATGAAGCAACAGTTATAATAATTGGTGACTTGAATTGCTTAGTGGTAATGTTGTCATTTTCATATCAAACCATATCCTATGGCAACATAAAAGCTCTATTTTACTTCCAAAGGTCTATTATTTTTATTTTATCTACAACTTTTCCATGGCTAGTGGGTTATGGTTTATTGTTAAGGGGAGCAATTGCCATGATGATGGGTTGAAGTGTTGTTGGGCATGTTAAAGCCAAGTGAATTTGGAGGGATAGATCCAAACCTTACCTTAAGGTATTCTAAGGTGGATGGTGTATTCCTTGTTATGTAATTCAACCATAGTAGGTGAGTGTTACAATTTACCTTGTTGGCAACCATGGAAAAATAGATTGATTCTCTTCACAATATCAATCCTCAAGATTCAATACAATGGGTGCATGTTGTATATAAGACCCTACCAATAGGACTGATATAACAATAATTTTTTTAATGCTATTTACCTTCCATTAGAATATGACAAGAAAAATATATGGAAACAAAAATTTAACTTAGATGTGAAACTTTTATCTAGCTAAGGTTGGCATCCTAAAAAGTAGAACTTGTTGTGCATGCTTAGTTCTTGACTCCTTGTTGGACCCTTCACTTTTTATTTGTTCCAGTGTGTTTCTTTGGATCCTATTTAAAATGGTTCATATCCATCCCTAATATTAAAGAAGTTGCTTGCATGTTTTCCTTCTCATTGCTCTATTTAAAATGGTTCATATCCATCCCTAAAATTAGAGTAGTTGCACTGTATCTATGTTATTGTTTTATTTGTTTTCCATGTGTTTTTAATGGATTGAATAGATGAAGCAACAACTATAATAATTGGTGACTTGAATTGCTCAGTGGTAATGTTGTCATTTTGATATCAAACCATATCCTATGGCAACATAAAAGCTCTATTTTGCTTCCAAAGGTCTATTCTTTTTATTTTATCTGCAACTTTTCCATGGCTAGTGGGTTATGGTTTATTGTTAAGGGGAGCAATTGCCATGATGATGGGTTGAAGTGTTGCTAGGCATGTTAAAGCCAAGTGAATTTGGAGGGATATAGCCTGACTCGACCTTAAGGTATTCTAAGGTGGATGGTGTATTCCCTGTTGTGTAATTCAACCATAGTAGGTGAATGTTACAATTTACCTTGTTAGCAACCATTGAAAAAGAGATTGATTCTCTTCACAATATCAATCCTCAAGAGTCAATACAATGGGTGCATGTTGTATATAAGACCCTACCAATAGGAGTGATATAATAACAATTTATTTAATGATATTTACCTTCCATTAGGATATGACAAGAAAAATATATGGAAATAAAAATTTAACTCATATCTGAAACTTTTATGTAGCCGAGGTTGGCATCTTGAAAAGTAGAACTTGTGCATGCTTAGTGCTTGACTCCTTGTTGGCCCTTCACTTCTTATTTGTTCCAGTGTGTTTCTTTGGATCCTATTTAAAATGGTTCATATCCATCCCTGATTTTAAAGAATATGCTTGCATGTTTTCCTTCTCATTGCTCTATTTGACCATATTGTCTTTATTGGGTCATTGAAATATCAATTTCTAATGGTCATATAAGTGTACAATTTATTTTTTGTAAGGTTTTAGCTCCTTTTTGCTCTTACTGGCTCTTAATTTTTTGGCTCCATCTCTTGTATTTTTTCTTTTTCTTTAGTTGCTCCATTGTTTGGAAGTTGCCTTGATTTTTTATAGATAACACACTTTCTTTGGTGATTTTAAAGGAGTTTATTTATTTTAGTTGGCTTTGGGTAGTGTGATACCTCTACCAAATCTCAAAGGCTTTAGTTCCACAATATCCTCTTGATGGCTATTTAGGATAGGCTTGCTCTTTGAGGTGTGTGATAATCTTGAACAAATATATAAGGTCCTTCACTAGAGTAGGCTACCAAACAAATATCACACTCTTCTTATGCTTGGGAAGCATTTTTTTCATCCATTTAACACTTAAGAAAACTCCTTACATCTTCCAGAGGTTTTAGGGTTTGGGGATGCAGAGGGTTTAGGATTTGGGGATGCTATTGTAACCAATTAATTAATGATGTGCTATGTCAAATTATATCTATGAGTTAGAATATACTCCTGTAGACATGGAAAATTGACCCACTAAGGTGAGTAACTTTCCCTAGATCCCTTATTTTCACCTTGGAAAAATAGGGTCTTATTTGAGACAAATTTTCCCCTAACAAATCTAATCCATTCTTCCTAAATCATATACCACTATATTGGGCTAAAAATTATCTTTCCGAAAAAAAAAAAAAAAACACATACGGATTGCACTCTAGACGTTTTTCGCAGGACTGCCCAAACTGTCGAACTCGTTTCGGCCATATCTCACTCATCCGAACTCGGATTGAGCTAAAATTTTGAGGGTAGATGCCTGAAAAACCCTAGAACGTCTCCACAAATTTTCATATCATTTGGAGCAACACAGATCCTAGCGCATCCCTATGTGTGAACGATATATTTGGCAAGCGGCTATGCGAGGGTTTCATCTGGGTTGAGTGCAAGCAGCTCCAGAGGTTGGTTTTTAGGGCCTTCGGGCCCTAGCGGCCAATATTTTTGTGGTTTATGCTCAATATTTTAGCAAGAAATGTTGCAGGGGATACAAGATGGGTTAGAAATTTGTCTTTCAATAGATCATACTATGAACTTGAGTGACAACGGCTTCCAATTTGCTGCACAAAAGAAAAGTGAAAACCATACCTTTCCACGGCGTCTAGGGCAAGGATTAAAGAGACCACGAAATAAGTTTCAAGTAGTTGATCAAAAAATGGCTCATATCTCAAGTGAATCTGGTGCTAAGGTGCACCCACAAAATAATTCTACTATGAAAACCCCTGTCAAGGGTAAGAATTTCGAAGACTCAGTCCCAAAAATGAATTTTAGGGATGCCCTTCATGGTGGACAACCTCAGCCCAATGCTAATATCAATATTAGGGCTTCTCATAAACCTCTAAGAATGCCTAAGATTGATCCCAGGAAAACGGAGTCAGGATGTCTTAAAGCAAGCTGATGGAACTCCTATTGTTAAGCTTGATATGGGTAACATTCAGACTGGCATTGAAGATTTGGAAAAAAGAGGACTAATTTGTCGGTTCGTGGGTTTTCATCCGAGTCTATCTACTTTCAAAGTCTGGGCTGCAAAAAGCTGGAAAACTAAAGGTGAGTTACAAATCTCTATTTATCCAAATGGTTATTTTCTTGTTTTATTTGCTAATAATGAAGATAGAGAGAAAACTTTTCAAGGGGGTCCTTGGTTTTTTGGAAGGGTTAGGCTTTTCATGAAGCCCTGATATACTAAATTTAAAGTGGAAGAAGAGATGCCTTCTATAGCTCCCATGTGGGTTAGACTCTTTGGCCTCCCTATTGAATTTTGGAATCCTACTATTTTTTCTTCAATTGGAAACTCTTTAGGAACTTTTATGATGACTCGTTGATTGTACTCAAAATTTTGAACATATTATTTATGCTCGAATTTGTGTTTTAATGGATTTTGACAAACCCCTACCTAAAAATATCACATTACAATTTGGGGAAGACACTTGGGAGCAAGTAGTGGACTATGAGAACATTCCTTTTCGTTGTAGAATTTGCCATGAATATGGTCATTTGGCCAGTGCTTGCCCAAATAAAATTCCTGATCAAAAGAAAGAAGATATAAACTCAGCAGGTTTCCAAATACCTAAGAAGAAGAACACTAAAAAAAACCAATAATGAAGGATCAATCAAAGTCATTTGCTAATATGTTTGAAATCCTTTCCACAAATGATGTCCCAAGTGAGGAAGAGGAAATAATGGAAACTAAAATCTTAGAAACACAATTTAAATATGAAGGAAAGAACTCAGAGACAAACCAACAAATCAAAGGTTTTCAACAGAAAAAAAGGAGAAAATTTACACAAGAAAAACAATATTTCAAATGTCAAAACTTCAAATAATGCAGTCCCAATATAGACTCCATTGAACCATCTAGTAAAATTTTGGCTATGTATGAGCATTCTTCAAGGTTAGAAGCCATCTCAGATTCAATTGGAATAAGTCAAGAAACAGGGAAAAAAAATTGAAGATGGATTCTAATCAAAAAGTAGGTCGCAAGACCAATCAATATCATATGGTAAAAGAAGGTGAAAAGCTTGTAGAGGAAGGTAAGATTAATGCCCTTCCCAACATTTTTAGCCCTGGTATTAATGAAGATCATCACTTGGAATATTAGAGGACTCAAAGGGAGTCTTTCAAAACAAAATGAAATTAGAAGAATGATTCAGATAAATCATCCACATCTTGTTTTCCTTCAAGAAACAAAGATGTCAATGGAGGATATGGACTTAATTGCCGATAAAATTTGGCCAACTGGAAAAGTGGTTTCCCTCAGCTCCCAAGGGACTTCGGGTGGCATTGCTTGTCTTTGGGACCCAAAAGAGGTAGTTATTCACCATATGGTTGGCAGTTGGGGTTTGTTGGCTATAGCTATTCAAAGTAGACATTCCAACCAGATTATGCTCTGCATTACTATTTATGCCCCGACTTCTTTGGAGGAAAAAAGAAGACAGTGGAAGGATATTACTCATATTATCTCTCATTTTCCTAAAGCTTGGATCTTGATCGGAGGAGATTTCAATACCATCCTCTCTCTGGATGAGAAAAGGGGGGGAAATAGAAATTTGGACAAAAGTACTGACCTCATGAGCGAATATATTGCAAACCTCCATCTTGTGGATATCCAACCAGATAATGGCCTTATGACTTGGTCTAACAGAAGGCAAGGCTTAGCTTGTATAATGGAGAGATTGGATAGGTTTTTGCTCTCTGAAAATTTCTTAATCCATGGTCACATTCCTAAAGTGAAGACTCTTAATAATGTTGGTTCGGATCATTGGCCAGTCATGGTGGAAATGTGGAAAACCAATGTGAGTTTCTCTCCTTTTCGTTTTCAATTAATGTGGCTTAGAGACATTTCCTTCAGACCTCGTGTGCAACAATGGTGGAAGGAAGGTAAACCTAGGCATGGGACTAAGATGTTCTGTTTTGCCAAAAGACTGCAATACATTAAATCCAAAATCAAGACTTGGAACTGGAAAGAGTTTGGGGATGTTCATAAAAAAAAACATGAAGTTATTGCTCATCTTGAAAATTTGAATAAGAAAATCCATTTAGATGGCCTCATAGAGAAGAGAAGTGCAGATGAAATTAAACTCACAACTCGGTTAGAGGAATGGGAAAAAAGAGAAGAAATCTTATGGAAGCAAAAATCTAGAATTCAATGGCTCAAAGAAGGAGATCGAAACACAAATTTCTTCCACAAATCTCTTCTAGCTCGAAGATCTCACAACTTTATTTCTTCCTTAAAATCAGATTCTGGAGATGTTGTTTATACTTGGGATGGCATGAACTCTATTGTTGTTGATTACTTTTCCAATATTTTTGCTGCTACTCCTCTTGACTCAACTTCACAACAAAATGTTCTTCAAGCAATCCCTTCTCTTATCACTTCGAGGAGAACTCTATTTTGACTGCTCCTGTTACTATCAATGAGCTTCAACAAGTAGTTTTTAAAATGCAAAAAGGGAAAACCCCGGGTCCTGATGGTTTTCCTATTGAGTTCTACCAAGAGTTCTGGGATATCCTTCATGTTGATTTATTAGAGGTGGTGGAAGAAGCCAAGAAATCCAAAGAAATTTTGAAGGTTATCAATAAAACTTATATTACTCTTGTTCCAAAAGCTCAAGAGGTTGATCATATCTCAGCTTTTAGACCTATTGCTTTATGTAATGTTCTTCTCAAAATTATTACTAAAATCATGGCAGAAAGGTTGAAGCCTCTTTTGCATAAGATTATTTCCCACAGCAAGGGGGATATGTGGAAGGACGTCAAATAGTAGATGAGATAGTTCTTGCTTAGGAAGCCATCCATTCCATGGATATGCAAAATTCTCCTTCTATGTTCATCCGGTTAGACTTATCCAAAGCTTATGACAGAGTGGATTGGCACTTCCTTATCAAAGTTTTGAGGCAATTTGGTTTCTCTAAGGATTGGATGGATTGGATTATGGGATGTATCTCTTCAGTTTCCTACTTAGTTCTTATCAATGGTAGGCCTTCTCAGTCTTTCCCAGCTTCTAGAGGTATTAGGCAAGGTGACCCGCTATCCCCTTATTTATTCATCATTCTTGCTGAATGCTTGGGTAGGACTATAACCAAAAAGAGGGAAAACAAAACCCTTGAGGGAGTTACCATTGCTCATGGAGCTAGACCTATCTCTCATCTTCAATTTGTGGATGACTCTACCCTTTTAGGTAAAGCTACAGCTTAAGGAAGCTTCTAATATTAAGCAAATCATTAGCTATTTTTCTAAGGCTACATCGGGTAGTTGATCAATGAAGACAAATCTAAAGTTATTTTCTTTCACTGCTCTGCTAGAAAAGAATCCATGGTCTTGGATAAATTAAGATATAAGAAGACCTCTCTTCCAATCACTTATTTAGGTATTCCCATAAATATTCAAAGGCAGAAAAATAAATATTGGAATTGGTTGTTGGACAAAGTCAAGAAGAAAATTGGAAAGTGGACCAACAAGTGGCTTTCTTCTGGGGGTAGAATCACCTTGGTAAAATCAGTCCTTCAAGCTATTCCTATTTATGTTTCTTCCATTTTGAATATCCCAAAGGTTGTTCTTCGAGAATTGGATCAAATCAGTCATCGTTTCCTTTGGAGTGGTACTAAGGAGAAAAGAAAATGGGCCTTGGTGAAATGGGATACTTTATGTCTTCCTAAGAGTGAAGGGGGGTTAGGATTCCGGTCTTCAATTAATAACAACAAAGCTTTAGCTGCTAAATTATATTGGAGGATGTTGCATAACCCCAATGCTCTTTGGGCCAATAATCTCCGTGCTAAATATGTTGAGAACAAAAGTCCTGAAGACCTTGTTCGCTATCAACTTCCTACCAAAGGTTCTCCCATTTTAGCAGTTCTTAAGACTGGTGAGGATTTGATAAAGAAAAAATTATTTTGGATCATTCATAATGGTCAACATGCAAATTTTTGGACAGATTCTTGGGATGGTCACAAGCCTTTGATAACTCAGTTTCCCGATTGGAGGCCTTGGATGGAGGAGCTTCACCGAGCTAATTGGATAAAGGTGGCTAATTACTATCGGTACCATACTGGTAATTCAAAGGTTGGTAGATATTGGATCCCTATTGAGGACTGGCCTATTCAAATCCCAGAAAGGCAAAGACAAGATATCCAAGGCATCCTTCATATGAGATCCCTCTCTTGGTCCCATGAAAAAGATTGTTTTGGATGGAACAACACTACTAAGGGTGAGTATTCAGTTGCTCAAGGTTATTTGACCTTATGCCATAATAATCCCAACCATTCTTCTAGACATATTTTCTCAATTGTGGGCTCAAAAGCTCTGGCCTAAGGTGAGGTTCTTTAATTGGCTTTTATTGCATCGTAGGGTGCTTACCGGTGAGCAACTTATGAAGCATGGTTTTCATGGCCCTTTTAGATGTGAAATGTGTGAAGAGAATGTAGAAAATATCAACCATATTTTTATTGAGTGTACTTTAGCCTCTGAGCTATGGAGGAGAATGGCAACTTTACTTGGCTTACAAGTGGTCCAATTTTTTCACTTTTGAACAACTTTGGAGGGATTGGCCTAATCAAGAGGGTGTTGATCATTTTATTAGGCAGTTAGTTTGGATGGGTTCTACCATTCTTCTTTGGAATATTTGGAATGAAAGGAACAGCCAAATTTTTAATCAAGATAGGAAGGATATTCACTATATTTGGCAAAAGACCATAGCCAACTTAGTTGAATCAGTCCATCAACTCCTTAATCACCCCCAAAACTCCCACCAAATATGGGATCAAGTGATGCAAAGATTGAAGATTAAACCTTCTAAGGGCAACCAACTTAAAGGGAATGTGAGTATTAGTAAGATGGATAGGACTAGAAATTGGCAACCTCCTCCTAAGGATTTTGGAAAAGTCAATACTGATGGAGCCTCTAGAGGGAACCCTGGAAAAGCCAGTGTGGGAGGAATTGGTAGACTTTCAGATGGCTCCCTGGTTTTTACTTTTGCTGAGAATTTGGGTATTCTTTCCAATAACCTTGCTGAGGGGTATGGTATCCTTAGAGGCCTTCAAGAGGCTACTAAGGTTGGATGGGAAAAGGTGTTAGTTGAGTCTGACTCTCAACTTATGATTAATCTCTTGAAGACTCCTTCTAAGAATCATAAGGTGGATTGGAGAATAAAAAGAATTATTGAGAAGATTCAGCTAATCCAGATGGGATTTTTGAAAGTTGATTACAATCATGTGGTCAGAGATCAAAACAAGAGTGTTGATGCTTTAGCTAATTGGGCTTTGGACAAAGGTGATCTTACTTGTTATGGCCACCCTCCTATATGGTGGGCTTCTCAAATTAGGGAAGCTCTTCTTTCTATCATTTCTTTGGATGGCTCCAGTTAAGGTACCTAGTTTCTTCTTGTTTTTTTTTTGTTTCTCTTTGGTTCATTCAGTTTTTTTAGTTCCCTAGCTCATTCTATTCTTTATTTTGTTTCCTCTGTTGATTCTTGCATTAATAGTCTTCTGGTCTAGATAGGTCATTGTTTTGTTCATTTTTTTTTCTTTTGTCTTCTTTGTTTTTTTGTTTAGTTTTTTAAGGTGGGTGGGTTCTTTTGTTTTGTTTTGTTTTTGTGTTCTTTGTGTTGTTTTTTGTTGTTCTTGTGTTTTTGTTGTTTTGTTTTTTTTTATGTTTTTTGTTATTGTTCTTGTGTTTTTTTCGTTCTTGTTCTTGGGTTTCTCTTTGTTTGTGTTATTTCATTTTTTTATGTGTGAGTGTTTTCTATGTTTTTTGTTTTTGTTTATTGTCTGTTGTTGGTTGTTTTTATTTTTATTTTTATTTTATTTATTTTATTTTTTAGGTTTTGGTTGTGTTTATTTTTCATGTTTTTTTGGGTTATGTCTTTGTAGTGTTCTGTTGTTTTTGTCTTGTTTGTGTTTTGTTATGTGGTTCTTGTGTTTTTCTATGTGGTTTGTGTTGTGGTTTCTTTTATCTTATTGTGCGTGTTTGGTTGTGCTTTTGGTTTTGACACACTCAAGGAGCATGTTTTTTATTTTATTTTATTATTTTTGTTGTTATTTACTTTTTTTAATTTGGTTTTGTGTGTTTGTTTGCTCCTTGAGTATGTCAAAGGTGGTAGGCCAGGTCCGAGTCCTGGGCATTTTTGGCGGAATGGATACCCCCGCCTCCTTGGGTCTTACCCGAAAGTGGCATCCCTTTTGGGATGTTTTCCACAAATAAAAAAAAAAAATTAGCTTTCCAACGGTATATGATATGACCCATATTGACCCCATCTGTCCCTCCACAATGCATTAAAACTGTACAGGGGTCTAACTGGTGCTAGGTTGCAATCCATTTTATGGAACAAGATTTTGCATTTTAGGATTTTTTCTTAAGAAAACCCTAATTTTAAAAGTTGATATTTATAAGGTCATTTGTGCTTAGTTTTTCCTACCCATTCCTCTTTCAAATCCACTATATAAGGAGGGTTTGAAATATTATTTTTGCCATCAAGCAAGTTTCTCACCAAGCAAGTTCAAAATAATTATTTGATTAAAGTTCTATTTAATTGAGGTCTTCTTCTTCTTCTCCTGCAATTAAGATAACTCGTAAGCGTAAAGTATGATCTATTGAATCTTTTTTTTGTACTATATTGGATTGTTGATTGGTGTTGCTTACTTTGGTAGATTTGTGTTGAAGCCCTAAGGAGAGACCAACTATCTAGGAGGTCTCAAACCTTATGCTTTCTTCCTCACTCTCTACCAGGTGATTTTTCTCTTCTACATGCATATTTCTATTTTTGTGTCATGCATTAGTTATTTCACATTAATTTGAGGTTTTTTGCCTTGCTTCTATGAAATTGCGCTCGGGCCTCTACAGGGTGCAATTTCACTGTTGTGATATCGCGATCACAATTTATGGGACACCATTTCTCCCAAACTATTTTTGGGGGTAAACTATTGTTCTAGAATTCATATTTGCATTCTAGATTGCATATAGAGCATAGTGCCACATTTTTTTGTATATCTATCATATTATTCTTCTGTACTTTCATATGTTTGATTTCTTCCAAATATTAATTTTTGCTTCTATTTATCAAAGGTCAGCTAAAAGGACATAGGGATTTTGACTACTGCACCTCCAAGCACTATTGTACAATGACCTAAGCAACCCCCCTAAGGCTAATCATATTTTTCAAGTGTTTATCAAGTTATCTTGTAGGAAAATGAATTATTGATAGCATTGGATGAAGGATAAAAGTAAGGATCAATCACTAGATAAGCTAAGTGCTCAAATTAATATTTAGGCTATTTTTTGGGTGTCTTATATTTCTATTGTAAACCCTAGATTTGATTTTATAGAAATATATTTAATTAATTTCTAGGCATTTGAAAGATAAACAATATATAGTATGCACTTAGGGTTAATTTTTTTTGTGCATCCCTTCTTGAACCCTTGCGTAGAGGTTGTCTATTTAGAACCCTAATTTATAAAAGTATTCAAGGAAAGAATCATTCTAGGGTTTAGGTCTTATATTCCTGCATTATGTATTTTTGTATTTTATTTTATCTTTCATAGCATATATCTAGAAAGGCCAAATCTAGGTGATTGTATTGAATCTCATACATCAAATATTCTTGAAAACTAGAGGACTTGGAGATATTCCTTAAACCATTCTTGCTAAACCCTTCCTCCTTATCATCGAGTGTATAGAAAAACATACCCATGTAGTTCACCCCAAAGGCTCTCTCTTGCAGATCCATCTTTTGGGAATTGTATGCAGTAGGGCATTTTTACCACTCTATATCTTTGGTGAACCCGACTTGAACACCTCTTTTTCTTTTTAAAACCTTAATCAAGATCATTAACTTTGTGTGTTTAGATCAAAAAATATTATAAACATCCTAAAAATATATTTTTTGTTTTTATTAGTCTTTAGTTTTCTTCCTTTTCCACCCTTAGGCTTCCAACCTTAGGAGTGGACAAAGGCTTCTAGGGCTTGATGATATTTTCCAAGATGATTAAATTGATAAAGAGAATTCTAACTTGGATTCAGAAGAGCAAGCCAATATTGAAACTGAAACAAACCTTAATCCCATTAAAGGGCCTAATGGTGGGTACCATTTTACATATTTTAATCATGTTTTGGATTTCATGGAATGCCATAAAGAGGCTTTTCTTAAGGCTATGGAATAGAAAGCTCAACTCAAAAGAGGTGAGACTCTTCTTCCTCCTCCAGTCATCTCTCCTAGGCTTGTTCATGATAACCCTTTGTCTGAATATTTGAATCATGGTAATATTACCCAACAACCAACTTGTGCCACTACTATAACCACCAATGTTGGAAGGAATCTACAAGTTCCTCCAAGTAGTAGTGTCACTCAAGATTATTTTTAATTTCCTCCTCATTCTACTAATCTCAATATTTAATATTTTGTTCCACCAAATGTTAGTAATCCTCTCCAACAAGGTATAACATATTAAAATAGAATCAATACCTCCAAATTAATCCAAGTGCCTTTTCAAAAACCTACCTATACCCCTCCTTTAGGGAATATGGTGGTATTGCACAATATTAATCCATAAGTTTAGAATTTTGTAAATATGGTAAAACAATTGGTTTCAAAAGTGGAGATGATTCAACCTTCTAGTTTTACTTACAATTATAAAGAGATGTACAATCAACCCCTAGACCCTATGGTTGCTTCTAGGCCTTATCCTAAGAAATTTTCCATGCCATTTTTACCTATATATAAGGGAACATAAGATCTTATTGAGCATCTAAAGATTTAGAACAACTTGCTATGATCTTATCTATGATGATATGTTATTACTAAAGATATTTCCTAAGAGTCTTGTTGGCATGACATTAGAATGGTATTATCGGTTACCTAATTATTCTTTGAGGAATTTTAAATAAACAGTAGAGTTATTTGTTCAATAGTTTAGTGCTTATATTGAAAAGGATGTTATCATGAAAGATGTTTATAATTTGAAACAAGGTAAAGAGGAAAGTTTTTCAAAAAATTTGGTTCATTGGAGAAGTCTAGGTGGACGCTTGATATATACTATACCTCTTACAGATATATTTGAGATATTTATCAAAAATTTGCAAGAAAAATTATCTTATGCATTAGAGACTACAACTATCACATCTTTTGATCAAGTAGTTGAGTTAGCAAGGAAAGTGAAACAAGCTCTTATCAAAAGAGGACAACTCAAAGTGAAAAAAATAAAACCATTAAGTCACTGTATAAGAACAAGGATGTGGTAGGTGATGATGTAATATATAGTAGGCTTGTTAATAATGTTTTTAAAAACCTATAAAAGATAATACTTCAAAATTCTCTACAAATGAATTTCACAAGACTTGGCATACCTATGGAAGAAGTCCTAAAGCAACTTTTAGAAGCCAATGCAATTGAATTACCTCCTATAAGACAACTTGATAATATGCTAGTTGGTACAAGGAAGGACAAAATTATGCATATCACAGAGTAGAAGGACATTGGATAAATTCTTGTAGAAAGTTGAAACATGTGGTTCAAGATTTAGGACATCTTGATGTAAGAAATTATCAATCTTCAAATAGTCAAAAAAAGTCCACTACCAACCAAAATGTACCTAAGAAAAGACAAAAGGTAGTTAATCAAGTATATTATAAAAATGTAGGTGTAGAATCGATAGATCCAACGATCTCAACAGGAGATGAGTTTTTTAGCAAATATTTATCTCTTAGAACTTTTGCAAAATTCTCCTACTCATGTACAAGCCTTAATAAATATTCTAAAGTGGTAATATATCCCTCCATATTTTCCCCTAGTGATATGGCCACTGTTGTAAGCTCTCTTGGGACACATCACATCACATTCTTGGATGATGATATTTCTTCCTCAGACTTACATAGGGATTCTTCTCTCTACATTACTGCATTTATTGAAAAAACATTTTATCCAAAAGTTTGGATTAAAAGAGGAAGATTTAACTAAATCCGATGCAATCATCAAAATATTCAACAATGAGTCCCAAGAAGCTTGTGGTATTATATCTCTCCCCATTAAAGTTGGACCTAAGATTTTAGATACATTGTTCTATGTGGTACCTTGCCCTGCATATTTTAATCTACTTCTCATATGTCCTTAGATCCATGTGATGAAGGCCATCCCTTCTACTCTTCATTAGTGTTTGAAGTTCAAATGTAAGGATCAAATTGTCACCATTATAGGAAACCCTCATACATTCAAATATTAATTAATGGTTGAACAAGCTCAGTTTGGCCTCAATTTTTTGTCCTTTAGTTTCATAATCTGTTTCTCCAAGTTCCTCATCTCAAAAATTTGAGCAATTCAACAATCTAAAAGTAAGTGAGGAACCTTTAATAAAATTTTCATCATGGCATCAAGACAATCAATTTCTTCAATAACCTCTTCTAGATATATCTCATCAAGGTTGTGAACAGAGTAAAGAGGATGAGGATCCCCCTTATCTCTCTAGCATATTGTTTTGTAATATGATAAATTATGTGTGTTCTAATGGTAAATCTTCTGCTTCTCATAGAGATATTGCAAAGTTAGGGATTGCTCCTCCCCATATTAAAAATGATGGTTTTGTTCAAGAATGTATAGATTATCATGCTATGGCTACCAAATAAAAAGCTATGAAGGAGCCTCTTAGTTATTCTAATCACTGATATGGCTTGCCTTCAATATTTTTCTTTCTCTTCTCTCTTCTTCTTGTATTCCTTAACTTTGAAAGTTTTTACAATGATTATCATTTCTCTCCAAAGTCAAGGAATACAATCCTCTATTGGTATATCCTTGTCCTTTGCAAGTATCTTATTTCTCCTCTATTTTATTTGTTTAGATGAGGATATACATTCTTCTCTCCTTGGTTTGCACATTTCCCTCCTCTTGAATTTTCAATAACTAGAACTTCAAGCTAGTGGTACACACGCACAATTCTCTACTCATCATTTTATTTCTCTTATTTCTTCTAGAACATGCACATGCTCACATTGTGTTATACCCATATTGATTGGTCTATATATATCTCTTAACACATACCTATTAGGTAGTAATTGCTAATACATCATTCACATCAGTAATAACATATCACCCCTATCGGGTTACGCTTCTTTTGACTCAGCAGGCCCTACACCCCATTACAGGATAATATCCTTAACCATTTTAGAAAATCTTGGCATACATCTTAGCAGGTAATCACCCCACAATAGTCACTAGAAAGAAATCATCCATAGTAGGTTATGCTTCATCATTTGAGCATCACCAATAGCGGGTTACGATCTATATATATTTTTCTCATTTGTCCATCTTAGCGAGTACTATAGCCATAGTAGATTTTCACTCCATATTTGGACCATATTGTGGGCATAACACATTTCATTCAGGGTTTTTTTATTAGTTTCTCTCATTTTCTATGGTTGACCTTTGGATTCTTGTTCATCCTCTTCTTGTTCTTCTTCTCATATATCCCCTTCTTATTTCTTTCCCTTTCTTCTATTCACCCATGTATTTCATGATAGCTGCATTAGATTCATGTTGTACCCAGTGATCTTTACTCTTTTGTTTATTTGCTTGCTTTTTTATCTATGTTTTCTATGTTTTACCTTTTCTTTCCTTACCTTTTTTTAGTTTGTTAAGGAATTTTCACTCCTTGCAAAACTCAAGGGGGCACCTTAGCCATAGAGGCATTAATGGTAGTAATGTCTCACCTTGTGTGCAAAAGTCGAGAGTGTCCCTCATGATACCCTTTTTGCACCACACCTTTGTCTAAACCTGGCCACCCCTTTTCTATTTTTGTTATATTCTTTCCCATAGGAGTCTACATATTTCTTTGATGCATTTACTTGGCCTTAAATGCATCAAATATGGGGCAAAATGTAGACATGGAAAATTGACCCAGTAAGGTGAGTAATTTTTCCTTGATACCTTATTTTCTACTTAGAAAATTAGGGTCTTATTTGAGCTAATTTTACCCTACTAATTCTTATTTCATTGGATCAGGATTGAAAAGAGCTTTCCAATAGTATATGATGTGACCCATTTTGACCTCGTTTGACCCTCCAAAATGCATTAAAACCGCACAGGGGTCTAGCTGGTGCAAGGTCGAGATCTGTTTTTATGGAGCAATATTTTGCATTTTAGGGTTTTCTCTTAAGAAAATACTAATTTTAAAAGTTGATCTTTTTAATGTCAGCTATGCTCAGATTTTCCTGCCCATTCCTATTTCAAATCCACTATATAAGGAGGTTTTGAAATATTCTTTTTCCCATCAAGCAAGTTTCTCACCAAGCAAGTTCAAAATAATTATTTGATTAAAGTTCTATTTTCTTGAGGTCTTCTTCTTCTTCTCCTTTAAGTAAGCTAACTCGTAAGCGTAAAGTATGATATATTGAAGCTTTATTTTGTACTAAATTGGATTGTTGATTGTTGTTGCTTGCTTTGGTATATTTGTGTTGAATCCCTAAGGACAGATCAACTATTTGGGAGGTCTCAACCCTTCTGCTTGCTTCTTTGCTCTCTACCAGATGATTTCACTCTTATGCATGCATTTTTCCATTTTCTATATCACACATTAGTTATTTTGTAATAATTTGAGACATTTTGCCTTGCTTCTATGAAATCATGCTCAGGATTTTAAGGGGTGTGATTTCTTCAGTGCGATATCGCGATTGCATGTTACAGGACGTGATTTCACCTAGACTATTTTTGGAGTAAAATATTCTTCCAAAATTCATATTTGTATTCTATATTGCATATAGGGCACAGTGCCACATATATTTTGTATTTCCATCATATCATTCTCCTATACTTTCATATGTTTAATTTCTTCCAAATTTCAATTTCCACTTCTGTTTATCAAAGGTCAGCTAAAAGGACCTAGGGGGCTTGAATTTTGTGCCTTCAAGCACTATTTTATAGTGACTTAAGTAGGCTCCCTAACGCTAATCATATTTTTAAAGTGTTTACCAAGTTATCTTACAGGAATAGGAATTGTTGATAGTGTTGGATGAAGGATAAAAGCAAGGATCAATCATGGGATAAGTTAAGTGTTTCAATTAATATTTAGGCTATTTGTTTGGTGTCTTATATTTCTATTGTAAACCCTAGATCTAATTTTATAGAAATATATTTAATTAATTTCTAGGTATTTGAAAGATAAACAACATATAGTATGCACTTAGGGTTAATTATGTTTGTGCTTGAACCCTTGCTTAAAGGTTGTCTATTTAGAACCCTAAGTTAGAAAAGCATTTAATAAAAGAATAATTCTAGGGTTTAGCTCTTGTATTCTTTCATTCTATATTTTTGCATTGTCTTTTATCTTTCATAGCATATATCTAGAAAGGCCAAATATAGGTGATTGTCTTGAATCTCATACATAAAACATTATTGAAAACTAGAAGACTTGGAGTGAGTCCTTAAACCATTCCTGGTGAACCCTTCCCCCCTAGCACCAAGTTTAGAGAACAACATACCCCTATGGTTCACCCCAAAGGCTCTCTATTGTAGATCTAGCTTTTGGGAATTATACACGATAGGGCAGTTTTCCTTCTCTACATATTTGGTGAACCCGATGCGAACACCTCCTTTTATTTTAAAACCTTAATCAAGATTATTAACTCTGTGTTTGGATCAAAAAATATTAAAAACATCCTAAAAATATATTTGTTTTTTCTAGTATTTAGTTTTCCTCCTTTTCCACCCTAGCCATTTTTCTCTTTATCCTAATGGATTCCAAACTTACAAGTGGACGAAGGCTTCTAGGGCTTGATGTTGTTTTCCAAGATGATCATATTTATAGAGAGAATCCTAACTTGGATTCAGAAGAGCAAGCCAATATTGAAACTAAAACAAACCTTGATCCTATTAAAGGTCCTAATGGTGGGTACCATTTTACATCATTTGATCATATTTTGGGTTTCATGGAATGCCATAAGGAGGCTTTGTTTAAGGCTATGGAATAGAAAGCTCAACTCAAAAGAGGTGAGACTCTTCTTCCTCCTCTAGTCATCTCTCCTAGGCTTGTTCATGATAACCCTTTGTTTGAATCTTTGAATCATGGTAATATTTCCCAATAACCAACTTATTCCACTACTATAACCACCAATGTTGGAAGGAATATACAAGTTCCTCCAAGCAGTAGTGTCACTCAAGATTATTTTCAATTTCCTCCTCAATCTACTAATCTCAATATTCATTCTTCTGTTCCACAAAATGTTAGTTATCCTCTCCATCAAGGTATCTTATATCATAATAGTATAAATACCTCCAACTTAAGTGAAGTGTATTTTCAACAACCTACCTATATCTCTCCCTTAGGGAATTTGGAGGTATTGCACAATAATAATATAGAAGTTCATAATTTGGCAAATATGGTAAAACAATAGGTTTCAAAAGTCAAGATGATTCAACCTTCTAGTTTTAATTACAATTATAAAGAGATGTGTAATCAACTCCTAGACCCTATGGTTGTTGCTAGGCCTTATCCTAAGCACTTTTCCATGCCTATTTTATCTTTATATAAGGGAATAGAAGATCCAATTGAGCATCTAAGAAGATTTAGAACATATTGACATGATCTTATCTATGATGATATGTTATTACTAAATATATTTCCTAAGAGTCTTTTTGGCATGGCATTAGAATGGTATTATCGGTTACCTAATTATTCTTTGAGGAATTTTGAAGAAACAACAAAGTTATTTGTTCAATAGTTTAGTGCTTATATTGAAAAGGACGTGACCATGAAATATGTTTATAATTTGAAACAAGATAAAGAGGAAATGTTTTTAAAATTTTTGGCTTGTTGGAGAAGTCTAGTTGGACGCTTGAGATATACTATACCTCTTAGAGATATTTATCAAAAATTTGTAAAAACAATTATCTTATGCATTAGAGACTACTACTATCACATATTTTGATCAAGCAATTGAGTTAGCAAGGAAAGTGGAACAAGCTCTTATCAAAATACGACAACTTAAAGTGAAAGAAGATAAAACCATTAAGTCATAGTATAAGAACAAGGATATGGTAGGTGATGGTGTAACATATAGTAGGACTTTTAATAATGTTGTTAACAACCTACAAAATATAATACTTCAAAAATCTCCACAAAGGAATTTCACAATACTTGGCATACCTATGGAAGAAGTCCTAAAGCAACTCTTAGAAGCCAATGCAATTGATTTATATCCTATAAGGTAACCATATACTATAGCTAATTGGTACAAATAAGGACAACATTGTGCATATCACATAGTAGGACATTCAAAAAAATCTTGTAGAAAGTTGAAACATGTTGTTCAAGATTTAATTGATGCAGGTGTTGAGCAAGGTGCAGCAACAGTATTTTCATTGTTGTCAACACAGTTAGAGAGATCGGTTGATGCAGTGGACAGGAGTTAAGAGGTTCTTCAGAGTATGTACAGTGGCTTTCCAAAATATCGAAGTGGCCCATATGTTAAAAATCAAAAGAAAATCACAAGGAAGAAAACTGTCATGATATCGCGACATGTTGAGCAAGAAAGAAAAACTGTCGCGATATCACGACATGTTGAGCAAGAAAGAAAAACTGTCGCGATATCACGACATGTTGAGCAAGAAAGAAAAATTGTCATGATATCGTGACATGTTGAGAAGAAATAAAAACTGTCACGATTTCGCAACAGGTTTAGAGAGAAAGTGCAAGCAAGGAAAACTGTCACGATTTTGCGACATGTTCGGAGAGAAAGCGAAAGCAAGCAAAACTATCATGATTTTGCGACATGTTCGGAGAGAAAGTGCAAGCAAGCAAAACTATCACAATTTCATGACATGTTCGGAGAGAAAGCACAAGCAAGCAAAACTGTCACGATTTCGTGACATGTTGGAAGAGAGAAAGGCAAGTAGAAAAAGTGTCATGATTTCGTGACATATTGCAAGAGAAATAGTATGGAAGAAAAAGTGTCACGATTTCATGACATATTGCAAGAGAGATTGTATGGACAAAAAAGTGTCGTGATTTCGTGACATATTGCAAGAGAGATTGTACGAACGAAAAAGTGTCACAATTTTGTGACATATTGCAAGGAAGTTTGTACGGACAAAAAAGTGTCGCGATTTCGCGACATATTGCAAGAGAGATTGTACGGACGAAAAAGTGTCACGATTTCATGACATATTGCAGGAGAGATTGTCCGAAAGAAAAAGTGTCACGATTTTGTGACATATTGCAAGAGAGAGAGTCCGAGAGAAAAAGTGTCATGATATCACGACATGTCGGGTTTTCATGACCCGAAGGCAAGAGAAAGAGCTAAGGAGAAAAAGTGTCATGATATCGTAACATGTCAGGTTTTCCCGACCCGAAGGCAAGAGAAAGAGCTAAGGAGAAAAGGTGTCACGATATCGTGACATGTTGAGTTTTCGTGACCCGAAGGCAAGAGAAAGAGCAAAGGATAAAAAGTGTCACGATATCGTGACATGTCGAGTTTTCATGAACCGAAGGCAAGAGAAAGAGCAAAGGAGAGAAAGTGTCATGATTTCGTGACATGTCGCATTTTCATGACTAAATGAGGAGAGAGAAAGTAAGAAGGCAGAAGTGTCGCGATATCATGAAAAAATTAAAAAGGAAGAGCCAAGAGGCGAAAGTGTCACGATATCGCGACATGTTATGTTTTCGTGGGTACAAGCCAAGAAAAGAAGCAAGGAGGTGAAAGTGTCACGATATCGTGACATGTTATATTTTCATGGTCCAAAGCAACGAGAAAGCGAGAGAAAGAAAATGTGTCATGATATCACGACATGTTGTATTTTCGTGGTTAAGTTGAAGCTAACAAATACCGATGAACAACCAACTAAAATTAGGGTTTATAGTTGTCATGAAATTTGACTAAGATTAGGTTTTACAGTCAACTAAAATTAGGGTTTTCATTACAAGAATTATGCTATAAAAGGAGGGTTGTTTGGAGATTTGAAGTGTAGTTGAATGCGTCGTCAAATATGTGTCGAAGCAAGAAATGTGGTCGTAAGAGCGCAAAAAGTGCAAAAGCGATGAGATGATGGCGAAGTGCGCAAGTGAGCAAAGAAGTTGTGTCTAATTGTCCTAAGTGTGTCTATGATTGCACAGAGAAAGAAGAAGGAGCAGAGTATGCAAAAGGGAGAAGACGATTGAGAAGTTGGATTGCAGTGAAGCAGAGTGTGCGAAGTGTTTGCGTAGAAAGAGCGAAGTGCACAAAGAACACAAAGGTGGAGAAGACCAGTTAGGGTCATGCAAAAGCAAAGGTATCTCATTATCAAACTTATATATTCAAAATTGATGTCCAGGTTGTAGCTTGGCATCATGGGTTGGTGCTCCTTCTAGTAGGTGCTGGTAAATCAAGGGTTGGTGCTCCTTTCTATTGGTATAGATAAATTAGGGGTTGGTGCTCCTTCCAGTGGATGCTGGTAAACTATTTGTAAAGTCGGTGCTTTGCAAAGGCTAGATTTGGATGGTAGTCCAAGCAATCATTCTTGAGGAGTAGCCAAATTGGTGAACCTTGTTAAAATCTTGTGTTTATGATATGTTCTTTTGTGATGCTTGCTTTATCTGGTTTTAAGGTTTCTTTATTTCAGTTTTAAGAGATGTAAATTCATGTTAGAGGAACTACACTGATTCACCCCCCCTCTTAGTGCCATTGTAAGACTAACAATTGGTATCAGATCCAAGTTCCCTTCTAAGGCTAAATCAGTTAGGGTTGATCTTGGATTAGTATGCAATGGGTAAGAAGAATAGATCCTCCTCCAAAAGGGCATCTCAGTCAGTCTTAGTTCCTGTGGAAGAGAAAATTGAACCAAAAAAGGTTGAAGACTTCTCATAAAACAAAGCACCTTTGTTTGATGGAACAAATTACGTGGTTTGAAGAATTAGTATGCAGACACATCTTTGTGCTTTGGGATACAACATTTGGGATTCAGTAGA
Organism: Wollemia nobilis; assembly: GCA_028583015.1. Taxonomy (NCBI): domain Eukaryota; kingdom Viridiplantae; phylum Streptophyta; class Pinopsida; order Araucariales; family Araucariaceae; genus Wollemia; species Wollemia nobilis. Next base: position 3,965,129 of record JAQPPZ010017205.1, read on the forward strand.
TAGTGAATACACAATACCCATCACTCCTCCAACCGATGCTGCCGGTAAGAATCTGTTTGAGAATGACTCAAAAGCAAAGAATGCTATTAGGTGTGGATTAGTAGACAGTGAATTGGTAAATATCAAAAGGACAAAAGAAATATGGGACAAATTGAGGAGTATTCATGAAGGAGATGATGAGATCAAGGAGGCCAAGTTGCAAACACATCAAGCTCAGTTCGAAGCTTTGAAGTTGAATAACGATAAGAACATAGAGGCATATATGGTGAGAGTTAATGAAGTCCTAGAGGATGATTCTAAGAAAGAAATAGGTGGAGGTCTTTTCATGACACTCGAAAAAGAAACAGAAAAAGAACAGGAATGTGATGAAGAAGAAATTGATGCAGAAATAAATTTGAAAGAGGAATTAATTGTAGCTCTAGATGAATTGAAGATAGAAAGAAAAAGGAAAAAGGAAATATCAAGAAAGATTGAGGATGCAAATGAAATAATAACCAGTTTGAAAGTACAGGTAGAAGAATTCAAAAGGATTGAAGAAACTCTCAGGTCACAGTTCAATGAGAAAGATATTGGTTGCTGCAAACAAGAGGAAGAGATTGTTTTATTGAAGAAACAACTAGACGAGGCCAATACGAATCTCAAATTTGAGAAAAGCATAGAGTTGCTAGATAAAATGATAAGCCAACAAAGAAGCGCCATGAATAGACGTGGTCTTGGATATGAAGTTGAACAACCTTCATATTCCAACTCTACAGAGAAGAAGAAGTTCATTGTTGAAGGATCAAAGCAAGAAAAGCTTGAAGTTGAATCTTCAAAAGGAAGAAAATATCAAAGGAGATCTACAGCAAAGAAACCACAATAAAAGAGGTTCTATCACTCTCACTCTATTCATAATAATAATTTTAATGGCTATTGTTTCAGATGCAACTACTATGGTCACAAGGCAATTTATTGTGGATTGAATAATAAATCAAAGAGTTATGCTGGTAGAAATACTTCTACATTTCTGAGTGAACAATATGTACAATTTTTTCAATGTAATGGTCATGGGCACATAGCAAGGTTTTTTCCAAGCATTTTTTTATCTAATTTAAGGAAAAACAATAGATTTCATCAGACACAAAGAAAGCAACACAGACAGGGAATAAATTAGGTACATAAAAAGGAAATAATCATTCATCAAGGATGCACAAGAGACAACCACACAAGAGAAATGTTCAAGTTAACGAAAATGTGCAAAACAGGGATGCAGTTGAAAAATCCAAGCCCGAGTTCAAGAAATTTTGGAGAAAGAAGAAAGGAAATCATGTCTCCTTGGACTGAAGGAGACTACTCTGATATTGCACTAAGCAACTCCAGGTAGCACATCCTTAGGGGGAGCAATCTTGAAGTTTCATTTTTATGCTCCTATGTATTTGTTTGATTACTTGAGGATGAAAGGCAAGTAGTCAGGGAAGTTGTATATTTGTCAAAGTGTGTTTTTAGTTCATGTAGTTTGTGGAAGTGCCGTGAAGGGTGGTGATTAAATTGAGTGTTGTCATTATTGGTAGTATTACTATATGTCATTGTTGTACTGGTGATGGTTCTAACTACCACTATCCAAATTTAAGGATTATAATAGTTTAGATAATTTGGTTAGTGAAATAATGTTGCCCGAGCCGCATATATGTGTTTCAATAAAAGCAGTGTGTATTTGAACTACACATTGACGTGAATATTGTTAGATCTATTATGACTCAGTGGTGAAAAATATTGAAGACTGATCATTGACTCATGTTTAGACCACCAAGATGAGCAACTTTTCTTTGTGAACCATACCTATCCGAGGTCCAGAAGTATGAGTTTGAGTAAGGTGCACTATAGTTGGCCATGAAGTGCTTAACAAAATATTGTCTCTTGATTCGAATAGTTGAAAGTAAGGTGTGACTAGCGGTGACTGTAGAAAACATAGACAAAGTTGAAAAAAAAAAAAAAGGGATTTGGTTGTGTTTTGGTACAGTGTTTGATGCTTGCACAGAGTTGGCAGTAAAATTGCAGTGTTGGTATAGTGTTGGAAAAAAGTTGGTACAAGTGTGAGTCACTTTTAAATTTTGTTGACAGATGTGAAATCAGCATTTTTGAATTGGCATATTATTTTTCTTGTTGTATACATAGATGATATCATATTTGGTAGCAAAAAAGATGAGTCTTGCAAAGATTTAGCAAATAAGGTGCAGAAAGAATTTGAAATGTCAATGATTGGAGAACTGTCGTATTTCCTCGAGTTGCAAGTTAGTCAAAGTAAGAAGGGCATATTTATTTCTCAAGTTAAATATGTAAAAGAGATGTTAAAAATTCACAATGGAGGATTGTAAGCCAGTTAGCACTCCCATGACGACAGGCTGCAAGTTGAGCAAGAATGACAAATCTCCACCTATTGATCAAATCATGTACAGATCTATGATTGGAAGCTTACTGTACCAGACAGCTATCAGACCCGATATTTTACAGGCAGTATGCATGGTAGCACGATTTCAAGCTAATCCCAAGGAGACTCATGTGACAACATTATGGTGGTTGATTTTTGAAATATCATTGAAGGGAAAATTATTGTTTGTGGTTTCCTTTTTTGAAAGTAGATTGGCTAAATGCATCAAGGTTTTCTGAATTGAGAGTTGTGTTTAAACCTTGTGTTATAAGCATAGTGGTTTAAGCCCATTGGTTGTGAAAGAACTTGAGTTAGAAAATAACATGAGTATCATTGTTATGTGATATTTGAGGTTGAGCATTGTTGGAATTATTTGAGTTGGTTGATACATACTTGGACTAGGGTTGTGTGAGAAAGAGTTGTCCCTTGTGATGATTGATTGAGCCTTTGAGAAGGACTTTGGGAAATATTTGAGGACAATGTTGGGATAGATTTCTAGAGTAGATTTAGGCAAGTTCTTGGTGATATTGCTAGAGAATATTCGGACAAGTTCTTAGTGAGCTTGGTGGAGCAGATTTGGACAGGTTTTGTATGAGCTTGTTATTCAACATTGGACAAGTTCTATGTGAGCTTGTTAAGCAGGTTCTATGTGAGCCTATTGAGCAGGTTATTAGTGAGCCTATTGACTGAGCTTTGGAGGTAACAGAGTATAGAGGACAGAGTCTCAATGGATAGAAATCTAGCAGCCAACATAGTTGAAGATAGATCTGAGTGAGGATTCTTCAAGTGAAGAAGAGGTCCACCAGTCAGTGCAGCAAAGAGATAGTCTTCTATAATATCACAAGGGTACTATGGAGTATGGTTTATGATATCCAAAAGATGCAGATTGGGCAGGATGTGTAGATGATAGAAAGAGTACCTATGGAGATGCATTCTATCTTGGAGATAGATTGGTTGTGTAGAACAATAAGAAACAAGAGTCAGTTTCCTTATCCACAACAGAGGCAGAATATATTGCAATGACAACGTGTTGTACGTAGGAGAAAGTTGCAGAAAGTGAGGTTAAGTTGGATTTTTATTCCAACAAAATATTGTGGAGTGGTCACGTTTCCCAAGAATTGACTAGCTACAGGGATCACATTCTCAGGGGGAGCATTTAAGTATTTGATTATCTTTTTGCTCATGTTCATCATTTTTTCTAAGTATAATAAATTATGCCTGAGACTATTTTGCATGGACTCAGGGGGAGTCTGCAGTAGCCCTTTGGTATTATTGTCAAATGGGGAGAAGAATTACAGGAAATTGCAGGTGTGTTGCCAACAACTCCAAAGGGGGAGATTGTTGAGCAAGATGCAACAACAGTATTGTCATTGTTGTCAACAAAGTCAGACAAATCGGTTGATGCAGTGGAAAGGATTTAAGAGGTTCTTTAGAGTATGTACAATGACTTTCCAAAAGATCGAAGTGGCCCATATGTTAAAAATCAAAAGAAAATCACAAGGAAGAAAACTGTCGCGATATTGCGACATGTTGAGCAAGAAAGAAAAACTGTCGCGATATCGCGACATATTGAGCAAGAAAGAAAAATTGTCGTGATATCGTGACATGTTGAGAAGAAAGAAAAACTGTCGTGATTTCCCGACATGTTTGGAGAGAAAGCACAAGCAAGGAAAACTGTCATGATTTTGCAACATGTTCGGAGAGAAAGTGCAAGCAAGCAAAACTGTCACGATTTCATGACATGTTCGGAGAGAAAGTGCAAGCAAGCAAAATTGTCACGATTTCATGACATGTTCGGAGAGAAAGCGCAAGCAAGAAAAACTGTCACAATTTCACGACATGTTGGAAGAGAGAAAGGCAAGTAGAAAAAGTGTCGCGATTTCGCGACATATTGCAAGAGAGATAGTACGAAAGAAAAAGTGTCACGATTTCGTGACATATTGGAAGAGAGATTGTACAGACAAAAAAGTGTCATGATTTCATGACATATTGCAAGAGAGATTATACGGACAAAAAAGTGTCATGATTTTGCAACATATTGCAAGGAAGTTTGTACGGATGAAAAAGTGTCGCGATTTCGTGACATATTGCAAGAGAGATTGTACGGACGAAAAAGTGTCACGATTTCACAACATATTGCAAGAGATATTGTTTGAAAGAAAAAGTGTCATGATTTCATGACATATTGCAAGAGAGAGAGTTCAAGAGAAAAAGTGTCGTGATATCGTGACATGTTGGGTTTTCTCGACCCGAAGGCAAGAGAAAGAGCTAAGGAGAAAAAGTGTCGTGATATTGTGACATGTCATGTTTTCGTGACCCGAAGGCAAGAGAAAGAGCTAAGGAGAAAAAGTGTCACGATATTGCAACATGTCGGGTTTTTGCGACCCGAAGGCAAGAGAAAGAGCAAAGGAGAAAAAGTGTCACGATATCGTGACATGTCGGGTTTTCACGAACCGAAGGCAAGAGAAAGAGCAAAGGAGAGAAAGTGTCACGATTTCGTGACATGTCACATTTTCATGACTAAATGAGGAGAGAGAAATTAAGAAGGCAAAAGTGTCGTGATATCGTTTCAAAAGTAAAAAGGAAGAGCCAGGAGGTGAAAGTGTCGTGATATCGTGACATGTTATGTTTTTGCAGGTACAAGCCAAGAAAAGAAGCAAGGAGGCGAAAGTGTCATGATATTGTGACATGTTATATTTTCATGGTCCAAATCAAGGAGAAAGTGAGAGAAATAAAAGGTGTCACGATATAGCGACATGTATTTTCATGGTTAAGTTGAAGCCGACAAAGATCGATGAACAATCGACTAAAATTAGGGTTTACAGTTGTCATGAAAGCCGACTAAGATTAGGGTTTATAGCCAACTAAAATTAGGGTTTTCATCACAAGAATTCTACTATAAAAGGAGGGTTGTTTGGATATTTGAAGTGTAGTTGAATGCATCATCGAATATGTGTCGAAGTGAGAAATGTGGCCGTAAGAGCACAGAAAGTGCAAAAGCGGCGAGATGATGGTGAAGTGCACAAAGTGAGCAAAGAAGTTGTATCGAATTGTCCTAAGTGCGTCTGTGATTGCACAGAGAAAGTAGAAGGAGCAGAGTGCACAAAAGGAAGAAGATGATCGTGAAGTTGGATTGTAGCGAAGCAGAGTGTGCAAAGTGTTTGCGTAGAAAGAGTGGAGTGCATAGAGAATGCAAAGGTGGAGAAGACCAGTTAGCATATTGCAAAAGCAAAGGTATCTCATTATCAAACTTATAGATTCAAAATTTATGTCTAGGTTGTAGCTTGGCATCAGGGGTTGGTGCTCCTTCTAGTAGGTGTTGGTAAATCAGGGGTTGGTGCTCCTTTCTATTGGTACAGATAAATCGGGGGTTGGTGCTCCTTCCAATGGATGTTGGTGAACTATTTGTAAAGTTGGTGCTTTGGAAAGGCTGGATTTGGATGGTAGTCTAAGTAGTCATTCTTGAGGAGTAGCCAAATTGGTGAACCTCATTAAAATCTTGTGTTGTGTGATATGTTCTTTTGTGATGCTTGCTTTATCTGGTTTTAAGGTTTCTTTATTTTAGTTTTAAGAGCTATAAATTCATGTTAGAAGAACTACACTGATTCACCCCCCCTCTCAGTGCCATTGTAAGACTAACAATAGGACGTCTTAATGTAATAAATTCTCAATCTTCAAATAGTTAGCAAAATTCCACTACCAACTAGAATGTACCTATGCAAGGACAACATGTAGTTAATCAAGTATCTTATAAAAATGTACCACATCATTATGATAACCATACGGTTGGTATAGTAACAACTACTTCAGAGCAGTAGGTGCAGAATCTACAGATCCAACGATCTCAACAAGAGATGAGTTTTTCAAAAAATATTTCTCTCTTAGAAATTTTGCAAAATTTTGAGGAACGCAATCTTATACTGAGAGGGGGGTGAACAGTATAAGATAAAAATTTTACTTTTATTTCCAAAGCAATAAATTCAAATATTATCAATTGTAATAATGAAACAATGCACAAATCACCACACACATAAGAGACACAGATTTAACGCGGTTCACCCAAAATGGGCTACATTCATGGAGAAATATTGCTTATAAATTTCTTCAATAAATTTTCTAGGCACCAACCCATAGGAGACACCAATCCCCTATTACAATGTTCATGGACACCAATCCACAGGAGACACCAATACCCTCTCAAGTACAAGTTTGTGGACACCAACCCATAGGAGACACCAATCCCCTCTCAAGTTCATGGACACCAATCCACAGGAGACACCAATTCCCTCTCATTGGTTCATGGACACCAATACAAAGGAGACACCAATCCCCTCTCAATTTCATGGATACCAATCCATAGGAGACACCAATCCCCTCTCAAGTCTGGTCAACACTCTACTTAGGTCTATCCTCAAATATTGCTCACAAACCTGCTCACAAACACTGCTCAAATATTCTCCAAAACCTTCTCATAAAACCTGCTCAAATCTACTCCAAAACCTACTCAAATTTGCTCCAAAACTTGTTCACATATCCTGCTCAAACCTAATCCAAATATTATATACAAAAAATCCTCATATATTCCCAAATATTGCATACAAAACAATGCTCATCTATTCCCAAATCTTGCATAATGATGTCATCAAGTTCTTCACCTATTCTTCAATGTGCTTTCCTCAACTAAAGCAATTTAGACATATTCTACCCAAAATTATTTTATCTTCATGAACATATAGAGAATGATATGCACTAAAAAATACCCAATATGTTCTTCACATTCATTAAGTCTATCGCTTCCACATATCTCACATTTATTACATTAAAAGGTAGCTCTAGTCTAGCACTTGATAACTGACCTTGTAATTGTTGATTTGCACCTTTCCTTCCCTTTTGTAGATAGTTAAAAATGTCCTTCTTTTCAATTGAATCCTTTCACACTATCCTTGCACTATGTGACACTTTGACTTGCTTTAAAACAACCCTTCTATTTGTGTGAGACTATACTATTTTTCTTATTTCCACATTCACTTCAAAACCAATCACAATGCACAAATTTGTCCTTCTCATCTACTCCCAAAATCAATCATGAACAATGCACAAATTTTCTCTCAAATATGATCTATAACCCTTGCACATTTACTTCCAATTTCAAGCAAAAACAATGCACATCCAATAATTCCTTATACCTCCAACCATATGACAAAATATTTTCCTCAAATTAAAACCACTTTGAGAAAAGAACACTATACCTCTAAATCTACCTCAATGATGATGATCTTCTTTTGCATGAGCTTTCCAAACCTGTCTTGACAAAAATAATTTTCCTTTTGTTTGTCCCTTCAAAATCTGGTTAGCAATTCTCTTTTTCCTTTCTTGATTAAATATCAAATCAACCACTTTAAAAACCCTTATCAAAAACATACACAATAAAGCTTAAAAATAACTCCTTATATCTCCCTTTCTGAAACTCACAATATAAAGCTTTATTAACAACAAAAACCCTTATATCTCCTTTTATAACATGCAAAATACAACTTTTAAAAATAACAACCTTATACCTTATAACTCCCTTTCATAGCATGCAAAATACAATTTTAAAATAACCACGATACACCTTATATCTCCCACTCAAATTAAATTAAACAAAAATTTTACCCTTACCTTGCACAACAAAGCCTAGCGAACGCAGAGGAGATTCGATCTCCTGACCTCTGCCAACATAGCACCCTAGCACAGGCTAGGCAACCAACTGGGCTACCCTAGCAGGTGAAATCAAAAGTGCAACATGAACTATATAATCCCTTCTTCGTTCTATCTCAGCCAACAAAAAAAATAGTGCCATGAGGATTTGACCTTGTAACCTCCTTCTCCACAGTGCCTTAGCGCAAGCTAGGAAACTAGTTGGGCTAGCCACCCAGATGAGACCAAAATCATAGCATAAACTATATGAATTCTCTTTCGTGCTTTCTCAACAAAACACTGCAAAACCCTATGGCACCATGATTTGACCCTATAACCTCCTACTCCGTAGCACCTTAGCACAAGCTAGGCAACCGGATGGGCTAGCCACCCGGATGAGACCAAAGGCAGCATGAATAATTATTTAAATCCTCTTTTTGATCATTGCTACCAAACACGCTCTTCTCCTCCTCTTGTCTTCTTCTCGCTGCTCGATTTTCGCACGAAGGATATTCAAATTTCATACCTTACCAAAATGAATTGATGGGATTTTAATATGCATTTTGATTTTAGCGCTCAAGGAGGTCGGCCTCATTATTTAAATATTTGAATTTTCACTCTCTCTTTTGTGCGCTCAAGGAGGTCGGCCCATGCAGATTTAAATTCTTTAATATTTTATATTTAAATCCTTTTGATTTAAATATGACCTTCCACTTTTTCAACCTTTTATATATTTAAATCCTTTTGATTTAAATATAACCTTCCACTTTAATATTTAAATATTTCATTTAAATATTAAAGCATATCTCTACCTTTATTATCAATGACAACTTACCATTTCATCCTTTGAAGATATTTCTGCCTTTGACACCTCTGAAGATATCTTTACCTTTATTATCAATGACAACTCAACATTTCATCCTTGAAGATATTTCTGCCTTTGACATCAATGACAACTCAATATTTCTAACAATATCCCCCTTTGTCATTGATGGCAACCCTATAATGAAATTGTCCTTCATTGCAACATGATCACAAACTGCTCCCCTTGAATAGTTGCTCCCCCTTACTAAAATTCTCCCCCTTTGACATCAATGGCAAAGGGCTCCTTGGGGCTGAAATATAAGACACTAAACACAACCCCCTCACCACCTCCTTGTCTTGAGGTGATCAATTTTGAGATGGGAGTAAAGTTACTCCCAACTTACAATGCTCTTCTTCTTTTTCAATTTTCTTTTTCCAAACTTTTGAGGTCATACCTTTTTGAACATTTTGACTATCCTTCTTCTTGCTTGACTTTGGGAGTTCAGGGAACACTGTTCTACACCATTTTGCTCTATGCCCAAAATTGTTGCAATTGTAACAAATGATGTTGTAGTCCATGAAAGGTGCATATGAATTGAATTTTCTCCTACAATTTACAGCTTTATGACCAAAATGATTACATGAGAAACAATAACCTTGGAAAAAATATTCATCTTGCCTTGGAGGATATGGTCGCATGGTTCTTTCTTTGATTTTCTGTGATGGTCCCTATTCCTTGATGGTGCATTGTTTTCTTCCTCATTGATGCTTCCACTTTTCAACATATCAACATAGGTCTTGGGCTCTTCTTCAATTACTTTCTTTGATGCTTCTATTTCTTTTGAGCTTGACTCCCCTTTTGTTTCTCTTGACCTTCTTCAAAACCAAGTCCAGTCTTGATAAATGGAGATCTCTATGCTTTGATAATATCATCCAAGTTTTTTGAGCTTTTCCTAAACTGATATATCTTATCATTAAAATTTTCAAGTCCCTTCCTTAGAATGACAGCTTCATGTTCTAGTCTTTCACATTCTAGCTCTTTTGCCTTTAACTGCTCAGCCATACCTTCTTCAATTCTCTTTGCCTCTTCAACCTTAACTTTTAAGTCGGTGAGATCTTGTAGAAGCTTTGCCTTTGTTTTCTCATCCTCTTGTACTTGAGCCTTCAATTTTGAGTTCTTCTTTCTAACCCTTTTCAACTCTTCAAGAGCAACAATAAGTTCCTCTTCTATGTCAATTGTGGCTTCCTCTTCATCTTCTGAATCTTTCTCTTCTTCTTGGTCTTCAACAATAGGATCATCTTCTTTCTCTTCTATGGCCAAAAATAGGATTTCTTCTTTTTCACTATTGGAGAGGCTTTCATCACTGCTGCTAGAAGCATTGCTTGCTTCTTCAACATAAAAACTCTTCTTGTGTCTTTGAAAGATCTTCTTCTCATGCTTGCCTTGATCGTGCCTGTTTTTCTTTTCATGATAAAATTTTCTTTCTTTCTTTTTCTTGTATTCCTTTTCTTCTTCACTGCTACTACTTCCAGCTTGTGGACAATTAGATGCATAGTGACCAAAGTTACCATAATTAAAACATTTCACAGACTGCATACCTTTGTGTTTTCTTGGACCCTTCTTATTCCTTCTCATAAAATTAGCTTCTTCTCCACTGCTTGATTCTTCACTTGATTCTGGTTCTTTATTCTTTGCCTTCTTTGAAGCTTTGAATGTTGCCTCTCATTTGGATGTTTGATCTTTTTCTATCCTCATCTCATAGGCTGTGAGAATCCCATGTAGCTCATCCATGCTCAAAGTTTTGAGATCCTTCATTTCTTCAATTGTTGAAACCTTTGCATCAAACCTCATGGGAAGTGACCTCAAGATTTTTTGAACAATCTTAGAGTCTTCAATACTTTCTCCAAGTCCACGAATGGTGTTTGACAACCTCATCAACATGAAGTAGATACCTAGCAATATCTTCCTCATCTTTCATCTTCAAGTCTTCAAACTTCCTCCTGTGGGTTTGAAGTTTTGCCATTTTAACCTTGTCGTCTCCTTCATAAGTTCTCTGTAACTTGTCCCATATTTCTTTTGCTGAAGTGCATTGCATGACTTTCACAAACTCTGATTCACATAACCCACTTAAGATTGCATTCATTGCCCTGGCATTATTTTCATATGGTTTCTTACCATTTGCATCCATGGGAGGAGTAGTAGATGGTGTGAACCCATTCTCAATGGATTACCATATATCATATCCATGTGCCATCAAATAAGTCCTCATCCTCACACTCTAGAAAGCATAGTTAGTCCCATCAAACAATGGAGCTCTATTTGATGAAAACCCTTCCTGATGAGCCATTTGTGTTCCTATAAGATCTTCCTTCAAGTTGTTAGGCTTTCACGAAGGAACCCGCTTTGATACCAATTGAAGAACACAAGCTTATACTGAGAGGGGGGTGAACAGTATAAGATAAAACTTTTACTTTTCTTTCCAAATAATAACTTCAAATAATATCAATCGCAATAATGAAACAATGCACAAATCACCACACACATAAGAGAACATATTTAACGTGGATTCTCCCAATAGGGCGACATCCACGAAGAAATATTGCTTATAAATTTCTTCAATAAATTTCATGGGTACCAACCCATAGGAGACACCAATCCCCTATTACAATGTTCATGGACACCAATCCATAGGAGACACCAATCCCCTCTCACAAGTTCGTGGGACACCTACCCACAGGAGACACCAATCCCCTCTCAAGTTTGTGGACACCAATCCATAGGAGACACCAATCCCCTCTCAAGTTCATGGACACCAATCCATAAGAGACACCAATCCCATCTAAAGTTCATGGAAACCAATCCATAGGAGACACCAATCCCCTCTCAAGTCTGTTAAACACTCTACTCAAATCAGTACTCAAATATTGCTCATAAACCTACTCAAAAATACTGCTCAAATATGCTCCAAAACCTGCTCAAATCTACTCCAAAACCTTCTCACAAAACCTGCTCACATATCCTGCTCAAACCTGATCCAAATCTTGTATACAAACAATCCTCATCTATTCCCAAATATTGCATACAAAACAATGCTCATCTATTCCCAAATCTTGCATAATGATGTCATCAAGTTCTTCACCTATTCTTCAATGTGCTTTCCTCAACTAAAGCAATTCAGACATATTCTACCCAGAATTATTTTATCTTCATGAACATATAGAGAATGATATGCACTAAAAAATACCCAATATGTTCTTCACATTCATTAAGTTTATCGCTTCCACATGTCTCACATTTATTACATTAAAAGGTAGCTCTAGTCTAGCACTTGATAACTGACCTTGTAATTGTTGATTTGCACCTTTCCTTCCCTTTTGTAGATAGCTAAAAATATCCTTATTTTCAATTGAATCCTTTCACACTATCCTTGCACTATGTGACACTTTGACTTGCTTTAAAACAACCCTTCTATTTGTGTGAGACTATACTATTTTTCTTATTTCCACATTCACTTCAAAACCAATCACAATGCACAAATATGTCCTCATCTACTCCCAAAATCAATCATGAACAATGCACAAATTTGCTCTCAAATCTGATCTATAACCCTTGCACATTTACTTCCAATTTCAAGCAAAAATAATGCACATCCAATAATTCCTTATACCTCCAACCATATGATAAAATATTTTCCTCAAATTAAAACCACTTTGAGAAAAGAACACTATACCTCTAAATCTGCCTCAATGATGATGATCTTCTTTTGCATGAGCTTTCCAAACCTGTCTTGACAAAAATAATTTTCCTTTTGTTTGTCCCTTCAAAATATGGTTAGCAATTCTCTTTTTCCTTTCTTGATTAAATATCAAATCAACCACTTTAAAAACCCTTATAAAAAACATACACAATAAAGCTTAAAAATAACTCCTTATATCTCCCTTTCTGAAACTCACAATATAAAGCTTTATTAACAACAAAAACCCTTATATCTCCTTTTATAACATGCAAAATACAACTTTTAAAAATAACAACCTTATACCTTATAACTCCCTTTCATAGCATGCAAAATACAATTTTAAAATAACCACGATACACCTTATATCTCCCACTCAAATTAAATTAAACAAAAATTTTACCCTTACCTTGCACAGCAAAGCCCAATGAATGTGGAGGAGATTCGATCTCCTAACCTACCACACAAAAACAGACTAACCAACCAACTGGGCTACCCTAGTAGGTGAAATCAAAAGTGCAGCATGAACTATATAATCCCTTCTTCGTTCTATCTCAGCCAACCAAAATAAAATAGCGACACGAGGATTCGACCCTGTAACCTCCTACTCCGTAGTACCTTAGCGTAATCCAGGCAACCGACTGGGCTAGCCACCTAGATGAGACCAAAATCGCAGCACAAACTATATGAATTCTCTTTTGCGCTTTCTCAACAAAACACTACAAAACCTGCGCCACGAGGATTCGACCCTACAACCTCCTACTCCGTAGTGCCTTAGCGCAAGCTAGGCAACCGGCTGGGCTAGCCACCCGGATGAGACCAAAGGTAGCACGAATAATTATTTAAATCCTCTTTTCGATCACTGTCACCAAACGCGCTCTTCTCCTCCTCTTGTCTTCTTCTTGCTTCTTGATTTTTGCACGAAGGATATTCAAATCTCATCACTTACCAAAATGAATTGATGGGCTTTTAATATGCATTTTGATTTTAGCACTCAAGGAGGTCAGCCTCATTATTTAAATATTTGAATTTTCACTCTCTTTTGTGCGCTCAAGGAGGTTGGCCCATGCAGATTTAAATTCTTTAATATTTTATATTTAAATCCTTTTGATTTAAATATAATCTTCCACTTTAATATTTAAATATTTTATTTAAATATTAAAGCATATCTCTGCCTTTATTATCAATGACAACTTACCATTTCATCCTTTGAAGATATTTCTGCCTTTGACACCTCTGAAGATATCTTTACCTTTATTATCAATGACAACTCAACATTTCATCCTTGAAGATATTTTTGCCTTTGACATCAATGACAACTCAATATTTCTAAAAAATTCTCCTACTCATGGATAAGCCTTAATAAATGTTCTAATGTGGCAATATATCCCTCCATATATTTCCCCTATTGATATGGCCAATGTTGTAAGCTCTCTTGGGACACATCACATCACATTCTTGGATGATGGTATTTCTTCCTCAGACCTACGCAGGGATTCTTATCTCTACATTATTGAATTTATTGGGGAAACCTTTATTAAAAGGGTTATGATTGATAATGGTTCTTACCTTAATTTATGCACATATCAATTTATCCAAAAGTTTGGATTAAAAGAGGAAGATTTAACTAAATTCAATGCAATCATCAAAAACATTCAACAATGAGTCCCAAGAAACTTGTGGCATTATATCTCTCCCCCTTGAAGTTGGACCTAAGATTTTAGATACATTATTATATGTGGTACCTTGCCCTACATATTTTAATCTACTTCTCGGATGTTCTTGGATCCATGCAATGAAGGTCATCCCTTCTACTCTTCATCAGTGTTTGAAGTTCAAATGTAAGGATCAACTTGTCACCATTCCAAGCGACCCTCATCCATTCAAATATTGTTTAATGGTTGAACACGCTTAGTTTAATCTCAATATTTGTCATTAAATTTCATCATCTATTTATCCATTTTCCTCATATCAAAAATCTAAGCAATTCAACAATCTAAAAGTGAGTGAGGAATCTTTAATCAAAGTTTCATCGTGGGATCAAGACAATCAGTTTCTTCAAGAACCTCTTCTGGATATATCTCATCAAGGTTGTGAAAAGAGTAAAGAGGATGAGGATCCCCTTATCCCTCTAGCATCTTGTTTTATAATATGATAAATTATGTGTGTTTTAATGGTAAATATTCGACTTCTCATAGAGATCTTGAAAAGTTAGGTATTGCTCCTCCCCATATTAAAAATGATGGTTTTGTTCAAGAATGTATAGATTATCATGCTATAGCTACCAAATAAAAAGCTATGAAGGATCCTCATAGTGATTCTAATCATCGAGATGGCTTGCCATCTATATTTTTCTTTGATGAAGTAGTCCCTTGAATGCCTATTATTTTTTTTAAGATAGGAGGTACAATTAGAGTTTGTGTCAACTATCATTCTGATTGCTTGTTTAACATAAAATAGAATAAAATAAAAAATTTATTAGGCATGCATTTGCATTCTCATTCCATCATACATGTTTTCTTACTCATACTGCATGACTTTATATCATACTTTGCATGGTTTCCTGACATTCTATTTTCTTGCACTTATTCTTATCATAATTGCATGGTTGCTTGTTCTTGACTGCTTGATCATATAGATTTTTGGGGATTCATGACAATGGCAAGTGATAACACCTAGTTAGGTCATAGCTCATATGCATTACACTTTTCACTAGGGCTTTGATGCCTATCAAATCCCCAACTGAGGGTCTATGAATTTTTATCCCTTCTTCTCTTCTCATATTCTTTTGCCCTTTCTCTTCTCTCTTCTTCTTATATTCCTTGACATTGAAATTTTTTACAAAGATCATCATCTCTCTCCAAAGTCAAGGAATACAATCCTCTATTGGTATATCCTTTTCCTTTGCATGTCTCTTCTTTCTCCTCTATTTTATTTGTTCAAATACGGAGATACATTCTTCTCTCCTTTGTTTGCACATTTCCCTCATCTTGAATTTTTAATAACTGAAACTTCAAGCTAGGGGCGCACACGTATAGTTCTATGATCCTCATTTTATTCCTCTTATTTCTTCTAGCACATGCACATAATCACATTGTGTTATACCCATATTGATTGGTATATATATATATATATATATAGATATATATCTTAACACACCCCTATCAGGTAGTACTTGCTAATACATCATTCACATTAGTAATAACATATCACCCCTATAGGGTTACACTTATTTTGACTTAGCAGGCTCTACACCCAATAATAGGATAAGACCCTTGACCATTTCATAAGGTCTTGGCATACATCATAGTGGGTAATCACCCCACATTTGTCACTAATGAGCAATCATCCATAGCAGGTTATGCTCCATTATTTGAGAAATCACCCATAGTGGGTTATGATCCATATAATTTTTGGCCATATATCCATCTTAGTGAGTACTACACCCATAACAGGTTTTCACTCCATAGCTGGACCATCCTTTAGGTATAGAACCCTTCATTTAGGGTTCTTTGATCAATTTCTCTTGTTTTCTATGGTTGACCTTTGGATTCTTGTTCGTCCTCTTTTTGTTCTTCTTCTCTTATATCCCCTTATTATTTATTTCTCTTTCTTCTATTCATCCATGTATTTCATGATAACTACATTAGATTCATGTTGTACCCAGTGATCTTTGCTCTGTTGTTTGTTTGTTTACTTTCTTCTCTGTGAATTCTATGTTTTTCCTTTTCTTTCCTTACCTTTTTTGAGTTTCTTAAGGAATTTTCACTCCTTACGAAACTCGAGGGGGTACCCTAGCCATAGAGGCATTAATGGTAGTTATGTCTCATCTTGTGTGGAAAAGGTAAGAGTGTCCCTCATGATACCCCTTTTGCACCACCCCTTTATCCAAACATGGCCACATCTTTTTTGTGTTTGTTGTCTTATTTCCCATAGGAGTCTACAACTTTCTTTGATGCATTTAATTGGCCTTAAATGCATCAAAGAGGAGGCAAAATGTAAACACAAAAAATTGACCCACTAATATGAGTAATTTCTCTAGATCCCTTGTTTTCTCCTTGGAAAATTATGGTCTTATTTGAACCAAATTTTCCATAAAAAATATTATTATTTCTTTTTAAATCCTATACCATTGGATCAGAATTGAAAATATATTTCCAACAGTATATGATATGACCCATTTTTATCCCATTTGACCCTACAAAATGCATTAAAACCGCACGAGGGTCTAGCTGGTACGAGGTCTCAGTTCATTTTTATAAAACACAATTTTGAATTTTAGGGGTTTCTCTTAAGAAAACCCTAATTTTCAAATTTGATATTTTTAAGTTCAGTTGTACTTAGTTTTTCCACCCATTCTTCTTTCAAATCCACTATATAAGGAGGGTTCAAAATCTTCTTTTTCCCATCAAGCAAGTTTCTCACCAAGCAAGTTCAAAATAATTATTTGATTAAAGTTCTATTTTCTTGAGTTCTTCTTCTTCTTCTCCCACAAGCAATCTAACTCACAAGTGTGAAGTATGATCTATTGAAGCTTTGTTTTCTTCTGCATTGGATTGTTTATTGGTGTTGCTCCCTTTGGTAGATTTGTGTTGAAGCCCTAAGGAGAGATCAACTATTTTGGAGGTCTCAACCCTTTTGCTTGCTTCCATGCTCTCTACAAGGTGATTTTGCTCTTTTACGTACATATTTCTATTTTTTGTATCACACATTAGTTATTTCACATTGATTTGAGGCTTTTTACCTTGCTTCTATAAAATCGCACTAATACCTCTATGGGGCATGATTTCATCGATGTGATATTGCTGTCACATGTTATAGGATGCAATTTCACCCAAACTATTTATAGGGGTAAACTTTTTTTCTAGAATTCATATTTGTATTCTAGATTGCATATAGATCATAGTGCCATATTATGTTATGTATTTCTATCATATTATTGTGTTGTACTTTCATATGTTTAATTTATTCCACAGGTAAATTTCTACTTTTGTTTATCAAAGGTCAACTGAAAGGACCTAGGGGTCTTGACTATTACACCTCCAAGAACTATTGTACAATAACCTAAGCAAGCCCCTAATGCTAATCATATTTTTCAAGTGTTTATCAAGTTATCTTTCAAGAACAAGAATTGTGTGAAATAAACTGAACAACATTTCTATTGTTTAGAACCAGCTTAAATATTATAGTGAGAGCCCAGATTAGCTCATAAACGTAGGATCTAATCAACAACTTAGGTCTATAAATAAAAAATTAAAATAGACCAAATATTAGTACGCTAACAATAGCGTAACTAATCTAGGTAGTTAACTAACTACCCTATCAACATAAATAAAGTAATAATAAGAATTACTATAGTAAATCTAACAGCCCCCCTTATTACAGTATTTATGTAATTGAAGAACTACTAATATCCCTCCTGATTACATCAGTTGGTAATACAAAGAGAGCTACGAAACAATTCAAATTTGACATGTGCAAGTGCCTTAGTGAAAATGTCTGCAACTTGAGCATTGGTGGGAATGTGCTGAAGCTGAATTCGGTGCCTTGGAACTTCGTCTCGAATGAAGTGACATTATGTGTCAATGTGCTTGGTTCTTTCATGATGTACTAGATTCTTAACAAGATTCAAAACACCCATGTTGTCGTAGAACAAGTGTATTGGAGATTTTTATGGAAGACCCATACTTGTGAGGATGCAACGCAACCATATCACTTCGCACATAGCTTCACATGTAGCGTGATATTCTGCCTCTATTGATGAAATAGCAACCACCTATTACTTCTTGTTGTGCCAAGATACAGGACCAGATCCAAGATGAAACAAATATCCTGAAGTTGATTTACGGTCATCGTATGATTCGGCATAGTCGGAGTCCGTGTATCCCTATAAGAAGAATTTTTTGTTCCTCTTATATTCTAGGCCATATTCCATTGTGTCACGGACATAGTGAAGAACATGCTTTACTACTTTCCAGTGTGTAGTCTTAGGCTCCTGCATGAACCTCGAAAGATAGTTGACAAGAAAAATGATATCTGGCCTAGTGTTGGTCAGATATATGAGACTCCCAATTAACTGGCGATAGAGAGTACCATCTACCTGAGGTGAATCATCATATCACGATAACTGAATTCCTATTTCCACGGGAGTAGACATTGGCTTGCAATTAGTCATGCGATATTTTTCTAATAGGGTCTTGGCATATTTTTTTTGAGACACTTTGATGGAGTGCTCCTTCTGGCTGACTTCTAGACCAAGACAATAATGGAGAAGTCCAAGATCTGACATCTCAAAATATTGACACAAGTCTCTTTTGACAGTAGAAATCATTGTTTTTGAACTCCTTGTAATGAGCAGATCATCAACATAGAGTACAAGCAACACTATTTCAAAACCCTATTTCTTAAAATAGAGGTTTGCATCTGACGGACATCTCTTAAAACCATGCTACAAAAGGTGATGATCCATTTTTATATACCAAGCCCGAGGGGCTTGTTTCAAACCATATAAGGATTTTACCAATCTGCAAACTTTCTGCTGTTGGCCTTCCACTTCAAATCCTTCTGGTTGAGTCATGTAGACTTCTTCTTGGAGATCACCATTTAGAAAAGCACTCTTGACATCCATTTGGTGTACTTTCCACGAGCACAAAGAACTCGAATGGTTGTCATACTAGCAGTAGGTGCAAAAGTTTCCTCATAGTCAATGCCTTCTCTTTGAGCATAGCCCTTTGCAACAAGTCAGACCTTATGCTTATCTACTGTACCATCTGCATTATACTTCACTTTATACACCCATTTGCAGCCTATGGGCTTCTTTTTGTATGGCAGATCTACAAGCTTCCAAGTTTTGTTTTTCATCAAAGACTTATACTCTGCATCCATAGAAGCCTTCCACTAAGGCTCACCAAGAGCAAATTGCATTGATGTAGGTTCAATATCATCTATGGAAGACATAAATTCCTTATCACTATCAATATCCATATCTTCAGTATCTCTCTCTAGATCTACAAAAAGTTCCTCAAATGATTGACACAGGTCATCAACCCCAGTATTCTCTATTGCAGCTTTCTCCTGTCGATCCATGCTGCGAGTACGAGGCCTATCCAATGTCAAATCTGGTGGAGTGGATAGCTTAGAGTCTTTGATTGTATTTGTATACCACTTTGGATTATTCTTTTGAGGTGTTGAAGAAGATGAAGATGAACCTCCAACTTTTGAGGAAGGAGATTTATCAATCTTAGGTTCCACAAGGTCTAGGTATACATCTGATGTGGGTTCTAATGTGAAAGCCTCATCAAAAACTACATCTCTACTGATGTGTATCTTCTTGGTTAAGTGATCAATCAAATGATAACCCTTAGAGTGCTCATCATACCTAAGAAGAATACACTTCAGTGTCTTCACATCTAGCTTCTTCCTTTTCTCTTTTGGTATGTGCATGAAAGCTTTACATCCAAAAATGTGTAGATGAGAAATGGAGGGTTTCCTAACACTCCATGCTTCCTATGCAGTCATTTCTTGTAGAGCCTTTGTGGGTGCCCTATTCAACAGATATTCTACTATGGTGACAGCTTCTGCCCAATATAGTTGCTCAATCCTAGCTCCTGTGAGCATGCAACGAACCATTTCCATGATGGAATGATTCCTCCTTTCAGAAACTCCATTTTTTTGAGTATAAGCAGTAGTTAACTATCGTGTGATCCCATTTTCTTTCAAGAACTCAAAGAATTATTTAGAGGTGAACTCCCCCCCTCGATCTGAGTGGAGGGTCTTGATAGAAGTTCCTGACTCCTTTTCAATAGATTTCTTGAATTGCTGAAAGAAGCCAAATGCTTCAGATTTCAATTGAATAAAGAATACCCACATATTTCATGAGTAATCATCTACGAATAACTAAAAATACCTCTTACCCCCACAACTGTTGGGATTTAAGGGACCGTACAGATCGGTGTGAATCAACTCCAGAGGTTTCTTTGCTCTTGTAGAGCTTCTTTCAAAAGACACTCTATGTTGCTTTCCTACCAAGTAGTCGAAGCAAACTGGTAAAGTGGTAGAAAAGGAAGGAAGACCTTTTACCATTCCATACTTACTTAACTCAAGTAAGTAACCAGAACTCAAATGTACATATATCTTGTGCCATAGGGAAGTTGCATCCTTTGTAGAGACTTTCATGGCAACATGTGGAGTAGAGATAGCATCTAAGGCAAATAAGCCATGCTTATATGAAGTAGTGGCAATGTTCTTACCCATCTTGGTAATAGAAAAACACTTCTTGCCTCCCTCAACACTAAAATGCACAACCATATCTTTGTCCAGAATCTAAGTGACTGACAACAAATTGTTTGCCAATCCTAGAACATAGAGAACTTTGTCAATCTGACACTTGCCATCAGGAAGAGTGACTGAAACAGTACCTTCTCCCTAAAACTTGTAGGTTTTATCATCAGCAATAGTGATAGGTTTGCCCTCTTTGGCCTCAAAAGACTCAAACCACAATTTGTCACCAGTCATGTGCTTACTGGCTCCAGAATCAACATACCAGATAAGATCCCTCTACTTGGACACTGTGGTAGTCATGAGAACTTTGTGGGCTCTCTAATCCATGTCAGATTCTTCAACGACAACGTTCACTTGTCGTTTGTTCTTCTATGGTTTGTTTCGGCCTTTTTATTTGGATTGTTTATTCATATGCCAACATCTGTTTGTATCATGACCTTCTTTGTCATAGATCTTGCAATAGTACTTTTTTTGTTGAGGTTGTTGAGTTTGTTTCCCTTTTGAATCCTTCTATGAATTCCCTCCCTTCTAAAAATTACCCTTCCTCTGGTTCTACCCTTTCATTTTGATGTAGAGGGCAGTGTTAGAAGAATCATCTCGTTGTAGTTGGCATGCCTCCTCCTCTTGAAGCATATTAACCAATTCTACAAAAGTAACTTTCATTGTGACACCTGAAGGGAAGTAATCAACACCCGATAAGAATTAGGTAAATCTCTCAATACAATGGAGGTAAGGAGCTTATCTTCAACTGGTTCTCCTAAAGAATTCAACTTTGCTTTCAATTCTGACACTTTGCAAAGAAAAAATTCAACTGTCTCCCCCTGCTTCATGCTTAGACTATGTAATTGATATTGAAGAAATAGAATAGTGGAATCATTCTTTCCCTCATAGATAGTTTTAAGGGCATCTCATGCCTCTTTACTATTTGCACAGTCAACAATATGGGGCTGAACTTCATCAACCACGACAAGCAAAATGAGCACCTTTGCTTTGTTGTCTAGCTTGTCAAAGTCTCTTTGAGCAGTAGATGGAGCTGTAGCACTAGTAGTAGATGAAGGTCTTGTTGTTGTTCCAGATACAACATCCCATAAGTCATCCATGACTAGGATAGCCTTCATCTTGTTTTTCCATGGTGTGTAATTAGGACCTTTCAACAACTGATGAGAATTAATCATTAATTTTGCAGACATGGTGAAGGTTCCTTATAACACCAATTGGTCCCCCTTTCGATATACCTTTTGCTAGGCCAATATACCATACAAAATACCTGCCCTTACATGAGGGAAACTATAGGTATTTAGAAAGATCAATAAAAAATCACCCGCCCTTACGTGAGGGAAACTATAGGTAATTTTTAGAGATCATACGATACGTGGAACTTAAACAATACTGAAAGGGAGTAGTCTTGTTGATGGCACCTACCATAGAAAGTCTGCAATCCTCATGCATGAGGTGTAACTTCCCCTAAACACTTTGGATTTCAGAACTTTCGTCAGGATTTATGCCTAAACATAAGAACTATTAGGGAATGGATGGAGTAAAAAAATGCAAAATGACAAACTTATCTCTCCCCGACAATTTATAGAGAACAAGCTCAGACATCATTGTAGCAGCTATATTAGGCGGTGGATACAGTAGCGCAATCATGATAGCTTTACCTGTAAGTGCTGGCCAGAGGTATCACAAATACCAAACGTTGTAGTGCAATAAATTGCACGGATGGGTTTTAATTATTTCGGGGACTTAGGAGTGAATTTCATTTTAACTTTTAATGTTATAGTGCAAAAAAATGAAATATGCAACATACAACATAAAAGTGCCCATAGAAATAACCCACTAGGTGTCGGGCACAGCCGAAAATGCACCTTTACAATAATGCCACAATTGCTTTTCAAAAAATTACTCACTTTCCCCCTGTAATTTTTGGAAAAAAAATACCCCCGGGAAAAAAAATCTTTAACAAAGCATTTTTTAATAATTATTATATATTTTTAAAGTTAAAAAAAATTAATTAATTTTAATTTATATAGTTTAAAAAACTATGAAAATATAAATTAAAATCAAATTTTAATTTATATAGTTTTAAAACTATAGAAAAATAAATTTAAATTAAAAGTTTTAATTTAACTAAAAAAATAATAATTAAATAAAAAAACTTTAGAATTTTTTTTTTTTTTTTTTACCTTTGTTTTCTCCAAGGGGGAGTCGGCGGGATTGGAACCCCCGACCTGCAGGGTCCCTGAGCCTTACCGCACAGTCCACCACCAGGTGGACTAGCGGGCTGATCCGAAAGGATCAGGGACCCCCTCCTATTTGAGGAGGGTCCCCAATCTGCTGCCCATGCGCGGCTGCCTGGCCATAGCTCCCTCTGTGGCTGCCTCCGCTAGGTGGCCGCAACTCCCTCCTCTGCTACTAGTCGCAGTGACATCCGTAGTGTGCGGCTGCAGCAGGCACCCTACGACTGGACAGCCCACGGTGGCTGCTACTGTAGTTGGCCCGATTGCTTGTTGCGTTGCGCATGCAACGTAGGGGCGAGGGGAGGGGGGAGGGGGGTGAGGGGGTGGTGGGTGGGCCACGTCATGGTGGGGGGGTGCGCGGCCGCCGCACATGATGAAAAATCACGTCGCAATGGGGGGGGAGCGCAAAATATATATTATATATATATATATATATATATATATATATATATTTGATTAAAATAAATCGCGTGGGGGGGGGTGGGAGGGGGTCGGATGTGAAATTTTTTTTTTTAAATAAATCACGTCGCGGCCAGGGGGGCGTCGCGAATTTAAAAAAAAAAAAAAATCGCACGGGGGTGCTGCAGAAAAAAAAATTCCAGA
The DNA here is from genome assembly GCA_028583015.1 of Wollemia nobilis. NCBI lineage: Eukaryota > Viridiplantae > Streptophyta > Pinopsida > Araucariales > Araucariaceae > Wollemia > Wollemia nobilis. The sequence continues at coordinate 3,988,873 of JAQPPZ010017205.1, forward strand.
CCAGCGCTGGGAAAAACACGCACAAAAGGTGCGTAGCGTAGGAGGGTCTATTTTTTTTAACTACGTGCTTAGAAAAAAAACACGCACAGACTAGTGCTGGGAAATAAAAAAAAATTAGACCAGCACTGTAAAAAAAGAACTGAAGCCTTTCGCTTCCTGCAAAAAAAAAAAATTCCTCCAAGAAAGACCAGCCAACTTCCGCCTCCTCTCTCTCTCACCCTTCTGGCTCTGATGCCTTGTGAAATAAACTGAACAACATTTCTATTGTTTAGAACCAACTTAAATATTACAGTGAGAGCCCAGATTAGCTCGTAAACGTAGGATCTAATCAACAACTTAGGTCTGTAAATAAAAAATTAAAATAGACCAAATATTATTACGTTAACAATAGTGTAACTAATCTAGGTAGTTAACTAACTACCCTATCAACATAAATAAATTAATAATAAGAATTACTGTAGTAAATCTAACAAATTATTGGTAGCATTGGATGAAGGATAAAAGAAAGGATCAATCATCAGATAAGCTAAGTGTTCCAATTAATCTTTAGGCTATTTTTTGGGTGTCTTATATTTCTATTGTAAACCCTAGATCTAATTTTATAGAAATATATTTAATTAATTTCTAGGCATTTGAAATATAAACAACATATAGTATGCACTTAGGGTTAATTTTGTTTGTGCATCTCTTCTTGAACCCTTGCTTAAAGGTTATCTATTTAGAACCCTAAGTTATAAAAGCATTCAAAGAAAGAATCATTCTAGGGTTTAGCTCTTGTATTCCTGCATTCTGTATTTTCTTTTATCTTTCATAGCATAGATCTAGAAAGACCAAATATAGGTATTTGTCTTGAATCTCATTCATCAAACATTCTTGAAAACCAAAGGACTTGGATTGAGTCCTTAAACCATTCCTAGTGAACCCTTCCCCCTAGCATCGACTGTATAGAACAACATACCCCCATGGTTCACGCCAAAGGATCTCTCTTGTGGAGCTAGCTTTTGGAAATTATATGTGGTAGAGTAGTTTTTCCCCTCTACAACTCCATCTTGCTATGTATTGCTGAAAAGTGAAGAACACAAGCTTATACTGAGAGGGGGAGGTGAATAGTATAAGATAAAACTTTTTACTTTTATTTCCAAATTAGTATTATCCAATATTATCAATTGCAATAATGAAACAATGCAAATATCGTCACACACATAAGAGATATAGATTTAACATGGTTCACCCAATGTGGGCTACATCCACAAAGAAAATATTTCTTCTAATTTTTCTCAACAAATATCTTGGGAACCAATTCCCTATTACAATGTTTATGGGCACCAAACCAAAAGAGACATCAATCTCCTATGCTCAAGTTCATGGACCTCTATCCACAGGAGACACAAATCCACTCTACTCTAGTTCATGGACCTTTATCCATAGGAGACATCAATTCCCTTTACTCTAGTTCATGGACCTCTATCCATATGAGACATCAACCCCCTTTTCTCTGGCCCGTGAACCTCTATACACAAGAGACACCAATCCCCTCTGCTCTAATAAAAAACTTCTCATAATTTTTCTCAATTATGCTCACAAAACCTGCTCAAACCTTCTCTCAATTTTGCTTAATCCTGCTCACAACTCTACTCAAATTTGCTCATAAAACCTGCTCAAACTCTGCTCAAATATACTCTAAATACTTCTCATACCTATGCTCAAATCAGCTCTAAAACCTACTCACAACTCTACTCTACTCAGCTCCAAAATCTGCTCAAATCTACTTACAAATCTACTCTACTCAGCTCCAAAACCTGCTCACAACTCTTATCAACTTAGCTCTAAAACTTGTTCATGCCTCTGCTCAAATTTGTTGCAAAATATTCTCTAAACACTACTCATAAACCTACTCAATCTACCCCAAACAATGCTCATCTATTTCCAAATATTGCATGCAAACAATGCTCATATATATTCTCAAATCTTGCATAATGATGTCATAAAGTGTTTTATCTATTCTTCAATGTGCTTTTCTCAACTAAAGCAATTCAAACATATTATACCCAAAATTATTTTATCTTCATGAACATATAGAAAATTATATGCACTAGATAAATACACAATATGTTCTTCACATTCATTAAGTCTATTGTTTTCACATGTCTCACATTTATTACATTTTAAAGGTAGCTCTAGTCTAGCACTTGATGACTGACCTGGTAATTGCTGATTTTCACTTCTCCTTCCTTTTGTAGATGGCCCCTTGGCCTTCTTTGTTACTTCACACTCTATCTTTGCCTTTTTAATTTCCAATGACCATGCAATAAATGAAAATACATAAAAAAAATGCCTCCAAATCTTCACAACAAAATTATAAATTTTTTTTAACAACTCTTACATAGAATTTCCTTTTTACCTTTTTACAATTTCAACTTAAAATACTTCCATTATGCCTTGTTACTATCTTTGTAAAAAGTCACACATGATAAATATTATTGAAAAAAAATTATCTACTTATGCCTACCACTTTATAAAGTCAAAAATAATGCCACAAAATAAATTATCTTTTTGTACCTTTTGGCTGCAAATGTCAAAATGAATCTTCCTCTTTCAAAATATTTATTGCTACCTTTTACAAAAGGAAATTTGTGCGTGAGACTCGAACCTAGGTCTCTCTAATCCAAACCTTACCAATGCAAAGCAAGCTGCTATGGATACACTTCGTTGAGTAGATAATTCCACCACCTATGATTTAAAGTGACTTTATTAATGTAAACAAGAAAATATCATTATACCTATGCTGTCCACACTAGCTGGTGCTTTCAAAAACTTTTTTCTCAAACTTTGATTATTCAATCATTGGTGTGCTAGGTAACCAGATACTTCATTTGCTATCTTATCAAAATGATTGTATGCAATGTATTTTCTAAAACCATATCATGTGCTTCCATTTTCATGGAGGAGAAACTAGATTCACCTCTTATAACTTCTATTTCTATGTTTGTGCACTTGTTGTGTTTTCACTGTCTTCAAAGACTTTATATTGTTGTTGGCATCCAAGAGATTTTACTTCAATTTGTGCTTTATCGTTAAATTTGTCATAGATATTCAAACTAAACACATATTTATACCTGAGTGTAATGTTTTGTGTTCCTGTGTATCAATCACTTCTATACCTTCATGTGAGAGGCTCTATTCAATTTCACAGTAGCTACACTAAATATGGTGAACTTCTTCTTATCTTATATGTTCTTGATCCTTAGAAATGTAGACTTAGATGCTTTCTCAAATAAAACCACTATAATTTTCATAAAGCTCTTCTCCTTTCAATATTATAAGCATGGCATCATTTATTAGGAATTTCCACTAAAAATTTGTTTCACATTTTGCATCACTTCGGTGGCTTAGGCAACTCAGATCTACTCTCTTTAATAATAGCAAATGTATTTCATGAATGATAGCAAAAGGGCTCTCATAAGGATGGTGAAGGACTTTATGAATGGTGATAAAAAGTCTCTTATGAATAGTGGCAAAAGACTTTCATGAATGGCATCATAGGATTTTTCATGAAAGGCAGTGAAGGACTCAACGACCGATAACAAAGGACTCAACGAACGACAATGAATGAATTCTCTCATAAGGGCATCAATGAATGTTGAAGGATTTTACGAATGATATTGATGATATTTCTCAAAGGGAAGTAATGAACGATGAAGGATTTTACAAATTAAAATGATGATCTTTCTTGAAATAAGAGTGCTTTAAACACTTTTCTTCTACGTCGTTGCTCTCCTACGATGAGTGTCTTTTGCCTAAGCTCCGATATACCTCAAATGCCTTCACTGCTGCACCATCATATTTTCATGATGTGGTCTTTCACCTAAAATACAATCTACCTAAAATGCTTTCACTATTGTGCCTTCACTCTTTTGTGATGTGAAATTTAGATTTTCTACCTCAAGCACCTTTCATCATCTACTACTACATGCAACTATTCGAACGCTCAAAAAATAAAAATATTTCATCATTATTTCCTCTTAACTAAGTTTCAACCTTATATATATTTAATATTTCTTCTGCTTGTAAAGGTTGACCCATGCATGATTATCATTTTAATGTTTGAAACTTTACTTTTGCTTTTGCGCTCTTGCTCAACTTCAATTTAAATATTTAAATTATTTAATTTAAATATTTAAATTTAAACCCTTCACTTTTATAAAATATTTATATCTTCAATATTTATACTTGCCTTGGGTATTTGCTTTGAAACCTTCTCTTCATGAAATATTTCTACCTTGAATACCATGCACCCTTTGACATCAATGACAACTCAATATTTTCAACAATATCCCCCTTTTTCATTGATGAAAATTCTACAAAAATTTCTTTTACTATAACTGGATTCCAAATCTGCTCCCCCTAACAAGGTGCTTCCCCTCAGTAAATTCTCTCCCCCTTTGGAATCAATGACAAAGGGCTCCTTGGGGATAAAAATAAGACACTTAGCACAACCCCCTCACCACCTCCTTTACTTGAGGTGATCAATTTTGGTATGGGAGTGAACCTAATCCCAATTTATAATGCTCTTCTTCTTTTTCAATTTTATTTCTCCACACCTTTGTAGTCATACTCTTTTGAACATTTTGAGCATCCTTTTTCTTTCTTATCTTTGGAAGTTCCAAAAATTTTGTTCTACACCATTTAGCTTTATGCCCAAAATTATTGCAATTGAAGCACATGATGTCATAGTCCTTGAAATATGCAAATGACTTGAAATATCTCTTGGTAAAGCCATAGTCATTCTTACCATGAATCCTGCAATGTATTGCTTTATGACCAAAATTATTTCAATTGAAACGCATGATGTTGTAGTCCTTGAAAGGTGCAAATGAATTGAAATTTCTCTTGGTGAAGCCATAATCATTTTTATCATGAACCCTGCAATGTATAGCTTTATGACCAAAATGATTACATGAGAAATAATAAACTTGGAAGAAATATTCATCTTGACTTGATCTCATGGTTCTTTCTTTGCTTTTCTTGTGATGGTCCCTGTTCCTTGATGATTCTTTGTTTGCTTCCTCTTTGATACTATCACCTCTCAACACATCAACATAGGTCTTAGGCTCTTCTTCAATTTATTTCTTTGATTCCTTTATTCCTTTTGATCTAGACTCCTCTTTTTATTTCTCTTGACCTTCTTCAAAACCAAGTCCTATTTTTATAAATGGAGATCTCTGTTCTTTGATAATATCATTCAAGATTTCTGTGCTTTTCTCAAACCTAATATTTTGTTGTAGATTTTCAAATTCCTTCTTTATAGAAACAACCTCATGTTCTAGTCATTCATATTCCAACTCTTTTTATTTTTATTTGCTCAACCATACCTTCTTCAATTTTCCTTGCCTCTTCAACTTTAACTTTTAATTCAGTGAGATCTTGTAGAATTTTTGCCTTTGTTTTTTCATCCTCTTGTACTTGAGCCTTCAATTTTAAGTTCTCCCTTTTCAACTCATCAAGTTCCTTTTCCATATAATTTGTGGCTTCCTCTTCCTTTTCTAAATCTCTTTTTTTCTTTGTCTTCAACTACAGGATCATCTTCTTTCTCTTCTTCTTCGTTTTTGACAACAGGAGCATCTTCATTCTCTTTTATGGTAGAAATTAGGATTTCTTCTTTTTCACTATCTAAGAGGCTTTCATAACTGCTATTGGAAGTACTACTTACTTATTCAACATAAAATCTCTTCTTGTGTCTTTGAAAGATATTCTTCTCATGCTTTCCTTGATCATGCCTATTTTTTCTTATTATGATAGATTTTTCTTTCCTTATTTTTATTGTATTCCTTTTCTTATTCATTTCTACTATTTTCATCTTGTGGATAATTAGCTGCATAGTGAACAATGTTACCACATCTAAAACATTTATGTTTTCTTGGATACTTCTTATTTATTCTCTTAAAATTGGTCTCTTCTCCACTGCTTGATTCTTTACTTAATTATGGTTCTTTATTCTTTGTCATTTATGTTCCTGTAATAACTTCCTTCAAGCTATTAGGCTTTCATGAAGGGATCAACTTTGATACCAATCGAAGAACAAAAGATTATATTGAGAGGGGGGTGAGATGTATAATATAAAACTTTATACTTTTCTTTCCAAAGCATTATTATCCAATATTATCAATTACAATAATGAAATAATGCACAGATCATAACACACATAAAAGACATAAATTTAACGTTGTTAACCCAATGTGGCATACATCCATGAAAATAAAAAATTCTTATAAATTTTCTCAATAAATCTATTGGGAACCAATTCCCTAATAAATTTTTTTATGGGCACCAACCCAAAAGAGATAACAATCCCCTATGCTCAATTTCATGGACCTCTATCCATAAGAGACACCAATCACCTCTGCTCTGGTTCATGGAGCTCACACCAATCTCCTTTGCTCTTGTTCATGGACCTCTATGCATAGGAGATACCAATCCCCTTGCTTTGGTTCATGAAATTCTATCCACAGGATACACCAATCCCCTCTACTCTAATCAAAACCTGCTCACAATTTTGCTCACAAAACCTGCTCAAACCTGCTCTCAATTTTGATCAATCCTGCTCATAACTCTGCTCAAATATACTCACAAAACCTGCTCAAAATTTTCTTATAAAACCTACCCAAAATCTGCTCAACTTTGCTCCAAAAATTGCTCATACCTCTGCTCAAATCAGCTCCAAAACCTGCTCAAAACTCAGCTCTACTCAGCTCCAAAACCTGTTCACAACTCTGCTCAAATATTCTTATAAATCTGCTCTTCTTAGCTCCAAAACCTTCTCACAAATCTGCTCAACTTAGCTCCAAAACCTACTCATACTTCTACTCAAATATGCTGCAAAATATGCTCTAAAAACTGCTCATAAACTTGCTCAAATCTACCCCAAACAATGCTCATCCATTTCCAAATATTGCATGCAAACAATGCTCATATATATTCTCAAATATTGCATAATGATGTCATCAATTGCTTTATATTTTCTTCAATGTGTTTTTCTCAACTAAAGCAATTCAAACATATTCTACCTAGAAGCCTTTTATCTTTATGAACATATAGGAAATGATATGCACTAAACAAATGCCCAATATGTTCTTCACATTCTTTAAATTTGTCACTTTCACATGTCTCACATTTATTACATTTTAAAGGTAGCTCTAGTCTAGCATTTGATGACTGACCTGGTAATTGCTGATTTTTACATTTCCTTCTTTTTGTATATGGCCCCTTGGCATTCTTTATCACTTCACACTCTATATTTACATTTTTAATTTCCAATGACCATGCAATAGATAAAAATACACAAAACAAAAGGGCTCCAAATATTCACAACAATATTATCAAGTTCTTTTAACAACTCTTACATAGAATTTCCTTTTTACCTTTTTACAACTTAAACTTAAAATACTTCCATTATACCTTATTACTATATTTGTAAAAATTCACACATGGTAAAGCTTATTTGAAAATAAAATATCTACTTATACCTCCCACTTTATAAAGTTAACAATAATGCCACAAAAGAAATTATCTTTTTGTACCTTTTGTCTACCAATGTCAAAATGAATCTTCCTCTTTCGAAATATTTATTGCTACCTTCTACAAAAGGAAATTTGTGCATGAGACTCGAACTTGGGTCTCTCTACTCCAAACCTTACCAATGTAAATCAAGCCGCTATGGATACACTATCTGTTGAGTAGATAATTCCACCACCTACGATTTAAAGTGACTTTATTAATGTAAACAAGCAAGCGTCATTATACCTGCACTATCGACAGTAGCTAGTGTTTTCAAAAACTTGTTTTCTTAGCCTTCTGATTATTCAATCATTGGTGCGCTAGGTAACCATATACTTCACCTGCTATCTTCTCAAGATGATGATATGTAGTGTGTTTTCCAAAACCTAATCATGCACTTATTTTTTCATGGAGGAGAAACCAGATTCACCTCTTATAAATTTTGTTTCTACGTTTGTGCACTTGCTATATTTTCACTGTCTTCAAAGACTTTATATTGCTTTAGACATCCAAGAGATTTTACTTCAATATACGCTTTGTCATTAAATTTATCATATATATTAAAATGAAACACATATTTATACCTGAGTGTAATATTTTGTGTTCCTGTGTCAAGCGCTTCTATGCCTTCGTGTGAGAGGCTCTATTCAATTTCATAGCAGCTACACTAAAGATGGTGAACTTCTTATCTTAGATGTTCTTGATCCTTAGCAATGTAGACCCGGATGCTTTCTAAAATAAAACCACTATACTTTTAATAAAAATTCTCCTTACCATCTCATAAGCATGGCATCATCTATTAGGAATTTACACTACAAATTTATTTCACATTCTGCATCACTTTGGTGGCTTAGGCAACTCATATCTGCTCTCTTTACAAATAATAAATGTATTTCATGAATGACAGGAAAAGGGCTCTCATAAGTATAGCAAAGAGCTTTATGAACGGTAGTGAAAATACTCTTGCAAATAGTGACAAAAGATATTCATGAATGGTAGCATAGAATTTTTCATGAAAGGCAGTGAAGGACTCAACGAACGATAACAAATGACTCAACGAATGATAGTGAACAAATTCTTCTAGAAGGATAGCAACGAACGACGAAGGATTTTAAGAATGGTAGTGATGATCTTTCTCAAAGAGCAGCAATGAGTGGAAAAGGATTTTACAAATGACAATGATGATCTTTCTTGTGATAAGCATCTACTTTAAACACTTTTTTTGCTACATCGTTGCTCTCTTGCGATGAGAGTCTTTCACCTAAGCTCCAATATGCCTCAAATGCCTTCAGTATTGTGCCATCGTATTTCTATGACATGGTCTTTCATCTAAACTCCAATATTCCTAAAATGCCTTCACTACCATGCCTTCACTCTTCTGTGATGTTATATTCATAGTCTCTTCCTCAAGCACCTTCATTCATCTATTGTTGCGTGCAACTATTCAAATGCTCAAAAAATAAAAATATTTCATCGTTATTCCCTCTTAACTATGTTTCAACCTTATATACATTTAATATTTCTTTTACTTGTAAAGGTTGGCGCATGCACAATTATCATTTTAATCTTTGAAACTTTACTTTTGCTTTGGCGTGCTTGCTCAACTTCAATTTAAATATTTAAATTTAAAATCTTCAAAAATATTTATATTTTCAACCTTTATACTTGCCTTGGGTATTTTCTTTGAAACCTTCTCTTCATGAAATATATCTTCCTTGAATACCATGCACCCTTTGACATCAATGACAACTCAATATTTCCAACAATCTCCCCCTTTTTCATTGATGTCAACCCTAGGAAAATTTCTTCTCCTACAATTGGATTCCAAATCTGCTATCCCTGACAAGGTGGTCCCCCTCACTGAATTCTCTCCCCCTTTGGCATCAATGGAAAAGGGCTCCTTGGGGCTAAAAATAAGACACTTAACACAAATCCCTCACCACTTCCTTTACTTGAGATGATCAATTTTGGGATGGGAGTGAACTTAATCCCAATTTACAATGCTCTTATTTTTCAATTTTATTTCTCCACACCTTTGTAGTCATACTCTTTTGAATATTTTGAGCATCCTTTTTCTTGTTTGTCTTTGGAAGTTTCAGAAACTCTATTCTACACCATTTAGCTTTATGCCCAAAATTATTGCAAATGAAGCACATGATATTGTAGTCCTTGAAAAGTGAAAATGAGTTAATTTTTTTTTTGGTGAAGCCATATTCATTCTTACCATGAATTATGCAATGTATAGATTTATGTGTTACAAAAGGTAAGACAAGAATTATTATTGATTAATCTCATCAACTATAGCATAGGATAGCTATAGGATTAAGTAGGTTACAAAATAGATTATTTAACAATAGATCCTATGTCTACGCTAACAACTAACCTATCTGCCATCCAAAGGGAAATGACGGTAAGGTAGACTACTAACCAAGGTAACTGGTAATAGTAACTACTAGTGGTAAAAAGTAAGAAATTACTTTTTACCATGTGGTAAATTATATCTACCTAGGTGAAACTTAAATATTACCTAAATGAGGTAATAATCATAGTTACTAACATAGTAACTCTAACATCCCCCCTTATTACATTATTTGGGTAATACATACATATCCCTCTATACAACAATATTTGGGTAAAGTATATAGTTGTCCCAATACAGTGAAGAAGATGTTGATCTGTTGGTTCTTTGCTCTGTCACAGTGCTCTGGCTGCTCCTAAGCAAAAAGTGGGTCATTCCTCACTATGTCTTCACGCCAACGAATGTCCTTATGGTAATCACATCATCCAACCGATTTGCATGGGTAACCAGCCATTGCAATCGCTAGGTGTAGTAGAATAGATCACTTCATACAAGGTTCATTCATTTACAATATGAATTTGCAAAATATAAGGTAGCTAAGGTGTCGGTCGCTGCCGAAAATGCACCCTTATAAGTTCCCCCCTTCTTGTTGCAAAACATAGTGTAATTAATTTCTGAAGGAAGTGTGACTAAGGTGTCGGTCAAAGCCGAAAATGCACCCTTATAAGTCATCTTCCCTATTTACAAAAAATCAGTGAAGAAAAGAAATGGATATCCCCCTCAATTGCAAAAAGTGTGCAACTCAAGAGTGTTGTGAAGGATTTTACAAATATTGCCTCCTAGACAATTTTACACCACAAAAAGTCGCTCCTCTTGTTACAAGTACTTCAAACACCTAGAATTTGCTATTTATGAAGCCTAAAAGAGGTACAAGCACCCCTTATTGCAAGGTCTTCAAACAAAAAACTTATGCTATTTATGAAGCCTAAAAGAAGAGTGAGAGAAAATGGTGCTTTTGCCCAAGGGACACATGTGTTTTCCCTCTACAAAACTGTTTTAGCAATTTAGCACTCCTTGTGCTATCTTTGAACCAGAAACAGAATCAGTATGAGACACTTCACTAGAAAGATGGCTTCTGTGATGTGCCTTTGCCATTTTAGTTTTGCTTGTTTTGAAACCAACACTGAATGGTGTCATGGTTTTCATTTTTACAATTTGTGCAAAACTATGCTTTCTAGGCAATTTGATCAAAAAAGTTCACCAATTTGTCCTTTCTTATTGTAAGTACTTCAAGCATGATTGCTATTATGAAGTCTAAAAGAAAAGTTTTAATGTTGATGACTTGGACTTTTCTGATTGCCTTTACAAGTTTTATTTCCCTCTTATCAAAATCTATGTTTGAAGGAAGAAAGGAATTATCCCCCCTTAGTGCAAAGGATTGCAACTTTTAAGGTTCCTTATTTTCTAAAAAACTTGTTCTTTCTTTTGATTACCCTAAAAAGAGTACCAAAATATAATTCACTCAAACAGATATTTAATGGCACCTGCCTTAACTCCCTTCAAGAAGGATGAAAAGTTTGAGGAAATTAAGCCAAACAAATAAGAGTGAATTAGGGGTTTTGATTGATTTAGGAGAGAATATCAAGTAATTTTGGCTTTAAATCTGTGCAAGGATTTACACAAATTTGTGAAATTTTGGGGTTTAGTGTGTTCTTGATTCTATGACTTATAATTGCAAAAGAAATAATGCAATAATCAAACAAGAATGCCCACAAAATTCTTATCACCTAGGTGTCGGATGCTACCGAAAATGCACCTAATTTGCCAATAAAGGTGTCGAGTAAAATCGAAAATGCACCTTTTTAATTTTTGCAACAAAATGTGTGTTTTGTGTTGTGCAAAAAAATGATATTTTTATGTCTCCTACTTTGTTTTCCAATTTTGCAAAAGAAGTACAATGTTGTCTTCTCCCCTGAATTTTGCAAAATTAACAATTTTGAGCACTCCTTCCAAGACAAGTCGACACACGACCCGCATTTGGAAGGCTTCCAGAACTAGTCGACACACGACTTAGTTTTTGATGGACCAAAGGTTACAATTACTTCTCAATTTTTTGCAAAAAAGAATGTGCAATTTTATGTCTTATATCCCCCCTTGGAGAAAACAAATGCACACTTTGCCTTTGAATTTTACAAAATTTTTGGTCTCCTTGTGTTACAATTTGGCAAAAAAGAATTCATGTTTGAACCTTTATTGTATGCTAAATTAACAAGGTTGAGAAGAGTTTAGGGTTTTCTTATTTGCAAAAAAAATGCTCTTCTATGTCTTATATCCCCTCGTGGAGAAAACAAAAGCTCTTCTTGATTTGTTTGCAAAAAAAAATCCTTTAATTCTCTATTTTAATGCAAAATTTTAATAAATCTAATCATTATTTAATTAATAATAAAATTTAATTTTGTAAAAAATCAATGTAATTTAAAAAAAAAAATTGATTTTAGACAAAAGATATTAAATTATTAAAAAAAATGATTAAAAATAAAAAAAAATTACAAAAAAAATAAAAAAATTACCTTTAGTTTTTTTTTTTTTCGTGCGGTGGGCTCCTCGTGGCAAAAAATATTTTTGCCCCCGATGGGAGTCGAACTCGCGACCTCCCGTCGGGCAGCGCCTTAGCGCTGGCCCCTCCGTCGGTCGGGCTAGCTGGCCCGACGTGAAGGGAAGGGAAGGATTTTCCCTTTCCCTTCACTCCTCGCGCGGGCGGGGAAAACTATGGGATTTATCCCACATCGCCCGCGTGGGCGATATTTGGGGGTATAAAAGGGCTTTAAAGCCCTTAGGATAGTGACTGCCTTCGGGCAGTCACCCCACCCCTTTTTGGTCGCCGCCACGTGGCACGGCCAGGTCGAGTCAGGTGGCACGTGGCAGTCCGCCATGTGTCACCTACGTGTCAGGTCCGGTGACACGTGGCTTGTCCGCCACGTGTCGCGTCCATCTCATCCTGTTGTCCTATCCAGTGGCTGTGCCACGTGTCCTATCTAGGTGGTGCTTGCCATGTGTCGTGTCCAGTGGTTGTGCCACATGTCCGGTCCTTTCTACTGGTAGTGCCATGTTAGCACCTCGAGATCTGTTCCCGAGGTCGTGTCTGGCCTCCACGTGTTGGCAGATGACAGGTCCATGTCAATGCCTCGAGATCTGTGCCCGAGCACGCGTGGGTCCCAGCTATGATTGTCCTCGAGATTTGTGCTCGAGATGGTCCACAGTTGTAGGGTCTCTACCGCCGGTCGTCGAGGATCGGAGGGCGCGCCTGCCCTCTCAGATCTCGGTCGTCGGATCTGTGTCGTCGATCGTCGGGGATCGGAGGGCGCACCTGCCCTCTCAGATCTCGATCACCGAAGATCTAACAGGGATGTCCCCTGTCAGTGGTGGTCAGATCCCCTGACAGGGATGTCCCCTGTCAATGGGGGTCAGACTCGAGGGTGCTCCTGCCCTCGGGTTGGGTTCGGTCTCTACCTGGGAGGGCGCGCCTGCCCTCCCGGCTGTGTGCTGGACCCTACGGGGGTAGCACTAGGGGTTGTCGATAACCGGAGGGCCTCCTGCCCTCGGGATCCGGGCCCTATGCTGCGGGCTCTGGCCTGCTGTCAGGCCCGACAGGTCGGACAGCAGAATGCTATCAGATCTGTCGGGGTCTGCGGGCCTGCTCCCGTGGCCGCCCGGTGATGTGGGCCTGCGGGCCCTCTCCCATGGTCGCCCGGTGACGTGGGCCTGTGGGCCCTGCTGCCTAGGATCCGCCTCGGGATCCATGCAGGTCTTGAGGGCCAGTAGGGCCCTCGAAGACCGTGCCAGGTCCAGGTCGGGTGGAACGAGCGAAGCTCGTATTAGGCCACCCGACTGCGATGATACCAATGTTACAAAAGGTAAGACAAGAATTATTATTGATTAATCTCATCAACTATAGCATAGGATAGCTATAGGATTAAGTAGGTTACAAAATAGATTATTTAACAATAGATCCTATGTCTACGCTAACAACTAACCTATCTGTCGTCCAAAGGGAAATGACGGTAAGGTAGACTACTAACCAAGGTAACTGGTAATAGTAACTACTAGTGGTAAAAAGTAAGAAATTACTTTTTACCATGTGGTAAATTATATCTACCTAGGTGAAACTTAAATATTACCTAAATGAGGTAATAATCATAGTTACTAACATAGTAACTCTAACATTATGAACAAAATTATTGCAATTGAAACACATGATGTTGTAGTCCTTGAAAGGTGTAAATGACTTGAAATTTCTCTTGGTGAAGCCATAATCATTTTTATCATGAACCCTGCAATGTATAGCTTTATGACCAAAATTATTACATGAGAAACAATAACCTTGGAAGAAATATTCATCTTGCCTTGATCTCATGGTTCTTTCTTTGCTTTTCTTGTGATGGTCCCTTTTCCTTGATGATTCTTTGTTTACTTCCTCTTTGATACTATCACATCTCAACACATTAGCATAGGTCTTAGGATCTTCTTCAATTCCTTTATTTGATTCCTTTATTCTTTTTGATCTAGACTCCTCTTTTTGTTTCTCTTAACCTTTTTCAAAACCAAGTCCTATTTTTATAAATGGAGATCTCTGTGCTTTGATAATATCATTCAAGATTTTTGTGCTTTTCTCAAACCTGATATTTTGTTGTAGCTTTTCAACTTCCTTCTTTAGAGAAACATACTCATGTTACAGTATTTCACATTCCAACTCTTTTTCTTTTTAATTGCTCAACCATGCCTTCTTCAATTTTCCTTGCCTCTTCAACTTTAACTTTTAATTCAGTGAGATCTTGTAAAAAAAATGCCTTTGTTTTCTCATCCTCTTGTACTTGAGCCTTCAATTTTAAGTTCTCCCTTTTAAACTCATCAAGTTCCTTTTCCATATCATTTGTGGATTCCTCTTCATTTTCTACATCTTTCTCTTTTTCTTGGTCTTCAACTACAGGATCGTCTTCTTTCTCTTCTTCTTGGTTTTTGACAACAGGGGCATCTTCATTCTCTTCTATGGCAAAAATTAGGATTTCATCTTTTTCACTATATGAGAGGATTTCATCATTGCTACTGGAAGCACTTCTTGCTTCTTCAACATAAAATCTCTTCTTGTGTATTTGAAATATCTTCTCATGCTTGCCTTGATCATGCATGTTTTTATTTTCATGATATAATTTTCTTTCATTATTTTTCTTGTATTTCTTTTCCTCTTCACTGCTACTATTTTGATCTTGTAGACAATTAGCTGCATAGTGACCAATGTTACCACAACTAAAACATTTGTGTTTTCTTGGATCCTTCTTATTTCTTCTCTCAAAATTAGTCTCTTCTCCACTACTTGATTCTTTACTTGATTCTAGTTCTTTATTCTTTGCCATTTGTTTTCTTGTAAGATATTCCTTCAAGCTATTAGGATTTCATGAAGGAACCTGCTATAATACCAATTGAAGAACACAAGCTTATAATGAGAGGGGAGGTGAACAATATAAGATAAAACTTTTCACTTTTCTTTCCAAAGAAGTATTATCCAATATTATCAATTGCAATAATGAAACAATGCGCATATCATCACACACATAAAAGACATAGATTTAACATGGTTCACCCAATGTGGGCTACATCCATGGAGAAAATATTTCTTATAAATTTTCTCAATAAGTATCTTGGGAACCAATTCCCTATTACAATGTTTATGGGAACCAACCCAAAAGAGACACCAATACCCAATGCTCAAGTTCATGGACCTCTATCCATAGGAGACACCAATCCCCTATGATCTGGTTCAAATACCTCTATCCAATCCTTTTCTCTGGTTCATGGACCTCTATCCATAGAATACACCAATCCACTTTGCTCTATTTCATGAACCTCTATCCATAGGAGACACCAATATTCTTTGCTCTAATCAAAAAATTCTCATAATTTTTCTCAATTCTGCTCACAAAACCTTCTCAAACCTACTCTCAATTCTGCTCAATCATGCTCACAACTCTACTCAAACCTGCTCAAAATATGCTCACAAAATCTACTCAGAATCTACTCAAATCTACTCAAATCTACTCCAAAAATTTCTCATACCTCTACTCAACTCAAATCCAAAAATTTCTCATAAATATGCTCTACTCAACTCCAAAACTTGCTCACAACTCTGCTCAAATATGCTTACAAATCTGCTCTACTCAGCTCCAAAACCTACTCACAACTCTGCTCAACTTAGCTCCAAAACTTTCTCATGCCTCTGCTCAAATATGTTGCAAAATATTCTCTAAACACCACTCATAAACCTGCTCAAATCTACCCCAAACAATGCTCATCTATTTCCAAATCTTGCATGTAAACAATGCTCGTATCTATTCTCAAATCTTGCATAATGATGTCGTCAAGTGCTTTATCTATTCTTCAATGTTCTTTTCTCAACTAAAGCATTATAAACATAGTCTACCTAGAATTATTTTATCTTCATAAACATATAGAAAATGATATGTACTAAACAAATGCCCAATATGTTCTTCATGTTCTTAAAGTCTATCACTTTCACATGTCTCACATTTATTACATTTTAAAGGTAGCTCCAGTCTACCACTTGATGATTGACTTGGTAATTGTTGATTTTCACATTTCCTTCATTTTGTAGATGGCCCCTTGGCCTTCTTTGTCACTTCACACTCTATATTTGCATTTTTAATTTTCAATGACCATGCAATAGATGAAAATACACAAAACAAAAGGGCTCTAAATATTCACAACAAAATTATCAAGTTATTTTAACAACTCTTATATAGAATTTCCTTTTTGCCTTTTTTCAACTTCAACTTAAAATACTTCCATTATGCCTTGTTACTATATTTGCAACAAGTCACACATGATAAAGATTATTGAAAACAAGATATCTACTTATGCCTCCCACTTTATAAAGTCAAAAATAATGCCACAAAAGAAATTATATTTTTGTACCTTTTGGCTCCCAACGTCAAAATTAATCTTCCTCTTTCGAAATCTTTATTGCCACCTTTTACAAAAGGAAATTTGTGCATGAGACTGTCTCTCTACTCCAAACCTTACCAACACAAAGCAAGCCACTATGGATACACTATTCATTGAGTAGAGAATTCCACCACCTATGATTTAAAGTGAATTTATTAATGTAAACAAGCAAACATCATTATACTTGTGCTATCCACACTAGTTGGTGCTTTCAAAAACTTGTTTTCTCAACCTTCTTATTATTCAATCACTGGTGCGCTAGGTAACCAGATACTTCATCTGTTGTCTTCTCAAGATGATGATATATAGTGTTTTTTTCCAAAACCTAATTATGCACTTCATTTTTCATGGAGGATAAACCAGATTCACCTCTTATAACTTCTATTCCTACGTTTATGCACTTGATGTGTTTTCACTGTCTTCAAAGAATTTATATTGCTTTTGATGTCAGAGATTTTACTTCAATCTATGTTTTTTCATTAAATTTGTCATAGATATTCAAATGAAATACATATTTATACCTAAGTGCAATGTTTTATGTTCCTATGTATCAAGCACTTCCATGCCTTCGTGTGAGAGGCTCTATTCAATTTCATAGCAGCTACACAGAATATGGTGAACTTCTTATTGTCTTAGATGTTCTTTATCCTTAGCAATGTAGACCTGGATGCTTTCTAAAATTAAACCATTGTACTTTTCATAAATCTTCTTCTCCTTCCCATATCATAAGCATGACATCATATATTAGGAATTTCTATTGCAAATTTATTTCACATTCTGCATCACTTCACAGCTTAGGCAACTCAGCTCTACTCTCTTTACAAACAATAAATGTCTTTCATGAATGACAGTAAAAGGGATCTCATAAGGATAGCAAAGGGCTTTACGAATGGTAGTGAAAATACTCTTATAAACGGTGGTAAAATAATTTCATGAATGGTAGCATAGGATTTTTTATGAAAGGCAGTGAAGGACTCAATGACCGATAATGAAGGACTCAAAGAATGACAACAATTGAATTCTCTCATAAGGGCAGTAATGAACAATGAAGTATTTTATGAAAGATAACAATGATATTTCTCAAAGGGTAGCAATGAACAATGAAGAATTTTATGAAATACAGTGATGATATTTCTTGTGACAAATATCTACTTTAAACACTTTTTCTGTTGCGTTGTTGCTCTCCTGCGACAAGCATCTTTTTCCTAAACTGTGATATGCCTCAAACGCCTTCACTACTGCACCATCACATTTTTGTGATGTGATCTTCCATATAAACTCCAATTTTCCTAAAACACCTTAACTATAGTGCCTTCAATATTATGTGATGTGAACTTCGACTTCTCTGCCTCAAGTGCCTTATGTCATCTACTACTGTGCACAACTATTCGAACGCTCGAAAAATAAAAATATTTCATCGTTATTCCCTCTTAAATAAGTTTCAACCTTATATACCTATATATTTCATTTACTTGTAAAGGTCAGCCCATGCACGATTATCATTTTAATATTTGAAACTTTACTTTTGCTTTGGTGCGCTTGCTGAACTTCAATTTAAATATTTAAATTATTTAAATTTTAACCCTTCACTTTTGTAAAATATTTATCTTCAATATTTATACTTGGCTTGGATATTTTCTTTGAAACCTTATCTTCATGAAATATTTTTGCCTTGAATACCATGCATCCTTTGACATCAATTACAACTCAATATTTCCAACAAAAAGCTTCAAAACTCTTGATGTACTAAGGAGTTTTACTATTGCTGTAATTATTTCAGCTATGCTAATTTAAAATTAACGGAGGATGCAATGTATTTCCTTATTTGGCTGATGATTTTTTTTAAATAATGGTTATTTTGGGAAATGGAAATTACAGTTATTATTACATACTTAGAGAACATATTTGGTTGCTTTATTCTTGGTTATGATTGTAATCAAAGTCTATGGACCTGCAAAGCCCATAAAGAGAACATGGATGTCCCAAAATTGACACTTAGCATGTCAATCTATCTCTCCATTATATATGATTTAGTTGTTTTTTGAAACTCTATTTATAGGGCATGTTGATTTCTAGTATAAAATTTTGGTAAGAAGGATATGGCAAAGTTGTTGAAGCCATGAATTATGAATAAAATTTTCAATGTGATAGCAGCAATGAACATATAATAACACATACTAAGAACAATATTTTGTGGGCTTAGGGATGTAGAGGGTTTAGAGTTTGGGTATGCAGAGGGTTTAGGGTTTTTAACTAGTTAATTAATGATGTGCTATGTCAAATTATCTCCATGAGTTAGAATCTGCTCCATCTTGCTATGTATTGCTAAAAGGCTTCAAAACTCCTGATGTACTAAGGAGTTTCACTACTGCTGTAATTATTTCAGATATGTTGATTTGAAATTAAGGGATGATGCAATGTATTTTATTATTTTGCTTATGATATTTTTAAAATTATGGTTATTTTAGAAAAAGGAAATTAGAGTTGTTCGTACATACTTGGAGAACATCTTTGGTTGCTTTATTCTTGGTTATTCTCACTGTCAAGGTCTTAGTAATAAGTTGTGTAAGAAGCAGGGGACTTCCCTGGTAAGTCCTCCTCTTCCCTATAGCCCATCCCTGGTCCTATCCCATATTACTAGTCCTATCCCAATTCCTTGGCACTTCCTTTGCCCTTCCTCCTTGGCTGGATGGTGTTGTAGATGATCTCCTTGGGATGGGAGGTCACTTATCCATTTTTTTACCCCTTTCCTTACCTCTTGGGTGGGTTCTTTCTAGTGCCTATGATCTGGTAAATCCCTAGGATTTTTAAAGTATGTCCCTGGGTCCTATCCCAGTTCCTTAGCACTCCTTTTCCATTCTTCCTTGGCTAGATGCTACTACAGATGATCTCCTAGGGGTGGGATGTCACTTTTCCATTTGTTTTATCCCTTGCATGTTTGAAGGGTTCCTTTGGGTGCCTTTGGTCTGGGATTTCCCTAGGACCTCCCCTAGAATTTCTAGGTTATATTAATGATTCCTTTCCATGGTGCTCTTAGTGTGTCCTAGGTTTTTTTATAGGTTTCTACTAGGTTTTGGTTTTTAGTGGTTCTCCTCGTGTGGTCTGTTGTGGTTGTGGGAGAGTGGCTTCATGAGCAGTTTTGCACAATATATTTTTGGTCAGGTTGGGACCATGTGATTTTTCCTATGACTCTACTCTTTTGGGTTTATGGATGTGGGCTCGGTGGGCTCTCAATATTTTTTATGGCTTTGGGAGGGGTCTCTGCATTGCTTGTTTTTGTGATCCTACTAGAATTTATCATTTAGTTCCTTGAAGCTACTTGTTGGTGATGTTGAAGGTCATTTGGGGTTTCTTGTTGTATCCTTTTGGTTTGGAAAGACCTGTGCTTAATGCCTACAGCTGGTTCACCCCGTGGCTCCTTAATTTTGGGTTCCTTGTGAACTTCCCCATCTCTTTCCTGTGGCTTGATGCTCTGCATCGATTGCTTCCTCTGCTTCTATTGGAATCTTTGTAGTTTCCTCATTGTAAGGGGATTTCATGTCCTATGGAGATCCCTAGATTTCTATTTTATTTTTTAGGCCTATGCTATCCCAGCTCCCTAGCACTTCCCTTGCCCTTCTTTGTTGGCTAGTGTTGTAGATGATCTCCTTGGTGTGGGAGGTCACTGATCTATTTGTTTGCAACTTTCCATACCTTCTAGTAGGGTTATTTCAAGTGCCTTTGCTCTAGGACATCCCTGGGATCTACTCCATCCTATTGTTTAGGATGGTTTTTGTTTTGTAGGTCTAGTTTTCTGGCATTTCTTTATCGATTTTTGGTTTTTCCCTGCACGTGACTGTAATTTTTTGTATTTACCCTTCTTTGGAGGGTATTTTCTTTTTCCCACTAATGGGTGGTTAAAATTTGTGTTTAGGTAGGAAATTTCAAGTTTTAAGTTTTCCTAGTTCTTCCTTTTCTCGCTTAACGGGTGGCTCAAATTCGTGGTTGGGCGGAAAGTTCTTTTTTCCTGCTTCAGAAACTTTTTTTTCGTAGATTTCTTGACATCCTTCCTGTTGGATTTCCTGATGTTTTCATTAAGCCTTTCCTTAGGATTTAACTCAAACGTTTCCTCTGGAATTTTTGGTGGCCTTTCCTTCGGCCTTTCCTGTGACCTTGCTTGTGGTCTACTGACCTATTGTAATAAGGTTTTGGGACCCTTTCAAAACCTCTTTTAATAAAATTTTAACTTATAAAAAAAATCTACATAAGAAACTCCACTTACCTTGTGTAGGTTGTGCTTGGGTAGCAAGATTATTGTCTTTACTTTCAATAGTTGGATCATCCTCAAGACTCAGAGCACCAACTCTAGCCAGGTCAATTGGGTCAATATTTTCTGTCCATCAAGTATCATGGACAAAGCTTGGCTAGGAGCAGCTAGGTATTTCAACTATGTTATCTCCATTAACGAAGAAAAGTTGTGCTTTCGATCAGATCTACCCGTATAACTATACTTTCTTATTTTTTGGGGGGGTTTGTTTGTAGAAATAGCGAGGACTATTATCGTGGGGTTCACCAATTCCTGGATTTTGCAAGAAAGAATTCAACGGACCCTGAAAGAACTAGATGTCCATGTCGAAAGTGCTCAAATATGGAAACTCTTGGTTTTTCGGAGGTTCGTGACCACCTGATTTGGCACGGGATTGACAAGACATATACCGAGTTTGTTTTGCATGGAGAACAACCCTCTAGTTTTGACAAATATGCATCGAGCACGTGCTCTACCACTGATGAGGGTCCAATTACCGAAGATGTACAAGATGACATCATTGGAATGGTCAATGATGCATACAGATTGTTCAATGTCAATTGCCCAGAGAGTGGACAAGAACTGCGAGATGATGTTGAGTTCCAATTCATCCTTAGCTTGATGAATATTGTAGCTTGCTCGAAGATGCCAAATGACCATTATACCCAGGTTGTACAAAGTACACAAAGCTATCGATGATCGCTAAATTGTATAATCTCAAAGCAAAACATGGTTGGTCGGACAAAAGCTTTGGTGACTTACTGGAGTTGTTGAAAGATATGCTCCCAATCGACAATACAATTCTAGAGTCCACATATGCGATGAAGAAAATGATGAGGCCATTGGGATTAGATTATGTAATGATACATGCATGCATCAATGACTATATTTTATATTGGAAAGATCATGAAAAGAAGTAAGCTTGCCCAACATGTGGTGCATCTCGATGGAAAGTTGACCCTCATTCACAAAAGGTATGCATTAATGTTCCTACGAAGGTGTTGAGGTATTTCCCCATTATACCAAGGTTGAAGAGAATGTATAGGTAAGGGATTTTATTATATCATTAGCTTTGTTGTGTTTGTTTCTTTCAACATTGTTAGATGTGGTTGAAGTGAGTTGCTTTCTTCTTATAGCTCTACAAAGGTTACAGAGAATATGAGGTGGTATTCCTAGCATAGGAGTTCAGATGGAAATATGTGATATCCAGTTGACTCCTCGATATGGAAAACTATAGATGTTAAGTGGAAATATTTCATCGATGATCCATGTAGTGTACGACTTGCAATGGCAACCGATGGGTTCAACCCTTTTGCTGACTTTAGTATTACTTATAGTTGTTGGCCCATTGTGTTGGTCACTTACAACCTCCCACCATGGATGTGGATGAAGAGGAAATATTCAATGCTCACCTTGTTAATACCTGGTCCCAAGCAACCAGGCAATGATATTGATGTTTATCTACAATCATTGGTTGATGACTTGCATGAACTATGGACTAAAGGAGCAGAAATGTATGATGCATTTTCCAATACTACGTTCAATATGAGAGCAATAATGATGTGGGCCATCCATGAATTTCCTGCTTATGGAAACCTATCAGGATGTATGACAAAGGGAAAGGTAACATGTCCAATATGCGAGGAGAACACCTATGCAGAATATCTTAAATGTAGTAGAAATATCGCTTACATGGGCCACAGGAGATTCCTTCCTCTAGATCATCTATTTCATCATCAGAGGACATCTTTCAATGGCAAACAAGAGCTTGATAAACCACCCAAACCTTTAAATGGGATGGAAATACTAAAAATAGTACAGGGAATTCCACCAAATTGGGGAAAGAGCAACTCAAATAAAAGGAAACACAACATGGATGAGGATAGCATGTTTGTTCCTATAGCAAGATGGAAGAAGAAATCTATATTCTTCAATCTATCATATTGGGAGGTACGACATGCAACTTTATTTTTGTATCTATTGTTATGTCTCTCAATGTCGAGTAATTTTTGTTTGATGTTGCTATCTATGAACAACATCTTCTAGTTCATCACAACTTGGATGTGATGCATGTGGAGAAAAATATCTATGAAAGCCTATTCGAAACACTGCTAGGTATCGATGAAAAGTCAAAGGATGGCAAAAACTCCCATGAGGATTTAAAAAATATGGGTATCAAGAACACATTATGGCTAGTAATGGATGGAAACAAGACATATCTTCCACCAACACCCTACAATCTATCGAAGGTTGAGAAAGAAAGGTTTTGTCGTACACTATACAATATGAAAGTACTAGATGGATATAGTTCGAATATTAGAAAATGTATCTCTATGAAAGAACTTAAGATCCAGGGCCTGAAATCACATGACTACCATGTTCTCATGCAACAACTTCTTTCGATAGTGCTACAACATTTTCTTGATAAGCCAGTGTGACAAACCATTTGTCGGTTGTGCATGTTCTATAAGGATATATGTGCTAAAGTGGTGGATCCCATAAAAATAGAGAAATTATCGATAGAGGTCATGGAGATGTTATGTTTTCTTGAAAAGTACTTCCCCCTTCATTTTTTGATATCATGGTGCACCTAACTATTCACTTGGTGTGGGAGGTACGTCTATGTGGACCTGTACAATATCGATGGATGTACCCTTTCGAGAGGTTTGTATGCATTCATCAGTTTCATAAACCACCATTTTTCTAATTTTTGTAGTGTCTCATCTAATCAAAATTGTTTGTTTCCTTTCTTAGAATTATGAATATTTTTAAGGGCTATGTAAAGAACCGAGCTAGGCCCAAAGGTTGTATTGTTGAACATTATCTTGTCGAGGAATCTATTTCATTATGTGTGGACTACATGAGAGGTACGAAAGTAATTGGTGATCACCTTGGTCGCAATGAGGTATGGAGTGATGAGGATGAAGAAACTATAATCGATGGGAGGCCTTTGTCTAGTGGTGAAGACTTTGATTTGGATGAAACTTCTTATGAGCAAGCCCATCGATGCATTCTCTTTAACATGGATGAAGTTCAGCCTTGGGTAGAGTAAGTAGATGTTTATTTGTTGTTATTATATATGGTAGAATATTAATTAGATCCAACTAAGCTTGACAAAATTTGGGCCAAATCAGGAAGCACCTGAAGAGTATCAAGGAATCCAACCCCCATGCAGTGAGAGATGAAGGGGTGTTGCAAAAAATCCATAATCAGACATTCATCACTTGGCTACGAGATCAGGTTATTGTTTGCTCTCTTGAATATGATCTTCGATATTTATATTGATTGTCATGTACTGAATGTCATGTAATGTTCTACAATCATATTTAAACTATTCTTCTTTATTTTAGTTTCATGGAGATGGAATGCAACATAATGACAATGACTCCAACACAATAAAATGGTTGGCACATGGTTCGAGGAAAGTTGCAACCAAACATTCAGGCTATTTGATCAATGATTATAGATTTCATATCAAAGACAAAGAGGACCAAAGAACAACTCAAAATAATGGTGTGTGTGTCGATGCTACTACTTTGTGTAGAGCAAGCACAAAAGACACAAACCCGATGCTTCAAACAATCACATATTATGGTGTTATTAGGGAAATAATCTTGTTGGATTACTATCAGTTTTGATACCCCCTATTCAAATGTGACTGGGTGAATGTTCTTGATACGAGGAATGGATGTAGAAAGGATGAAATGGGCTTCACACTGGTCAACATGAACAGATTACTTGGTCGAGATAGACTAAAAGATGATCCATTTATCCTAGCATCGCAAGCCAGACAAGTCTTTTATGTAAATGATCCACTTGATACCAGTTGGTATGTGGTTCTCACATCACCTCCAAGAGGGATCAAAGACATTGAAGCATACGAGGCAGAATATGTCAGTGTCTCTAGAGCAACAAATTTTGTTGGACCTAAAACTGCACAAGATGAAAATGCAAACGATGACAACATTCAATATGTCCATGAAGAATGTGAGGGTACATGGTTGGAAGCCTAATTATTGTACTTCAAAAGTAGTTATAATTAATGGAAATAATTAACGAGTGTTGTTAGACATTTTTTGTTCTATTTTTAGAAAATGCTAGTAGATAATTAATGGGCAGCCAAGCTAGGAGTGAGGCGAGTAGGTATCCTGAGCATGAGGTTGGCCAATCAGATACAAGAAGGTAATTTGGTAAAAAAGAGAGAGAATGCAAGTGTTGCTAGGGCATTAGGATTAAGAGTCTAATCATGCATGCATGTTGTAATGTGTTGAAATGAAGGTTTATTGTGTTGAGTGAGTGTTAGTTATGAAATTGATGTTTCATGTTTGACTCTTAGTCCTAGTCCTTAGCAACAGTACTTGATTTGCATAGATGGATATTTATGTATCTGATGGAAGTCTCAGGATACCCTCTCACCTCATCTCTGATGGTTGGGGTGGGTAGGGATGTTTAGACATCTACCCATTATATGGAGGGCTCAGGTTGTCCATTCACCTATATCTGTAAATAAGAATTGCACTTGAAATAAGAATTTTCCATTTACATATATAATCATAACTAATTTCTTTATTGCTTGCTTTTGTACATGTAAGAGGTGCAATAGATCATTGTTGTTCATAAATAATAACTTGGTTTTCATCCAACAATCTAAGAGAAAATAATAACTTGGTTTGCAACTTCTTTTCAGCCATACTTCTAACTCACTCTATCCAATGTGTGCAAGGTATTGAGCCAACTTCTTGATTTTTGTCTTTGTTTTCTAATTGTTTATGATTATATCATATTTCTATTTATTTCTTGCACAATTTCAACCAACTTAAGATGGTGATTTGATAATTTGGTTAACACAATGTTTGAGTGAAAAACTGGTAGTTCAGAGGCAAGGTGTATTGTAACTATATTATTGAGTATTAAGAGAAGTCACCATCCAATAATACTTTGCTTTTATGCATTGCTTTAGCAATTTCAATAAAGTTTTTCAATATGTTTATTGTTCATTGTTGGAATTTGATATATTTGCATGTATTAAATTGATTTATGATCGGAGATTATTATCATGTGAATATTACAGTATTTTGCAAATATATTTTTAGAGTAAAATTGTAACTATATGTATTTGGAAAGTAAATTGTTCATTGTTGAAGTTTGATATATTTACATGTATTGAATTGATTTATGATCCAAAGATTATTATCTTTTGAATATTACAGGATTTTGTTAATATTTTCTTAGAGTAAAACTATATCTTTTGAATATTAGAGTATTTTGTTAATATTTTATTAGAGTAAAATTGTAACTATATGTATTTGGAAAGTAACAAGTTATACAGTTCTATCATCATGAATCATTTCTAGCTAGTAGATATAACAGTATTTTTGTATTCTTTCATCCTCAACATTGGAGGAATGAGAACAGATTAAATTTTCACATATATTTTTTTGAAATTAGTGGTTTACTATGGGACATCCCCTATTGGTTTTCAGTTGCTCTTTGCTCTTATACACTACAAATATAGACATAGTTATAGCACATGAAAATGAAACAATGGGAGCTAGAATTTTTGTTTTACTCTTTGGAGTGGGCATTGTTTCCAAAGTTGCCAAAGCCTAAGTTGGATATTATTATTTTTCATGAGTTCAATGTAACCTCCAATTGCTTATTTCTAATGAATTTGATATTTTTTAAGATCAATAAGAGGGTTTTCAAGCCATCCAATTCCTCTTACAAAACTCCTATTAAAACTTCATAGACACATGAATACACTCAACTGGTATAATCGTATTCAAGGTAGTGATGAGGCAGAACATTGCCTCATACAAAGACTGCTTTTGATAACTTATTAAACTATTTGGAACTACTTATGATATGTTTTTGTACTAATTTTAGTGATACTATGCATTATATGATGATGTTTGCATATTGGAATGATAAAGTGCATATGACCTATTTTGACTAATTTATCTATGTTTTATAATCTGTTTCAATTGTATGTTTTAGTATATTTTGCATTAAATTAGAATTGTAATATGAAGGTACTGATATCTATTTAGTTTTGTGCTTCTTTTACAAATTTTCCCCACCATTCACCCATTTTGAATAATCTAAAGGCGCCAAATACTTTGTCAGCAGTTGACTGTGTAGAAAACAAGAATTTTTCCATACAAATTCCAGCCAGTTGTACATATACAACATGGCTTGGAATTTGTCCACTCCAACTCATACAAAAGGTGGAATCAGTCATCTGGGTACCTATGGAGGTTATTTCTGCCATCACAACTGGTCACACATGCTTCTGTTGCATGAATTAATGCCAACTCTGTTCTGCTGCCTGATATTCTGGAGCAGCTCCGGAATGAGCGCAGAAGACATAAATTTGGTCAAATGCATCTTTAATTGCAGTAAAAGGGAGGTAAACGATGGTTGCAACTATTCTAGGGACCTCCCTATCCTTTCCAACACCTGTCCCTCACCAGATAAAGCCAGCAGCTGGAATGGATAAGGTTTAATGGATCAGATCCCTACATTTTTGGGAAACACAGTCCTGCAACAGTTGTAACAGTCCTGTATTGAAGCACCAAACCTTATCATTGTTGTACCTTGCTAGTATAAATAAAGTGCTCCCATTTGGTTGAGCATATAGGATAGAGGATATAGGTGCTAGGAGATAGAGCAGTCCAAGTGTTGTAATTGTGTACTACAGCAGATCAGTAGTCTGCAAAACTTCCCCTGCACTACTGATATGTTGAGAATGAAATAAAGGTGCAATATTTGTCATTCATGTTTGCTTCTGAGTTCAGTGTGAGGATTTGATAGTGTAGAGCAAGTACTTTTTCCCTCTTTTGGTTCAGGAAGCAAGGGCCACTTCCAGGCCCAGAAGAGGGATTATTCCTCGCAGAATTCTGCTAATTTCTTGCTGCAGCAGGTCAGCAGGAATCTGACAGCTTTTTGAATTAAACTTCATCTAACATGTGGCACATGAATGCATTATAGTTGAGTCATCTAGGATAGATTTTATAGCATAACATTTCCTGTTTCAGCTTCTGCATTCTTAATCATTTCCATTTGCATCAGAGAATTTCTTGTCAATTCAGATTTGCTATAGATTCTGCAATATTTGCTTACCAGCCTTTGAATTTCATCATTGTATTAGGTTTCATTTTCTGCAGGTGTGAAGTTTCAATTCTAAAAAGTTTCATTGTTGTTATAGTTAATTCTGTGATTTCAATTTTGTTATTTTAAAATTTTGTCAACTAAATTATGTCATTTTCAATAGTTCAGATTTGCTTTTTCTGCAACTATGTGAATTTCAATTATGCAAGGATAAGTAGGCACTCAGTTTTAGTTTCTAGGAGATTAAAAGGGACACCTGACACCCCCAAACACTAACTATTCCATGAATAAGGCCATGATCTAGATGAACACTTAAAATCACTTGTTTTTCCTATCGTATATAGCCTTGGACACCGCCCTGGATTGACACATAATGATTAAATGATGAAGAGTTGATGACACTCATCATTTTTGGCACCATTTTCGGGGAAGCTTAGGTGTTGTTAGGAGAGGTCTAGCAGTCCAAAAACTATCCTGTTTTAGGAAATAGTTTTTGGAAACCTGAGGTTTAGTTCATTTAGTAAATAGGCATGAATGCATAGGCCAAGAGACGAAAGAGGAAGGTTTATCAGAACTGGCTCTTTTCCACCAAGGCGTTCTTCATGATCAGGTGAATATCTGCCTATGTATGAACTTCCTGAAAGACTTAAAAGAGAATCATCTTCTTCATCAACTAAAATTGTAGGATCTTTGCAAGAAGAGCTCTTAGAGGCACTTGCTTCTAGACATACCCATAGGGTTGATCCATCTGAACCAGTTGAACAAATTAAAACTGAAGAAGCACCTATGGTAGAACAAGGAGAACGTGATAGGGACATTGTTGGTCATGATGTTGACAATCCTCCTATTAGAACTTTTGAATACCCTATTCATCTGAATCCTACTCAAAATGCTCCTATGAAAACAATTTCACCCTCAATATTGCCAATATTTAGGGGAGTTTTTTTGAAGATCCTGATCAATTTTTATTTGAATTCAAAGTTCTATGTCAGACTTATGACTATGTCAATGACAACCAGAAATTGAAGTTATTTCCCTCTACACTTAAAGATGCAACCTTACGATGGTTTATGAGCCTTGAACCAGATTCAATCCACACTTGGGATCAAATGGAAACTGCATTTTTGGATAAGTATCAGGAGTATTGTAGAGTGAGAAATAGGAAGGATGAGTTATTTTAGATAAGACAAGAAGAGGATGAAAACTTAGAGGATTATCTTGATAGATTTACCTTTATCCAAAAGAGATGTGGTCCTGTGGAAACTGACTTATTAAAAACTATATTTTTGAGAGGTTTGCAAGATGACTCCAGAGAAGTATTGGACTTAATGGGAAAAGGAGATATAAACCAGCTTGATATTAATGATATTGTAGAGTTGTGCAGAAATTATTCCTACACTAGGCAAAGAAGAAGGAAAAGGAATCCTGGTAATACTGATATAAAATATTTGATGGAGGAAATGGCTAACATGAAAACTGATATTCTTGTTCAATTAAATACTGCATTAGGGGAAAGGAATGCAAAATCTAATTCTTCACCACCCCTAGCTATCTATTGTCCTAGATGCAGGAATAAGCATGCCCTACATGATTGTCCTTTGGATAGAACCTCTATCTCAACTATTTGTGGCATTTGTTCAAAAGAGCATAACACTGATAAGTGCCATCTCCTACCTCACCTTAAAAATGTTTTGCAAACCCAAACTGAAGAACTTAATGTTATTGGGCAGAGGCCAGGAGGCAACTTTTCACAATACCAGAATGCCCCTCATTTTCCTACAAGTTGGGGATAAAATCCTTGGAATATGCCTTGGGGATATTCAGAACCACCTTCACAACCATGGAATCAATCTTGGTCAGCCCCTCAAGACTGGTCACATTCTGGTTGGAATCAACCATGGAATCCTATTAATCCACCTTGGACACAGAATCAACAATCTAGGCAGAGATGGGGGCCACAATACCCATCATATCAAGGGTAGCAGAGGTATCAAGGACAGACTCAAAACCTATTGCTAGCTCCTAATCAGAACTTTCAAGGAAGAATGCCACCACAACAATCACAACCAGTTAAGCAACCTCCACTTCCAACTCAGCCTATGGCTAACCCCAATAACAATAGACAAGCAACCCCTATTTATGGAGCTGAGTCTGAAGAGACTATTGCAGTCCATGTCCTTGACTGTAGTAACATCCAGTTACATTCAAGGAAGGTTTTACCTGACCCTGCACCACCCACTATTGAAGAAATTGATGGAAAGCAAGAATTTTCAAGTCTAGAAAAACCACAAATAGAGCAAAAAGAAGGAAAAATAGAAAGTTTACAAGGAAAAATTGAACCTGCCTCAACAGACCTTTCGTATCCTGAAAGGTTTGACCACACTATCACTCCTCCTGAATCAGAATTAATCATAGAATTGAGGAAAATGTCTATCTCACTCCCTTTGTTATAGGCAATAAAGGATGTACCTCTGATTAAGAAAACCATTCAGGAGTTGTGCATTAGGAAACCTGGCAGGAAGAAGAAAGCCTTTCCTAAGATTATGCAAGTAGAAGGTAAGTTGGCTGACCTGCTCTCTGGAAAACTAGTACCCCCAAATATGGTGATCCAGGGAGTCCAGTAGTTACAATTACTATTGGGTTAGTTCAAATTCCAAATGTACTTATTGATTTAGGAGCTGCAATCAACGTGATGACTAAGGAAACCATGCAAAAATTGCAGCTCAATAATCTTAGTCCTACTACCACAATTTTGGAAATGGCAGATAGGTCAGTGGCCAAACCGGAAGGAATTCTGGAGGATGTTGCCATTGAAGTGTCTTCTTGGGAATATCCTATAGATTTCTTAGTATTGCAGACCTAGAAACTCAGCTAATGGCTATCCTATTATTCTAGGACGACCTTGGCTTGCCACTGCAGCTGCATTTATAGACTGCAGGTCAGGTGAGATGACTATTTCAAATGGTGTAGACCTGAAAAATATTTCCTTGTATCCACCAACCCAACCTTCAGCCAAATTTTTTGGACAGATATGGTATCCTGAGTCCGATGAAGAACAGGAAACTATTGTCACCTTGGCCACCATTGTAGTAAAGGAACATATTGAAGAACTTAATTCACTAGAAAGAGAAATCTTTGAACATGAAATAGTTTTGGTGAAAACATTGCAAGAAGAAGGCCTTAGGGATGATCAAATTCTTGTCCATCATTTGTTATGGAAATATGAAGAACAAACTGCTGAACATCTGTCATCTATTCCACTACAAGAAAGCTCCTTCACATTGCCACATGGATGGCATCATCATCTTCTGACTTCTTTCACCTGTCCTATGCAAATGATCCCATCAGGTATCACATTTACACCAGAATCAAGAGTATTTCATACTCTGCAGCCACATCATTGTCCCTTAAATGCTTTAATCAGTAAATATGAGGCTGTCAACTCTGTTTATCCAGGGATTAAGCAGATTGAGATACAACCAGGAAAGTTTTTGAACATTAATAGTTGGTTGACTAATAAGCAAGAAGCCAAATTATTTGTTGTTTTGTAGAGACATGTTCAGGCTTTTGCTTGGAGTTATAAGGACATGACTGGCATTCACCCTGATGTGTGTACACATAGAATATACACTGAAGATGTTAAACCTGTGAGACAACCTCAAAGACGTTTGAACCCTGCTTTGAAAGATATTGTCAAGGAAGAAATTGAAAAGCTTTTAGATGTAGGATTCATCTATCCAATATCAGACAGTAGATGGGTTTCTCCATTAGTCATTGTTCCAAAGAAAAATGGGAAAATGAGAGTGTGTGTGGATTACAGAGAGTTAAATAAGGTAACACATAAGGACCATTTCCCATTACCTTTCATAGACCAAGTATTAGACACCCTTGCTGGCAAGAAATTTTTTCTATTTTCTTGATGGATTCAAGTGGTTATAATTAGATACAAGTTGCACCCGAAGACCAAGAGAAAACTACTTTCACATGTCCTTGGGGAACCTTTGCTTATAGGGTTCTACCTTTTGGTTTATGTAATGCTCCAACAACATTTCAAAGAGTTGTTTTGGCCATATTCTCTGATTTGACAAATGAGAGTGTAGAAATTTACATGGATGATTTCACAGTATTTGGGGATAGTTTTGAATATACTTTGGAACAACTTGAAAAAGTTTTAATACGTTGTGAAACATACCATTTGTCTCTTAATCCTGAGAAATGCTTCTTAATGATGGAGGAAGGGATTGTCCTTGGTCATCATATCTCCTCTTATGGGATCAAGGTTGATCCTAAAAAGGTGGAAGTCATCAAAAACCTTCCTCCTCCAAAAACTCAAACTGATGTGAGGAGTTTCTTGGGACACATTGGTTTCTACCGCAGATTTATTGCCAATTTTAGTACCATAGCCAATCCAATGTTTGCATTACTAATGAAAAATTCTGAATTTTCTTGGTCTACTGAGTGTCAAAAGTCTTTTGAGGAATTAAAAGAAAAGTTAACAACTCCCCCTGTATTGAGAGGACCTAATTGGGAATTGCCCTTCCATATTCAAACTGATGCTTCCAATACTGCTATTGGAGCTGCATTAGGGCAAATTGACAATGGGGAGCATTATGCCATTTATTACATCAGTAAAAACTTGACAAGAGCTGAAAAGAACTACACTACTACTGAGAAGGAATTCTTAGTTGTAGTATATGCTATTAATAAGTTTCGACACTATATCACAGGATATCAGGTATTCATTCATACAGATCATGCTGCCATTAAATACCTGATGAATAAACCTCTGGTTAGTGCAAGAATTATTCGTTGGTTAATACTATTGCAAGAATTTGATATCACTATAGTTAATAAACCAGGGAAAGCTAATGTAGTTGCAGATTTTCTGTCAAGATTGCCAAATGAAGATACAGGAGAGTTGGTTGAAGATGCATTTCCTGATGAGAAACTATTTGCTATTTCTGTGCAGTCTCCATGGTTTGCAGATATAGCTAATTATTTGGCTACAGGAAAAATTCCTCTTCACTTTACTCCTAAACAAAGGAAATAGTTAATCAAGCAAAGTTCTTCTTTTAAATGGATAGGAGGTTTACTTTTCAAATGCAGTCCTGACCATGTTTTGCATAGGTGCATCCGCAAGGATGAGGTATATGATATCCTACGGGCATGTCATGATGAACCTTCAGGAGGACACTATTCAGTCAAGAGTACAATTCGGAAGATCTTGGGTACTGGTTATTACTGGCCATCTTTGCATAAAGATGTGAAAAATTATGTTAGACATTGTGATGCATGCCAAAGGATGGGAAAACCTACCTTCACTAGTGAAATGCCATTACAACCTCAAGTAGGAACAAAACCATTTGAGAGGTGGGGGTTAGATTTTGTAGGACCCATTGACCCTCCTTCCCAAGGGAAAGTGCATATCTTGGTATGTACTGACTATGTAACCAAATGGGTAGAAGCCCATGCTTTTAAGCATGCTCGAGAAGAAAAAGTTGTTGATTTCCTGTATTCATAGATTTTCCTGCATTTTGGGGCCCCACAATCCATCACCACTGATCAGGGACCTCAGTTTACCTCAAAAGTTGTTGAAGCCTTTACAAAGCTATATGAAATCAAACACCGAAAATCCTCACCTTACCATCCACAAGCCAATGGCCAAGTTGAAGTGACAAATAGGGAATTAGAGAGGATCTTAACCAAAACTATAGCAGCCCATAGGAGGAATTGGGTGGAGAAGTTACCTGAAGCAATTTGGGCTTATAACACCACTTGGAAATCCACTACTGGATTTACTCCCTATGAATTGGTTTATGGTAAAAAGCCTCTTTTGCCTATTGAGTTTGAATTACTAACTCTTCGAACTGCTTTAGAAGTTGGTATTGATTTGTCACAGGCACAAACGGACCAGATTCTGTAGCTCAATGCATTGGATGAGCTAAGGAGGGATGCATTGCACCAGACCGAGGTGATCCAGTCACAACGCAAGTTGTGGCATGATAGTCATATCCAACAACGGAAATTTCAACAAGGCGATTGGGCTTTGTTGTTTGACTCATGATATGAAGACTATCCTGGCAAGTTGCAGACTCGATGGCTCGGACCTTATCAGGTTGAGGAGGTATTTGCAAATGGAGTTGTACGTCTTTCACCAATAGATGATTCAAGAAGGAAGATGGTGGTTAACGGTCATCGTCTTCGGATATATCACCAACCGTTAACCAAGGAGGAGTTTCTCAAGCAAGTAGGAAACTTGGATGTATCAGTATTGGAAGAAACCACTTCTTCCAAGATGGACTCAATCAAGTGACATGAACCAAAA
Source organism: Wollemia nobilis (assembly GCA_028583015.1). Lineage (NCBI taxonomy): Eukaryota > Viridiplantae > Streptophyta > Pinopsida > Araucariales > Araucariaceae > Wollemia > Wollemia nobilis. Next base: position 4,023,463 of record JAQPPZ010017205.1, read on the forward strand.
TATATAAAAATAAAAAAATAATAAAAATATATATATATAAAATAATAATTCAGAATGTGAAAACCTCTTTGAGGCGCATCTGAATTGGGCTTACATGAAAACCAGTTTTTTTGGCATGTTTGCCTCATAGACCCACCACCATTCCATTCATTCTCACCATTATTTCACTATTTACCATTCCATTCATTCTCACCATTGTTTCACTATTTACCATTCCATTCATTCTCACCTCTATTTCACTATTTTCCAGATTGCACCTGTTACACTCTATGAGGAGTCAACTTAAAATCAGTAGAAAACAACATTTGTACAAAATATAGATAGAATGGTTTCTTCAGGTATGTGCCTTTTTCTATTTTAATATTGTAAATATTTATTATGTAGTGTATGATATCCCTAGTTAGTATAAAGCATACATAAGGTCTGGTTCCAAAAAGTTATCAAGATAGTCTAAGGCAAAAAAGGCTCTTCAAATGCTCTTGAAAGGTATTGCTCTAGAATGAACCTGCTACACATAACAAGTTTTCGAATGAAGAAGCTTTAGAATTAGCTTTGAAATGAAAAGGGTATATGCTCTGGAATGGACTATGTGATAAAACCGATTGGAATGAATTAACAAAAAGGTTAATTCATTAATCTCCAGAATCACGTGGCTAAAAAGTCAAATAAATTAAATTTTTTGAAGGTTTTGTGCCAATTGGGTTGGAAATAGTATTTGGAACGCAGGTTTCAAATTCAAGTTCCAAAGAAAATATTTGAGGAGGCATGGAGTTTCAAATACTACAGCATGTGACCACTATGGCACACGATTCAAAATCTATTTAAAAGAAGAACTTTCATAAAAATTTAATTATCCCATATCACTCCCAGCAACTGTAATTATACGATGACATGCAACAACATCCATTAATGATAACTTCTGCATGCAATAACTTGCCACCACATTCCAATTTCACATTACCTAGCATGTTTGGAAGTTATTCTAGAACTGCACTCATTTACTCTTCACCCTCGAGCATTACTCTTTATAAACTCAAGTATTTCAAAAGCTGAAAAAAACCTACTTTAAAATTTTTAGGCCTAAGATACGCAGAACACCAATCATTGATAATGGGAGGACAGAAGAATAAAATTGAGCCGGATAACATAGAATATTTGCAAAAATATGGGGAGTCCATGCAAATTTTTACTAAAGGGGGATTTCTGCCCTTCTTGCGCAAGTTCGATGGGTATTCAGAAGGGTTGGTTACTGAGTTTGCACGTACCTTCTGCAACAACCAAATTCATATCAGTGGCATGACCATCCAGGTAAGCCCCAAAATTCTCAGTCAGGTTATTGAATTGTCATTGCATGGGGTTCAAATTGGAAAATTAGGGAAAAATACTTTAGTTGAACTTGTAAATCAATTCAGGGGAAATGAGGATAGGCCCATTGAGTTTATATTGAGTAATAATATCTGCAAGGGGGTCAAAAGAACAAGTTTACAACCTCCTTGGGATGAAGTTGTAGTATGGGTCATTAGGTTTTTGACCTGCGATGGGCAATTCCCTATCCTCTCTGGACATCATATGAGAATTCTAACCCATCTTCGCCATGGCAACACGAACCCTGAGTTTAGGGTAAACCTTCCTCTATATTTATATCAAGAGTTGGTAAATATGGCCAAAAAGTACCAAGCAGGAAGAGGGTCTCCCAAACACCATGGCCTAATCAAGATTATATGTAGACATCACTTCAGGGGAAACCCTAGAAGCTTTGATAGGTTTTTTCGTGCATGGAATGAGTTGATTGAGGAAGAGGCAGTTGAAAGCCCTAGATCTGAAGAAGAGGTAGAGGTTGAAGGACCTGAATCTGAAGCAGAAATAGAAATTGAAAGTTCTGAACATGAAATTGAAATTGAATCCTCTAAAAAATGAAATTCCCTCCTCACCACAGGGACCTCCATCCTCCAGGACGAGGAAGCAAAGAGAGAAATAGTCTAAGATTGATCCTGTAGGAAAGAGGAGGAAGGTTACATTTTTTGAAAATGTAACTATTTTTCCCACTCAGTCCATTGAGCAATTTGGAAGTTCAAGCAGGGAAGGGCAGATGGAGAAGGGAACACCTAAAGCAGACCCTACCCTAGGATTGACAAGCTCTATTTCACAATCTAAAAAGAAACAAAAGCAATCAACTTCAGGATTGAGAAGGTCTTCAAGACTTCAGAAATCCACCAACATAGGTGATGTGGAAAAGGAAGAAGGAACTGCACATGTTGATACCCTACAGGTGAAAGAAACTATGGAGAAAGTTGAAGATATAAGTACCAAGGGCATGGATAGTGCAATAGATATGGCTATGCCTACAATGTCCCTCAATTACCCACCAGATTCAGAAGATAGAACCATAACAGAAGAAGCAGAGGGACACACCACTATTGCAGAAATGTCTGCACCACTTGTGGATTATTCAGATTTTGAGGAAGAATCTGAGGCAGCTGAGGAAGGGAAAGATGATTTGAGCACTAAAGAGGAAGAAGAAATAGACATAAAGACTCAGTTGCATGCAGCTAGGAGTGTCATAAAAACTCAGACATGATGGATTGAAAAGAGTGAAGCTTCCCTGAAAGAGAAAGATGATACTATCGCTAAGTTATGGCAAGAGATAGAGACTGTAAAGGCTAGGTTAACACTTCTAGAGTAGCAGCCTCCTTAGTATGACTCAGGGGATGAATTAGCTAATATATTACTGAACTTAGCTGGCAATCCTGAAAGAAACTCACCTGTCAGAGCTGCAATAGAAGAAGAAGAAACAATGCAAGAAGTACAACAGGCTCAAGATCAAACAAGGGATGGACATCCAGAAGTACTTGTGCAGGTTTTTAAAGATCCATAGCAGCTGAGTGAACCAATAGCACATACAGAGACAAAAATAGTAGTACAAGAAGAGGTAAGACCACAGTCTCCTCAAGACCTTGATAATTTGAATGCACCTGAGATTGAATTGGTAGAAATTGGAACACAAACAGAACCTCCTACAATTGGAAAGGTGGATATAGGCATCCAGGTTAATATCATTCCTCAAATGCAACCAATTGTTAGATCACCAGACACAATCACACTTGCAAAATATAATGAATATGTGGCATATTGGATGGCAAAATGTCATCAATTAGAAGGAAAGGTCTCATCATTACAGACCTTAACAAAAGAGTTAGAACAAAAAAATTTAGAAATTGAAAAATTGAAGGAACAAGTGCAGGACGTATGCCAGATTGCAGAATGTATGGTTCAGTGTCGGAGGCCAGCCAGATTCTATAGCTTAATGTTAAAGGAGAGATACCTCCATTGGCAAATGATGAGGGTCACTTCTGGTCTCTCTCACAAATTGGAAACACCTGGTGAGTTTCTGGAAGCTTTTTGGAAAAGTTCTGTAGAACACCAGAATCTGCTATGTGAGTTATTCCTACACAATTTATTTTTGCCAATAGAAGTTATCTTCCTTCCCCATGTCTTCACTGGTGATCTTCAGCTTAGGGCTTTTCAGTCTACACTCTAGAATCAAATATATTGGGAGCAAGAAAAGAAAACCAGCAAAGCCATGGAATTACAGGTAGTTTTGCTCATTAGGCATGTTCACCTGAACCATAGGACCTCCACTAGTGAGCACTATACTCTAATGAGGGATGACAGAGTAAGAAAAATGTATCTGGGGAACTTGTAGAAATGCATAGATGGTTTTCAAACCTTTTGTGCAACATCTTTTGCTGATGCTTTATCAGCTTGCAAAAATAGATGGGGAGAGTTACCTATATCACTGCAGAAGAGAGAACCCATCTCACCAAATAACCTGATGTGGTCTAGAAGAAGGGCAGAATGTATAATCCAGACCATATTTGAGGTAAAGGAGCAATGGATAGGTCTCAGGTACAGGAATCCAATAATTATCACCCCTGTTCCATATTTCTTTGATAATGACCCTCAATCAGATGATCAATTCCAGGAGTGGCTCAGGGAGATTAAAGAGCACAAAGGATATTACAAGGTTGGAAGCAGACTATGGAAATATGTTGAGCGCTATCTTGACATAGATCTTTGTGTTGCTATAGCAGAACATAATGCATGAGGACATGCATTGCAATAGGTTGGGGGGAAATGATGAGGCAGAACATTACCTCATACAAAGACTGCTTTTGATAACTTATTAAACTATTTGGAACTACTTATGATATGTTTTTGTACTAATTTTAGTGATACTATGCATTATATGATGATGTTTGCATATTGGAATGATAAAGTGCATATGACCTATTTTGACTAATTTATCTATGTTTTATAATCTGTTTCAGTTGTATGTTTTAGTATATTTTGCATTAAATTAGAATTGTAATATGAAGGTACTGATATCTATTTAGTTTTGTGCTTCTTTTACAAAGTTTCCCTACCATTCACCCATTTTGAATAATCTAAAGGTGCCAAATACTTTGTCAGCAGTTGACTATGTAGAAAACAAGAATTTTTCCATACAAATTCCAGCCAATTGTACATATACAACATGGCTTGGAATTTGTCCACTCCAACTCATACAAAAGGTGGAATCAGTCATCTGGGTACCTATGGAGGTTATTTCTACCATCACAACTGGTCACACATGCTTCTATTGCATGAATTAATGCCAACTCTGTTCTGCTACTTGATATTTCGGAGCAGCTCCGGAATGAGCGCAGAAGACATAAATTTGGTCAAATGCATCTTTAATTGTAGTAAAAGGGAGGTAAACGGTGGTTGCAACTATTCTAGGGACCTCCCTATCCTTTCCAACACCTGTCCCTCACCAGATAAAGCCAGCAGCTAGAATGGATAAGGTTTAATGGATCAGATCCCTACATTTTTGGGAAACATAGTCCTGCAACAGTTGTAATAGTCATGTATTGAAGCACCAAACCTTATCATTGTTGTACCTTGCTAGTATAAATAAAGTGCTCCCATTTGGTTGAGCATATAGGATAGAGGATATAGGTGCTAGGAGATAGAGCAGTCCAAGTGTTGTAATTGTGTACTACAACAGATCAGTAGTCTGCAGAACTTCCCCTGCACTACTGATATGTTGAGAATGAAATAAAGGTGCAATATTTGTCATTCATGTTTGCTTCTGAGTTCAGTGTGAGGATTTGATAGTGTAGAGCAAGTACTTTTTCCCTCTTTTGGTTCAGGAAGCAAGGGCCACTTCCAGGCCCAGAAGAGGGATTATTCCTGCCAAAATTCTGCTAATTTCTTGTTGCAGCAGGTCAGCAAGAAATTCGACAGCTTTTGCATGGTTAATATTAATTTAGAATCCATAGAACATGTGGCACATGAATGCATTATAGTTGAATCATCTAGAATAGATTTTAAGCATAATATTTCCTATTTCAGCTTTAAGCATTCCTAATCTCGTATTTCATTTGCATCAGAGAATTTCTTGTCAATTCAGTTTGCTATAGATTTGCAATATTTGCTTACCAACCTTTGAATTTCATCATTGTCTTAGGTTTCATTTCTACGAGTGTGATATTTCAATTCTGAAAAAGTTTCATTGTTGTTATAGTTAATTCTGTGATTTCAATTTTGTTATTTTAAATTTTGTCAACTAAATTATGTCATTTTTGCAATAGTTCAGATTTGCTTTTTCTGCAACTGTGTGAATTTCAATTATGCAAGGATAAGTAGGCACTCAGTTTTAGTTTCTAGGAGATTAAAAGGGACACCTGACACCCCCAAACACTAACTATTCCATGAATAAGGCCATGATCTAGATGAACTAAAAATTAAAATGCTTGCCTTTCCTTTCGTATATAGCCTTGGACACCGCCCTGGATTGACACATAATGATTAAATGATGAAGAGTTGATGACACTCATCAGGTAATTAATTGTTATTTTTATTATGAGTAGTGTCTGGCATGCATTTGTGAAGGCATGGCTACTCTTGTATAATCACTAACAAGTGGAACTCAAATGGACACAAGAGTAAAAAATTATAATGAATGCTCCAAGAAGATCTTAATTCAAGCCATCAATAACCATATTTGTACTACCTTATTATATTTGATGCTTAGGTGGAACTGTCATAGGTATATTGACCTCTTTTGATGAAATTCATTTTAGACTTTACTTTCTATATACTGGAATTGCAAGGGTCTATAATCAATATGTATGATTCTTCCATTGCTCAAAATATAATGTTTTCACTAACAACATGCTTGGAACATGACATGGAGTTCTTTGTCATATGCAAGATACCTTTAGAATATATAATTGAATATCTCACTTAGTAGGCAACAAGATGCTTAAGTTGAGCAATAAATGTGCCAAGTGCATATGTTGATAGTTTCTATCTCAAATTATTGTTGCAGATCCAAAAATGTAAATATTAGTGCCAAGCTAAGTCAATGAATCAAGTGTCAAAATGCTCTTCATGGTACCTCAGTCCACATGAGATTTGATTTTGATTTTCCTTTTCTCACTTAATTTAAGTGCCATGATGGTTGTTGTAGATTCAATAAGGTAAGTATTAGTGCCAAGCTAAGTCAATGAATCAAGTCTCAGAATTTTCTTTGTGGTACCTCAATCCACATGAACTTTAGTTTGGCTCTTTTGTTTCTCATTTAATTTAAGTGCCACGATGGTTGTTGCAGATCCAAAAAGGCAAGTATTAGTGCCAAGCTAAGTTAGTGAGTCAAGTCTTAAAATTCTCTTTGTGGTACCTTAGTCCACATGAAATTTGGATTGGATTTTCCTTTTCTCACTTAATTTAAGTGTCATGTGATGTGGAAGAAGCCTATCACAAACTAATCATAAAAATAAGTTAGACCTAAGAATATACAAAGCTCTATGAAGGTCATTTGTGTAGGCTAGTCTCAAATTGTCTAATTTTTTAACATGAAATACTTATTGATAATGCAACTAAAACATTTGATTTTTGCATACCAAACAAACACTTTTCCAAGTTGGTATCCAATTAGTGTTTATATAGGGTGTCATGAACTTGCCCAACATGCTCCATTTTTTCCTCTCATGTTTTGTTGAAGAGTAAAGACATGTGTTGAGTAGGTAGACAAGCTACAAATAATTCAGTCAATAGTACCAGAACTTCTATCATTCAAAATGAATTTGGTTAGGTCCAACAACTCAAAATACTTGGATGTAAATCTTGTCTTCCACCAACCTAACTCAAGGTTGATATTAATAAAATAGTTGTCATCTCTAAGTTGATTCAAAAATTAATTGGGTACCTATTTTTCAAAATGATTTTATTAAAAACTTTATATTCAATAAAACTCTTGCAAGGTGATGCACTCAATTGTATGTATCCCTTTTATATCAACTCTTTAATACAGTGCTTGATCTCACCATTCCAAAATATAAAATTGGTTCAAAGGACCATCTAACAAGGATTTCCAAGAAACTACATCTATCAAGTGCTTCACTTGAAAATGCAATAATACCAACTTAGATGTTGAAAATATATCCTTGTATTCTACTATTGGTTGATCAACCCATCTTTGTTGGATCACTCAAGAACATAGAGTTGTAGTAGTATTTCCATAATTATGTGATTTGATCATCAAAAGAATCAGCCTTCTTGGTAGCATGAGCCACCTCTGTTCTCCCTATAAAATTGATCTCACAAAGTGAGGACTTTTCCTTGACACCTTGACTAGTAGACACCATGACACTACCACATGTTGGGCTACTCAAGGAGGATCTCTATATTTGAATTGTTTTATTTTATATGAAAGTCTAGGATGCTAGTTGACCCATATATATTTACCTTGATTTAACCAACCAAACAGATAAGGTATAGAATGGAATATCATCGATAAGTTTTAGCCTATTGAAATTAGGATTCTTTTGACTAATGTTATCTACAAACTGTAAATAATTTCTAGAACCCAAGGATTTGTGTGACTTCTTATCATCGTCTTTTATACATGCATACATTTTTTATTGCCATATCCCATATGATAGTATTCATGTGGTCATATTTCAAGTGTAAAATTATTTGTAACATGGTATGCCTAAGACCACATTGGTTGTATGCACTCCAATAAGAGCAAAATTATGCATTGTGACTTCCATACATACTCTGATGCTGCTATGGAAAATTCTATCCTTTGGAGGTAGTTTATAATTCTATCCCTCTTTGTTCCAATGGAAAATTACCTTGTCCATGAAATGACCATGATAAATAAAGGATCCCTCCATATAAAGGATACCTCAACTGAAACAAAAAACCAATATTGAGTGTTATGTTGTTTCAGTTGAGGCATCCTTTATATATATTTTTAGGTGATATCCTAATAGGTAAGTTTTAACCCAAGTGTTGTAGGTGAGTTGGAGAGGAGAGGACAATCCTCCAAGGGAGGTCCCAGGTTCGAATCTCCACCCTACCAAAAATTTGAATTGGTTACCCAAAATCCAATTGATAATGTTGGTGCGAGGCAGGGTTAGGCATGACTCCCAGGAGAATTTGATGGTGTAGAATCCCTTGTTCGTGGTCTCTCAGACCAAGGCGGCTTTGCAAGGGGTTTTTCACTTTAAAAATAAATATGAAAGTTTTAAAACACCCTCTTAGACCTAAGATGATGGTTATAAACCACCCTCTTAGGTAACCCTAAGATGACAATTTTCAACTACCATATTAGTTCTAATATGGTGGTTTAAAACCACCCTCTTAAGATCTAATAGGGAGGTTATAAACCATCCTCTTAGGCCTAAGAGATCTTAACCCTAAGAGGCAGTTTTTATCCACCCTCTTAGACCTAAGAGGGCAGTTCCTAACCACCCTTGTAGCCAAAATAGGATGGTTATAAACCATCCTCTTAGACCTAAGAGGGTGGTTATAAACCACCCTCTTAGACCTAATAGGGTGGTTCCTAACCACCCTCATAGCCCTAAGAGTGTGGTTATAAACCACCCTCTTAGATCTTAATAGGATGGCTCTTTGAGGTGGTTTTTAGCCATTGTCATATGTCACAAAATTTTTACAATGCCCTCATAAACGGTAGCTAAATAATGGCATTTAAAGACCTTTAAAGGTGGTTAAAAACCATTGTTAAATCCCTTTTTTGGTGTAGTGACAACTCATAAAAACTTGCATAAAATTCAATGGACTATCCATACAGTCATAGACTCTTCCCTTTTTAAAAATATTTTACTATTGTTTGTAGCTACTCCTTAATAAATTTTATCTTGAAAGCCTCTTTAACTTCATGATTAACCATATTAGGTAGATAAAGTGTTAGCTTAATAATTACTTCTATATTTGCTCTATTGGATTCTTGATATATTTTCTTAAAGTAGGGTACTCTTAATACAACTATATCTTGAAACCTTCTCATATTTATTCAATCATCCTCTTTCATCTCCCATATGGTATTTATCATCTTTCTTTGTTTTGAATACTTTTTAAATAATTTTGTATTCTTATCTCCTTGCCCTAGCCAAAGTACTCTACTTTTCATGCTCCACTTTGCATCTTCCCATTCTAGCGGTTTCCTCTTTTTTTCCCAACTTCTTGAACTACAAATTCTCCTTATTTAAAAAACCACATTGCTTTTGTGCATATACATCTAATTCAATGTAGATTATATGTTAACTATCTGTGCCTCTACTTCCCAATATTTATCTTTGGCCCATGTAATTGTAGCAAATTTGATTTTCATTAGGTTTTTAGAAAATTGAAACATAGTTGTTTATTGTTGGGTTAATATGCCTCTACTCATATTTTTCTAAATCTATAAATTCCTCATCTTCCAACCAAATAGCATTGAACTTGAAAGGACCTGCTAGTTTCTCTCAATATTTTTCTAATTGAAAGAAAATTATTGAACCCCGTCTTCATCTATTTAAGACCAAAATATTTTTGCTTTAGCTATGAGGATTTTAGACACTAAAAATATATCCAACCTTTTAGAAATACCTTATCTTATAGTTTTTGGTTCCTCCTAGTAGGAGCTAATTTAATGGATTCTACATCATACAACTTTGCATTCTATATTTTTTGTAGGAAAAATTTAGTTAGAGGATCCATTATGGCCTCCTCTCCCTATATTTATGCTCTTTTAGTTATAAAAATTAAGTCCCCTTCCACCACTACTTTTATTATTTAAAAAAAATTCTTGTATAAATAATTATTTCCAAAACTTTCTTCTACCACAGTAAGGACCATACAAATTGACTATAGAAGTCAACTTTCCTAGCTCCATAGAATGTAAGTTTGTAACCACACCTACCTCAATATTTACCTTTTCAACTAGCTAGAAGGAGGAATTCCTTCCCGTTGCATTCCCCTCTGATCTTCCATTTGAGTCTATCCTTTAAAAATTCCAATTTGATAGGAGAGAGGTAAGGATGGATATTATTTTTATTACATCCAACATATTCTTGGATAAAAATTATATTTGGCTAATAAATTTTAAACAAATTCTTTAGGGATGTTTTTTTATGAGATGCCTCAAGCCCTTTGACATTTAAATGGAGGATGATCATTGATTCCATTTTCCTTGGGGATATCCTTCTTTAAGAACCCCAACTATCGATATTGTTAGAGTATATTACATTATTTGGTACATGTTAATGTACCACCATGAGTACACATTTAGATTAGGAGTGTTTCTTAGAATAGAGTATGAGTATTTAATTATGCAATATAATAAATTCACAAGTAATATTAGAGTGTGCAAAGTATTTAATAATATAAATGTGCATATTAGTCCATGTGCACATATGTCTATAGAGTAGGAAAGTGAAGATTCTCAAGAAGAGTGAAGGGCAATAGTAATCCATATGAAGAGTCATATTCCATTATATATGGGTCTATGTGTGTGTTTGGAAGGCACAATGTAGAGTGAGAGTGTGTGGAAGTATGGTGTATTTGAGATATTTATTCTATATCAAGATATTATTTTGTGAGCATTTGTTAATGGAAATTTTATGAGTTGTTGTAGAAGTTATTTATGAGTTTTATATGATTATAATATTATCATTATCTTATATTTCATATAGCAACTTTATTTTAGATCTTGTGGTTATTTTTCTTTAAGTATTAAGCATCAAAAGATAACAAAATTTTGTTTATTAAATAAATTTTCCTTATTAATTTTTTTTTTGAATATTTTAAGTAGGATTTTCTTCGTACTATAAACTCTTGAGATTTACTTGTGTCAAGACCCAAGCCCCCCAAATATTGAACACACATAATATCTCCATTACCTTTTTTCAAGTCTCTTAGGACATATCTTCTAGAAGATGTACTTGTATTATCATGATTTGGAGGACTTGGTGGGGAAGATAACCTAATAGGGTTGTTTAAGATCTGTGTACTTACTTGGCCTAAAATATTTTTGTCTAAATAGGGTAAGAACTTAGTAATTTTTACACCCTTCTCATATATTTGTTCTAAGACCTTGAAAGAAAGAGGCTATAGATTCCCCTTTCGATTTAAAACCCTTCCCTCTTTTTTGGAGTATATTACATTATTTTGTACATGAAAATGTACCCCCATGGTACCTTCATGGTACATTTATAAATAATACATTATATTTGTGTCATAGTTTAGAGTGTGAATAATATTTCCTTTTATGTATGTGTGAATGTGCAAGATATGAACAAGTGTCATGTAACATTGTAATGTGCAAGAAATGCACAAGTGTCATGTGAGTGAAAGTGCAAGTGTAAGTTGATTCTATGTACACAAGTGTATTATATGCAAGAGTGTAAATATGTAATATAAACGTGTGTACAAGTGTCTTATATGTAAGAGTGCAAATATGTAATGTAAAATGTGCACACATGTCTTAGATTGGAGTGTGCAAAGTGAAGGGAAAGAGTCATGTATAGGTGTGCATACATTATAGAGTCAAGTGTTCATCACGTATGCAAGTGTCAAACAGATAAGCCAAGAGTTATTTTAGGAATATACTATTAAATATAAAATCATTCACACAAATATTTCAAATAAATATAAATACTTGAAACACAAACTATTGCAATACAAAAATTAAGTGCATAAATGAAACAATTTCACAAAGTAACACAAAATTACAGGCCTCTTCGAGAGAGCAAACTCCTTCAATATTTTAATTAATTTACAAAAATATACATTCGTACATGGATCCATATATTTTAAAGATACACTTCATGCAATCCTAACCTAATGCTCAATATTTGGCTTGCATGTAAAATTTCACTCGAGCTAGGATCTTCTACGAAACATCATTTACATTCTTGATAGCGGTTACATGAAATAGACCAATTGTATAGGCACCTTATTTTCCACATACCATTACAAAAGTATTAAAAAATAACATTAAAAAGAGGTTCCCAAAAGTGGGTCATTACATAATCATATGAGAAATACAAAAAAAATGTTAGGATGGGGTACTAACAAGCCATGTGACTTGGCATATGGAAAGGAATAGTAAGATATCCAAAGAATCATACTACTATGGATTTATACTCCACAAGGATACAAAACATAATATAATATTATCATATTATTAGAACACATCATATTATAGAGTAAAGAGTAAGTTATTTTAAGAGAAAGTGGAGTAATAAATATTGCATACATTTTGAGCAATTAATATTATAAGTTGTTTTACATGCTTGATAGATGTATGATTTAGGTTATTTACATTCATATTGATGTTTATTATTGAATGTTATTTGATATATTATTAGCCTTGATATACATATTAATTTTATCATATTACTCTACTCACATTGTTATCTTGACCTTACAATATTGTGGCTATATTATATTTGATCCTATGAATTTTATCCTATGATATTTTTGGTAGTATTAAGGATTAAAACACCATCACTCTTCTTCCTTTTGGCCATAAGATTTATCTTCCCTACCTTCCCAAAATTAAGGAACAACACCACCCTCTTGCAATGTCCTATTTGAACTATGACCTATCAAGACCTCCATATAAAGTCTTGGCCTAGGACAAGATGATATAATTTTTATCATTATTAGTATTCAATCCCCTATCCCTAGAAATATTGGGAATGGGAAAAGATGAGATATATCATTGATACAAGAATGATACAATATATATGCAAGAGGCCTATATGAATACATGATAAGTGTCAAGATAACATGACAAGTGTCAAGATGAATTTATAGTGCACATTATAATATTCTAGCATTCCCCCTTAATGTGCACTATCCTAACTATAGAGAAAAAAAATAAATCAACATTAGGTAACATTCCCATTTAATGTTGACTTCTCTAAAATAAACCTATCATCCTCCTTTATTCCATGCTTTGGTATATGATTGTGCTCTTTGCACTTGGATCTACAACTATGAATAATTCTAGATCAACAGTGTATACATCTTAGTTTATTTCTTCAGGGTCAACCACTTTCATAGGTCTGTTGCCTCAGGGTCAGCCGTCTAAGTGCCTCAGGGTCATCTTGGGTGCCTCAAGGTCAGCCGTCTAAGTGCCTCAGGGTCATCCTGGGTGCCTTAGGGTCAACCACTTTTGGGTATGTTGCCTCTATAGGTCATCCTATAGGTATGTTGCCTCTCGTAGGTCATTGACTAGGTTCACCATGAATATCATCCCCCCTCATGGTGAAACTCAATCTATAAGGTGTTAGTCTCTACCAAAAATGCACCTTAATATAAAAGAAAATATGATCCATATAAGAGTGTCAGTCTCTGCTAAAAATTAACTTAAAAAATACAATAAATTGAGCCATAGAATCCAAATGTGGAGGAGAAGAAGAAAGAAGAGAATATAATCTTCTAAAGTGTCTTTGTCTATAGTCTTCAGAATTTGATCCAAAAAAATCCTTGAATAGATTCTAGGGTGTCTATGTTTGTAGTCCCTAGAGTAGGTGTCCTTATGATGACCATCTCATCCTACCGGAATGCATGGGTAACCAGTCGTTGCATCCGCTAGGTGCTATAGAGAAGGTGACTAGGTACTAGGATCACATACAATTGCTTTGGGAGTGTCGGGTTCAACCGAGAGTGCACTCCATGATACAATATCTTTGAGGCTAAAAAATGCAAATGGAATAGCCTCAAAATTAAAATTGGATACCACCAATGTGTCCTACTAAGATAAACCTTTTTGACGACTATAAATACTCCTATGTTTGGGTTTCAATGGGGCCTTCATCTTTGGTAAAAATAGCATGCCTCTCTAAGAAACAAGCATTAGGAATATTCACCTGACATTGCACTCTGACGATATCACTCTTTGGAAAAATAAAATAGTCTCAATTTTTTTTTGCAAGGGAATTACATACATAGACCATGTGGAACTTCCATTTTCCACTTCCCATATGGAAAAAAAAAACTTTCAGTTCTCAAAAAAAGAAAATGCCCATAAGTCCTCATACAATGAAGTGACCCTCCACTTTATAAAAAATAAGAAATACTTCTTTAGTTTTAAATAAATATCCCCTTAAGTTGCTTTGACTATTTAATAAAAAATATTATTCCCCCCATGTCACTGGTTCACCTTTAAAATATTTTTTCCCAAAAATAAAAGATAGGCCAAGGGCTATCAAAATATTAAACAAGGCTCTCTGAATCTTCCTTACCATCGTGAGCTTCCAATAATTTCAGTTATCTATCATGGACAAACCAAAAACAATGGATCGAACGACGGATGATAGGGAACTTGATTTATTACTATCACCAGAAAGTGTTCAGCTATAACTACCTTCCCAAGGTTTTATGTCAAGAGATGAAAACCACAAGATGAATGAAGGATAGTTTTTGGTAACATCATCATCCCCTCCTCTTCTAGCATCTCTTGCATCTTGCACCACCTGTGTAGAGATACATACAATATAGACCAAAGGTACATGACCACCAACAAATCCATGCTACATGCAGATGAATCCAATGGCCATACATGAGCACCTTTGGGCAGAGATCTACGCGGTAGAGTCATACTAAATTGGGATGACCCCATGCTCTACATGGTGATTCAAATGTGTAATAAAAAAATATATGTCACTGGTTACCACAGCCATCACACACTCATTCAACCCAGGAAGAGCAACAATAAGAATTAACGGTATCAATAGCATTAACAATATGTATAATGGTTCCGAAAGCAGACACTCATAGTAATAAAGGAAGTTAGAGTTATAAAACTCATTTTTCTCAACATGCATGGCATTGATGGTATTCTATTTATTGAACGTAGATATTCGGTTCTTGATTTGACTTTCACAATGCCAAAAATTAGGGCCAAAAACCAAAACGCAACTGAAACATAGTTTTTTGCAGTAGATCTCGAAGTCATGAAATTCCAAGCTTGACGAAATTAGTTTCTTTATGGATCACTTTATAGCATCTGGCATCATCAATAGTCACATACTCCATAGATCACTTCATCAGTAGGAAGTGTGGATAACAGAGTAAACTTGGTACATAGGTGTAAAAATGAGTGTTTCACCAGCAAAAATTGGTCGATCATTGAGATTTGGAATCTGGAGTTGAAGCCACCTCAAACATATATGTACCTTACATGGTAATGAAATCCATTTTGCAAAAAAATAACACAAAATAATGCATCCATTTACTGTGGATCTACATGCGATCTCTTTCTGGAAACAAACAAGAAGTCCCAAATCTTCAATAAAATGGACATCTTTCAAGATCATTCATGGCGACAATGGTTATGAGAAACATGTGATGTTTTTGCATATGATCTCTATGGTAGTGGGTATAAATAATGTGGTGCCTACACCAGGTTCTGTGGAGATACAAAAGGCACCTTAAATGTTGTTGAAAATCACATTGATGATCTCACCGATGTCTACACTCCATGGGGTACCAACTACACCGGAAGACAACTCAGAGTCAGATATTCACTCTAGTTTGCATGGATATTTCATTGTCTATATCAGATTGGAATAAACCTTTGTTTTCTCTATAGAGATGTACGTAACCAGTCACTGAAAACTAAGTAGGTGCAATCTCTGTTGTGTGTAATCCATGGGTGACGTAGGATAAAGCGTAGAAACTCTTAGGGATTAACACCCTATATTTATATCTAAAATATGACAACCATAATAATAATATACTTATGTAGCCTTAATAAAATATTCATTCACCCTTCAAAAATAGCAAATCTCTACACGTAGAAGAAGATAAATTCGCAAGCTCGAAAGACACTGAAATTTATCTGGATACTCTTATGACCTTGGTAAAATAGAATATGTGCACTTCATGATGAGGAATGGTAACCAGGGGATCCATGCAAGTGTACCATAGCTCCAGGTCTATGTCTTCCTACAATTTTTAAAAACCCACTAGATATCCTGATTACTAAGAGCAAGGAGGTCAATCCTATAGACAGGTTCTACTTAGTAATGGTGGTGTTTATTGCACAAACGAGATGGATCCAGAATATCTAAATCTATGGCTCCATATAGTTTTCTCCAGTAATGCAACTTCACCCACTAAGAAAACACTTTGATGAGCCCCAATAATATTGTCTTGCACTCTTAGAAAAATAGCAATAATATTCATCACCACAGTAATCATTATCAGTCCAATAACTCTAAATAACACAATGTTGTTTCCTCTGGTTCAAAAAAAGAATTTTCTTAATATTCACCTCCCCCCATAATAGTTCTAGTTGCAAGGCATCAAAAATTGGTGCAAGCCCAATACAACATGGCAAGGTGGAAGGTCATGTGCGTTAACCTGAGAGATCACGCTCTCGAGATACTTTGAGAGCTACTTCAGGTGGCAGTTATCTGTAGTAAGTGCATCAAGCAATTGACAGATTTTCTGATGACTATCCCACTGAACATAAAACCCCCATCGATAGCATCATCCCCAAAAAACAAGCCAATAAAGCTCCAGTAATTTTATAAAGTGGTGCGTGGGCTGGGCATAGCACCTCTACCTTGAACTATGGTAGAAAGCCATGAACCAGGAAAAAATATCAAGTCTTATGTGTAGACGTCCTTCCTCTAGTGGGGGTTTTCAACTACTTCTTTGTAGTTAATTGATATTGATTGTAATATCCTCATGATCTGCAACACCATCACAACCCAAAAAAATAAAAGAACAAACACCTAACATGCAACAGATACCTCCTAATAACTCTCTCTAAAAATCAATATCCATGGATTTTTTTTTCAAAGATCTGGTTTTTGATCCATCGATCAAATGATGGAGAACATACTCCTTATTTTGAAAAAAAAAAAAGGGAAAAAATGAGGGGGGTATTTCCATGAGAGATATCCCTCGTCAATTTCATAAGCTCAAGAGAGAGCCTGGGATCTGATACCAAATGTTGGGAATGGGAAAATATAAGATATATCATTGATACAAGAAGGATAAAATATATAGGCAAGAGGCCTAGATGAATACATGACAAGTATCAAGAGAACATGATAAGTGTCAATATGAAGGCATAGTGCACATTATAATATTCTAACAAGAAAAGGGAAATATTAGGTTCAAGATTTATGAGTCATTGGTATGACCTCCCTTCCCTCATCTATAACTTTCCTATTAAATTGCTTGGAACCAAATATTTATCCTTATTTTATAAATTGATGACAAGAAACATTTCTTTAAGTGATTTAGAATTCTTTATTGGGTCATCCTCTATCTATGATTTAGATACTACTACCTTTAAATTTTTAGACCAAATGAACCTCCAACTTCCTTTCTATACAATCTCTTGCCCTTTGCTCTCTTCCATTTCACAATATTCCTTGAGATGACCATAATGATGATAATTAGTACATCAGAATGACACCCAAATATAGTCAATCTTCTATAAATACATCCAATTTCTTGATATGAAATCCATATTTTTTGGTAACCCTAAACTAAGATCAAGCTCCACTAAGATTCAAGCTACCATTTTTTGGATAGCATATAAGTTTTCCATATCTACTCCAAGGAGGAGTTCCCA
The DNA here is from genome assembly GCA_028583015.1 of Wollemia nobilis. Classification (NCBI taxonomy): domain Eukaryota; kingdom Viridiplantae; phylum Streptophyta; class Pinopsida; order Araucariales; family Araucariaceae; genus Wollemia; species Wollemia nobilis. The sequence goes on from JAQPPZ010017205.1 coordinate 4,041,401, forward strand.
AACTCACATAACATTATTTTATTCTAGAATTTAATGGGTAAATAGCGTATCTTAATCCATATAGGTTGGGTATTAGTACTCTTAGAGCACGTATTAAACCCAAGAGTCTAAAATTTTAGATTTAAAATGTTGATCCCATAACTATATCTTTCAATTTTTATGATTATAACACGTTTTTCCTTTTGAAAGATAAAAATCATCCAACCTTTCACTTGAAGAATATAGGCTTATACTGAGAGGGGGGGTTGAATAGTATAAGAATAAATTTTACTTTACTTTCCCAAACAATATTATCCAATATTATCAATGGCAATATCAATAATATTAATCAAAGCAATGCATAAATCATCACACACAATAGAGACACCAATTTAACGTGGTTCACCCAATGCAGGCTACTCCACGAAGAAAATATTTCTACTAAATTTTGTCATCAAATATTTTGGGAATCACTTCCCTATTATAATTTTTATGGACCTCTGTCCAAAGGAGATACTAATCTCCTAATGCTCTGATTTGTGGATCACTCTCCATAGGAGAACTTTTTTTACCTTCTATTTAGTTCGTGGAACTTCATCCAGGAGAACTCTTTCTCCTCAACTGGTTCATGGATCTCTCTCCATAGAATAACTCTATCTTCCCAGCTGGTTCATGGATCACACTCCATAGGATAACTCTTTCCCTTTGCTCTGGTTCATGGATCTCTATCCACAGCAGGGTTATGCATAAGGGGTCGACCTTGAAATCTATTTATAAAATCAAGGTGAATTATCTTGGAATCCTAATGAAATTTGTAGAAGTATACATGGCGAATTGTATTTATTTGTCTCCTAAAATTTTCAAACTGTGGTGAATTTCATTAATTTGCCTCAAAAAAATTTCAAACCATGGCAAATTTTTCTATGTTGTGGACTATGAATATCATTTTCAAAATCTAAGAATGTATAACATACTTAAAAGCTTTAGGTCTATATGAAAGACTTTAGGTCGACATGATGACCAATGGCATGTCAATCAGTTGTAGTCATGATGATTGATTATAGTCATGATGATTGATTGTGACCATGACGATCGGTTGTAGCCATAATGATCAATTACAACCATGATGATCAGTTGCAACCATGAAAATTAGTTGCAGCCATGATGATCGGTTGCAACCATGATGATTGATTGCATCCATGATTATCTACTAATGATCAATTGCAGCCATGGTGATCAATTGTAGCCATGAGGATCGGTTGCATCCATGATGATCGATTGTAGCCATGATGATCTATTGATGATTGGTTGCAGCCATAACAATCAGTTGCAGCCATGATGATCAGTTGCATCCATGATGATTGGTTGTATCCATGATGATCTACTGATGATATGATGCATGCAATCAATATGATGATGATCGGCTACAACCATGACAATCTAATGACTAACACAACTCTACAACTAATCAGCTTATGTTGACAGACACAACTATACAACCAATCGACTTATGTTGATAGACACGGATCTTCAACTGATTGACTTATATCGATAGACATGGCTCTACAATCGATCATATTGCGTTGATCGACACTCCTCTACAATCGATCAGTTTATTTTGAAAATCACTCCTCTGTAACCTTCTCAAGTTTTTAGTTGTTTCAGAGCTATTTTTGAGTTATATTATTTTCAATGTATATTTATCGGTACCCATTATAGTATATATACGGGTATTATATGAGGCGATTTAGGTAGGAAAAATAAAATCATTTATAATTTGAAGGTGATTTGGGTGGGAAATATAAAATCATTTATAATTTGAAGGTAAATTAGGCAAGAAAATCAAAATCATATGTAATTTGAGGTCGGCGAATTAAAATAAAGTTAGGTTCATGATTATCAACGATGGATGAATTTACCCCAAAAAAACTTCCACCCCATAAATTTTGGGCGAATGGGCCCTAGTGAAAGGATCTAAAATTAGCCAATTTAAAATATTGAAAATCCTAAATAGAGCCAATTTGCGATATTTCATGCTTGTGCATAAGCCTGTCCATAGGAGAAATCTTTCCCCTCTGCTCTAGTTAATGATATTATAGAAGACTTCTACCCCCACTACTCTAGCTTATGGATATCTCTCCATAGAAGACCTTTGCCCTCATTGCCTTGGCTAATGGGGCTCTATACACTAGATACTATTGCCTCTACTCCATCACCTCCAAAGCTTGCTCTCAAATCTGTCTCAAAATTGCACCAAACTCTATTCCAAGTGTAGTACAAATCTATTCATAAATCTCTATCTCAAATCTATCCTCAAGCCTTAACACAAAGCTTGATCCAATCATAAATCAACTCTACTTATATTTACCCCAAGACTTAACACAAAGCTTGAAAAAATCAACAAATCAACTCTGCTGAGATTTTTCACAAGCCTTAACACAAAGCTTGAACAAATCAACAAATCAACTCTTCTTATATTTTTCCCAAGCCTTAACACAAAACTTGAACAAATCAATAAATCAACTCTGCTTAGATTTACCCCAAGCATTAACACAAAGCTTGAACAAATCAAAAAATAAACTCTACTCAAATATTCCTCCAAGAATTCTCAAAGACTTACTCAAATCTGCCTCCAAGCCTTCTCAAAGACTTGCTCAAATCTACCTTCAAGTCCTCTCAAGAACTTGCTCAATTCTTCTCTCAAGCCTTCATAAAGACTTTCTCAAATCTACCTTCAATTTCTCTCAATAACTTGCTCAATTCTTCTCTCAAGCCTTCACAAAGACTTTCTCAAATCTATCTTCAAGCCCTCTCAAGAACTTGCTCAAATATACCTTCAATTCCTCTCAATAACTTTCTCAATTTTACTCTCAAGCCTTCACAAAGACTTTCTCAAATCTGCCTTCAAGTCCTCTCAAGAACTTGCTCAATCATGCTCTCAAGCCTTCACAAAGACTTTTTTAAATCTGCCTTGAAGTCCTCTCAAGAACTTGCTCAATTTCTCTTTCAAGCCTTCATAAATACTTGCTCAAATATGCTCAAACACATGCTCAAAATAGCTCACAAGATATGCTCAATCAATCTCAAATCTTGCACACAATGCTATCAATTGTTTTGTCTAATCTTCAAAGTAATTCCTTTAACTTGAAGCAGTTTAGACATATTCTATTCAGAATTCATTTAACATCTGGAACATATAGAGAATTATGTACTCTATAAAAAACTCAATATGTTCTACTCAATCATTAATTTTGTCGCTTTCACAAATCTAATTTCTAATGTTTGCACATTCAATTTTAATATCACTCAAAACCAATGCTCAAGAAGTTTCACTCAATCATTCAATCAATGAAACACAACTTGCTCATTAATCCTAAACAAGTGTTTTCATACTTCTTCAAACAAATAGCACAATGTGGGTCTCAAACCCTAACTCAAATAATCTTCAATCTCTATTTCAAATGTTCTCTAAACATTCACCAATTAAGCATATAAAAACTCACTCAAATATTTCCAACAATGCTTATCAAACAATCATGTTCACTCCACTTTATATTTCACAATATTCAATCCAACAACACTTTAAACAAAGGATGATGTCCCCATACCTTTTTTATTTTATGGAGATATATCTTCAAAACCTATCTCACTTACAATATCTTTTGCAACTATAAAAGGTTAACACAACACTTCTTTATGGGTTAGCAAACCTTCAATATGTGTGCCCAATTAAATTCCAAACCACTCTCTTGGTTTCTCAAATTACTACATCAAATCATATAATCAAACACTTCAAAATATTTTAGCAAAACATACACACAATCAAAATTACTCATACATATTTTAACTCCCTCTTAACACATTCAAAACAAAATCAGCAAGGATTCTTATTACTCCAATAATTCACTTTCAAACTAATTCACTATAACTTCCTTCAAAACTTAAATGCATGGAATACAATAAATTATTCCCTTATATATCCCACTTATCATAAATGCATTTCCAAAAGAAATATAACCACCTTTCAAAATAATATTCCAAGGCACTTGACAATCTTCACTAATCTAAAATAATTAAAACCCTTTTTATAGCAACAATAAAAATTAATTTTAACACCTTATACCTCCCACGTTAGCGCATACCATGCAAATTAGAACCTTAGGAGGCATTTTTTATTAAATGAAAAATAAATACCTTGTGCGCTTCCTCCATGGGAATTGAACCCCCACTGCGCCTCTCGCCTATGCCTTAGCCGTGACCTAACATCCATGTGAGCTAAGTGCTCACTTGAAACCAACAATGTACCCTCTTTCCTTTATCCTTCCATTGGTGCCAAAATGCATTTAAAAAAAATACTTCCATATGCTACCATTGGGAATTGAACGTGAGACCTTCCATCTGCCAAAGCCTTACACTACCAAGCCTTGCCATTAGGCCAACCGTATGGTTGGTGATAGGGGCATGCACCCTTGCCTCCTTATCCTTCCATGTGCTCTTCTATGCCTTTTAAAAATAAAAACCTTTGTCCTCTTTTGCTCACGAAAATCACATCAACCAATTTAATTAAACATTCACATGTGCATTCGGAGACTTACCTTTTGGCTCCAAACTTTATGGTATAAATACCATGTTTCCTCCTTGCTCGGACATCGATGGAAATTAAAATATTTAAACCTTAACCTTGGCGCCAAACCCTACTTAGGGTTATAATAGGGTTATAAAATTATTATAATATAAATATTATAATTATTTCATAAATAACCTTAGGCTTTCTCTTAAAAATTTAATATTATAATAATAAATATTATAATATTATTTCATTTGGGTCTAGGTGTTTCCTTCCTTAACCTTAGTTCTTATCTTACCAAAGTTAATATTATAATAATAAATATTATAATATTATTTCCTTTGGGCCTAGGTATTTCCTTCCTTTGGGGTATTTAGACAATATTTTGACCAATCATGTGAAGCTTTAAACCAAATCTCTTGGGCTTAAAATATAAATATTTTAACCCTCCTTTTGTCAATTCCTTGCACTGAGATGAACTAAATTTTGACATCAATGACAACATAACTACTCAAAATTTCTAACATCACTATGACATGATATGTAGGAGTATAACCTAGAACCTTTAACCAAGTAATATTGGTCCATTATTGTAGGGTTTTTGGTTCATAGAGAATCTCATAAATATACCTACCAAAGCCTTATCCTTTAGTGACATAACTTTATTTACCATTAGATCATCATCTACAACCATTTAGACCAATTCCTTTTACAATTTAATATAGTGTTTTCACTTTGTTTTTCTTCTTTTATTCTTAGTTTATTTATCTCCCAACATAGTTAGACTACCTTTTAGTGTTTCCTCTAGTTCAATTGGTGGCACTTCCTCTTCTCGATTGCCCCAGCTTTTGTGTCCTAATTGGGCCATTGGGCATAGGTTTGAGTTGAGTCCTCCACATAACTTGTCCCCTTTATGCCAGATACCAAAAGGTTCTTCCTTGGAGAAAAAAATTGAGGCCTTCATATATTCCTCAAGTTCTTCACTATAGTCCACTACATCCTCTTTATACATCATTGACTTAGTCATCCTACCTTTGTCAGTGATCAGTATCAAGCCTTCATTGGTTGTGAGTTCATACCAGATTACTTTTTGAAATTTCCATTCTCTTCTCTTCTTCTTGGCTCTGTTGACCAAAATATGACAATGAGATCTTTATTTATAAGCAATTACAATTTTCTACTAGATCTCGATGACCATCCCTACTGCACTTCTATGATGATGATCCCATTTTCCCTTGAAATTATTTAATATATACACTTTTCTTTTATTAGTTTGTTTATATTATTTTTATCAAGAGAACATTTTGTTTGGCCAATTATTTTTTGAAATTTAGATTATATTAAAATAAATATCAACAATGTAACTAACTAGATTATATTTTATATTATTTCTTCCTTTATAGATATGTTAATATTTCCATGATATTACATCTATCAATAAATGCAATATTATTGTTTACCTAATCCTTGTGTCCATTTTTATTGATGAAACCAATAATAATTCCCCTTAATTGAAATATTTCTCTATAATTTTTAATGGAAATCTTGATATCTATAAAATATGACCTAGCCTCTGCATAGTTTTTTATTGATTTTCAAATGATTCTTTGTAGGTGAGAAGAATTGTCTCTTCATTATTATTAAAAATATCACTTCTACTAGATTTTCATTCTACTATCAATCAATCTAGATTCTTTATGTTAAATCTATTATCATAAAGGACCCTTCATTTATATTCATGTATTTTTCCATTCTTAATAATTTTTATGATGAGAACGTGCTTGTAAATATTCTACATGAGAGGTAATATTATAATTACAAACATGGGTATGATTTTGAAATTTGTTTTTATATCCCAATATTTCTTTCAAGGTATATATTATAACAATTAATAACATGACCAATCCTCCACAAAATTATTAATTCTCTTATTTTGAAATATGAAATCTAACATTTTATCAACTATTCTAATGTTGATAAAGCAACCTAATATATTCGCAATTTTTGAAATACCAACCCCAAATTTTATATCTAAAGAGACAATAAAAAAGCATATGATCTAATATTTCTAGCTTCACCTTACACAAGGTATATATAGATATTATACCTATTGAAAATATTAAAAGTGACTTAATATATTGTAGTACATAGATTTTATAACTTTTAGTATTCTTGCCATAGTTAAGAGAATACATTTCAAACTTGAGAAACACAATTTTATTCTATCCAAAATTGAGGTCCAATGCTCTTCCTTTTTTCCTTTATTAAACAAGGACATATCTAGATATATTGCTAATACTTCTCTAACTTTAAACCCCAATATATTTATAATAATCCATTGTAAATCTTGGACAATTTTAATGAAGAAGATACTATATTTTATTATGTTAAGCAGTTCTCCAACAACCTGCTCATAGAATGATAATATTGATTTGTATTTCATTGTCTTCCTAATAAAGGGATAACCTAAAATAAAATTGTCAAGAACAAATTGAAGATGATATTTGAAGGTACCATTCACCACAACTTGGTCACCTTTGATATTGCCTTCCATTTTGGCCTTTGAGAGAGCTTGAAATTCCTAATGCCTCAACAAGAATGAAGAAATAAAGATACAATGCATAATTTTAGGAAAGTCGATGATATTATTTAAAGTATCCAATTAATGATTCACTAATTAGGATAGAATATTTTTGAGCACTATAACAACATATAATCCATTTACATCAACCTTGATCAAAATACATCTTTTGAGAATATCATATAGAAAACTAAAACAAATCATATCATATTCTTATTATATACAAAACCAATTTTTTCTTCATAAATAACACAATTTAAAATATTTTTTATTAAGTTTCCATAAATTTTTAAATTATCTATACATTATGTTATAAAGGTTTACTGAATAAAAAATATAAAAATGTTTTATCTTGTCTTTCTTGGGAACTAATTTAATCAAGATGGTATTGATTTGGTTATCATAGACTTAACTTTCATAACCTCTCCATAATCAACATATCACTCTCCAATGAATCCCAAAATTTTTGAGATAAAATTATAGGAAATCCATTGAGGCTAGAAGCCTTATTTAGGTGGAAAGATAAAATACCTCTTGTAGATACTCATCAAATTTTTATATTATCTTTACATGATAATTGATGGGATATTTTGTAAAATATTATCTTAAAACTTCTTATTCTACCTAAATTCAAAAAATATATCTTTGAAATAATTGATTACTTTCTTACTAATCACATCTTCTTCCTAAATACTTCTTCCATTTGTTGTTGAAATATTTTTATTTGATGAAAGGACATGTCTATTTTGGTAGTGGCATGAAAAAATTTGGTATATTTGTCACCTTGTTTAACTCTCTCCTCATATTTTTTGCTCTCAATGCTGAGTCCCAAAAAATATCATATTATGGGATCATCTTAAGCATGTTTTTCCATGTTAACTATGTGACTACTTCTTGTAATTATGATGAAATTTGTAGATGTTGTGAAACTTAGGAAGTAGCTTTTATTTTATGTTAATAAACTAGAATAAGAGAGAATTTATAGGTCATTTATGTTGAAAAAACTAGTTTATGGAATAATTTTGTAGTGTCATATATCTTGATTATTGGATTAAATATAATATCAACTATGGGACCAACTACAAGACCAATTAAATTATACCTTGACTATGGGATCGACTATAGGATACATTGACTATGGGATACATCAATTACAAGAAGGTTTATAAACATGTAACATAATTCTATAATGACAAGATCTAAGCCTAACACACATCTAAATAAATTTGATACAAATCAAATTTGTTGAGATTGATTTTCAACTAATTTGGTTGGATACAAATTAGTTAGATAGAATTTAAATTCATTGAGATTGATTTCCAACTAACTTGGTTGGATACAAATTAGTTAAATGGAAGTTGGATTTATTGAGATTGATTTCCAACTAATTTGGTTGGATCTAAATTAGTTATATGGGAGTTAGATTTATAGATATTGATTTCCAAATAATTTGGTTAGATCCAAATTAAATAGAATTTTTATCGACTTTTTTTTGTTATTATCTTCTCTAGATAGAATTGATTGGATTTTTTCCTACCAATATATATTAGATATCTTCTACTTTAATAGGTTGTTATTGATTTTTTTTGTATGGCCTATCTGTAAAAGAGAAGGCATATTACATTGTAAAGGTTGAGTATTGTACATGTAAGCATTGAATAAATTTTTCACTTCATATATTTTTCTTATATTGTTAATTGAGTTATATTATAATGATTTAAGTAAAGGAATGAAGATCTCCTTTAGATTCAACAAGGAAGGCCTCTATTGTTTGCATAAGGAGAGGATATATTTAGCCTATTATAATAGGAGAATGACACTAATATAGGTTTATTTTGGTTTCTTTAAATAGGATGGTTAGGCTAGATCCAAATTTTCTTTTTGGATGGTTGTATATTGTACATACATCCTTGGATTGATAATGTATGATATGATCACATGTTCATTTAATCAAAGTGATGTCAAAACAAATATTATGCCTAGTTGGATTTGTCCCTTGTGCAGGAAGAAATACTTTTCATGTTTTGTAAGAATCAAGTCTTGTGCAATTGGTTGTTGATATGTAACTCCATCACTCAACTTGACTCTTTCTTTTGGAATATAATATGACATTAAAAAAGTAATGGTTTTTCTTGTTTGTAATTATGTTGGTCCATTTTGTTGATTTTGAGTCTCACTTATAAGTCTTTGAGATTGGATTTATTTTCCTCCTTTCATTTAAATATATTATTGATTCAAAGGATATTAGAAATTTTCTTTTATCCCTTTAGTTACTTCAACTTTTAAGTAAACCTTCAAACTTTGCTTTATACCACTAAAATCAAGGAATTGGAGCCACATAGACTAGAAAATAAATTGGATTTGGTTTAGTATTATTGAGTAGATATAACTTAAGAGAATGTGTTTGTGATATAGTCCTACTTGAAATAAAATATTTGAAGAGATTATATGCTTTGTCTATAACCATGGGGGATCACCTAGAAATGGAAAATACCATGCAAGTGAATGTGAGCATATTTTTTATAAACTTTAAATTAATAAATTGGGAAAAATAGGTATGATAATATAAAAGGTATGCTAAATATAAGATATGAAGGTATAGAGGCTAATATTAAAAACTTATGAACTTAGGTATTTTGAATAAATTTTACTAAGTGAGATCCCATGTTTGTAACTGATTAATAAGTAATAAGAACATATTCAATATTTGTGCTACATTATATTTCCTAACACACATATTTTCCCATGTGTATTTAAATATTGAAGGAATAATATCTCAAAGGAATCACAATCCTCCATTTATATAGACCATCCAATAATACCATTGTTATTTTCTAAAAGATATAGTATTGTGTCGAAACAACCCCCCACAAAATAAAAAGAAAATAAAATATGTAAACATCAATGAATTTGAAATAAATAAACTAAGGTCCATTCAACATCTATCATGAAGAGTAATTATATTTGGTGCATATATATACATTTTTGAATCTAATTTGTATATTTTTCTTCTTTCATGTAAAAAACCTAGCAACCTAATTGCTTATTACTTCTAGTAATTGTTTGTCCCATTTGTGATTGTTGGGCATACTGTTGTAATACCTCTTGAATCACCCATACCTAATATTGTTAAAAATGTAATGTGACTTATGGCCAAGGATGACATTTTATGATATATTGTATAGGCCTATGAACAATCATTGTACAATTATATTTAATTATTGTAATATTTTATTATATAAGGTCTATGGGCCATGATTAACCTTGTTATGGTTAAAATAACTTTATAATTAACCTTAATTCCTCTTATTATGCCACCTTATATTAAATTCTTTTGTGTAATTTGGGTTTTAGGATTGGCATAAATACACCCCACAACTCCATCCATTGTATCAAAGTGTTATGATTCTTATCTACAAATAATAAATTGATCATTTATGGTTCTTATAGGTGCCCACTATCTATGTCTCCCATTCATCCTTTTTTTATGCTTTTTAGATAAGATTTAAGTGGATGGATTACTTTTACTTGTTTCTAAAAACATGTGTGAATTCCAACAAAAATTGCTAGACAATCCCATATCTTCCATAATATTTTAAATTTATCTTGATGATCCTCACTACCTATTATTATTTTTTGTATTAAAATGAACTAAAATACTACAAGAACATAGCAATTCCTTAGTAAATATTTTTAAGCAGCCTTGTACATGTGCTAAATATTCCAAGATGCTATTTTCATCATCACTTTTTATTTGTATTTGCAAGACTATGCCCACTTCTTGTTAACACTATGATATTTATTTTTGGACTACCAAATTAATATTTATTTTTGCACCACCAAATCAATATCCATTTAGATTTTATTTTCTCTTTGTTCTTTGCTTTGAGGGTCTTCCTTTCCTTTTTACATTCCAACCATCACTTTAACCTTCATTAATCTCTTCTATTTTTCCATATTATTCATAAATTGACTTATCATCTATTAGTTTATTGTACCCTAGAGAACCTAAAATATGAGGTACAACCTTGAAAAAACTTTTTCTTATGTTAAGATGTAAACCCTAAAGTGTAATGGATATCCTCCATAGTAATTACTTTTTTATGTTATCCTAGAAACTATAAATTGCAATGGATACCATCCATATGATATTATTTATTATGGTGTAGTAAAAAACCTTAAGTGCAAGGGATAAACTCTCTATTAATTCTATTTTTATTTCAAGGAGATGATTTTCCCCAACTTTAAGAAAATGGAGATGATTTACCCAGATTAAACTTAACCTATTTTATGCCACTGGGTCCTTGGTTCGACGGTTGGGACAAATAGTTGATGTAGCCCACATCAAGGTTCGAATATCGATGGCAAAAAATATATCAATGCGACTAAGTTGATGTAAAAGGGAAAGGAAAACACTTTCAACACCTAATTAAAAAAAACTTAACCTCTTTTACCTTCTTCATTATAAAATTTACCTCCACATATTCCTTTACAACTTTAGTTCTTCTAAAATTGAACTTATAGTTGTAATTCCTCACCATGTGTATGTTTCTTATTTTTTCTAATATTTTCTCTAAATAAACCTTGATAGCTTCTATCATGTGATAAGGTAAAGGTGATTCTTTTACCACTATTTTGGAAGTGCAAAAATCTTAATCTAAGCCAAATTCTACTAAAACATGATCCCCCTTTATTTGCTTTTGAGCTTGAACCATTATCAAAACATTTTATATATATCTTGATTATTTTTAATTTGTGATATATTTTCATCTAATCAATGTCATAACATTTATGACATTGGAATGCAATGTTTTCACAATGCACTTGTTGATTCCATTCTCTTGATCCAAAATTTATGTTAATGGATTTTGAAAAACATTTTGAAATATCCATGACAATACATATCTAGTTACACGCATGCTTTTGATCAATAGTTTACCACTCTTATATGAAACCCCATATTGTATTTTTAATATTTTTTAGAACTTTCTTATTGAAAAGATAATGCAAAAGTTTAAAATTCTCAAACCATAATACAATCCTTTTAATATTTTTTTCATGGAAAAATCTCAGTCAATAATTTTGTTGTGATTTCTTCACTACATGTAAATTTTCTTGCCTTAGGTAGATTCAAAAGAAATAGTATAATGAAGGCAAGATGATAGAATGCAAGAAAATGCATCAAATAGATGTAAGTAGAAAAATCTTGACCAAGGATAGGTGCCACTTTGTAGAAGTTTTGAGCAATAAAGCAAAGCAAAATTCTTGAATACTTGTGTGGCCTATATTCCCAAAAATATAGAAATTAGAAAAGAATTACAATGGATGCAAGAGAAAAATTCTTTCGATGGTCAAAATTTTGTAAATTTTTGAAGGAGAAAAAGGGAGAAACATTTTTCAAGATAGACTTTGTCAAACAAAAATTCTAAAAAGTGAAACACTAAAAGGTTTGAGGGGAGGGAATAAAATAATACTTCCTTAGAATATTTTTGACAAATAATTTTTGATAAAAAGTTGTAGCCCATGTCATTATATAAATATAACAACATTATAAGAATTAAAGTATAGTGTAGAAAGCCACAAACTCAAAAGAAGGATCAAATCAGATTACAAGACATTAACTATTTCACTTTAATGTATGTTGGATCCATCATCTACAACTTTGAGACATCCAAAACATGATTAGGATCAGCAATATACTTCCTAATAAGGGATACATGGAAAGAATCATGGATCTTTGCCAAATTCGATGGCAAGTCAAATTTATAGGAAACATGACTGATCCATTCTAGGATGGTGAATGGTCTAACATATCTAGAATCTAGTTTTGTTGACTTGATGGCACTTTTCATAGGCTTTACCCACAAGAATACCCTATCTCCTACTAAGAACTCTCATGGAGTTCTCTTCAAGTCAACATAACTCTTCTAGTGATTTGAAGCTTCCTTAAGCCTTTGACAGATTATCCTTATTTGTTCCTCCATCTCCCTGAGTGTATCTCATCCAATAAGGACCCAATATGTATTATCCTATGAAAAAGGTGTCCTACACCTTCAGCCATAAAAAGCCTCAAAAGAAACCATTTTTAAAGAAGCATGGTATCCATTATTGTAGGATAAATCTAATAAAGGTAGGAAGTCTTCCCATCAAGACTTCTAATCCATGCAGTACATGCGAAGCATGTCTTCCAGGACTTGATTGACTCTCTTAGTCTGTTCGTCAATGTCTGGGTAGTAAATAGAACTTTTATTTAGGGAAGTACCATTTACATGATGGAGGGCTTACCAAAATTTAGAGGTGAACCTAGAATATCAATCAGAGATGATCACTTCAGGAAATCCATGTAACTGAAATATCTCCTTGGTGAATCTATTGGTGACTATTACCGCATCATCCTTGGTGCTTCTGAGTATGAAGTGTGTTACTTTGGTTAGTTTTTCTATGACAACAAGTATTGCATCATGTTGGTACCTAGTATTTGGTAATCCAACTATGAAATCCGTTAATATTACTTGTCATTTTTTCATAGGCACATCATGTGGATACAAATGTCCTACTGGATGTTTGTGTTCTACCTTCACTTTCTAGTATTCTAGACATCAGGCAACAAACTCGGTGACATCCTTCTTCATACCAAGGCAATATAAATTTTTCTTCATGTTTTCCCTCATCTTAGCCCCTCCAAGATGAGTGGAATATGGAGATTGATGAGCTTCCCTCATAATTGTCCTTCTTAGGTTACCAATTTTAGGTATGACTACCCGATCTTTGAAACACAATAGTCCAAACTTAAGATTATAATCCTTAGCTGTGTTAGGATCTTGTACCATTTTGGCTTGGACTTCAATACATCATTGATCCTGGGATTTAACTTGCTTTACTTGGTCCATAAGATCTATATGACTTCGAGTTAGTGCAGTAATATACGTTCTTCTGCTCAAGGCATCGACAACCTTATTTTTTTTCCTTTCATATACTCTATGCCAAAATAATATTTGGCCAATAACTCAATCCACCTTCTCTGTCTAGCACTTAGCAAGGGCTGAGTAAATATATACTTTAAACTCTGGTGATCATTTCTTAATTCAAAGGGTCTATCTAGAAGGTAGTGTCACCATATATTTAAGGCATGTACCACTGTAGCAAGTTCTAAGTCATGTGTGGTATAGTTAGACTCATATTTCTTGAGCTTTCTTGATTTGTATGCCACCAATGCTTTATTTTGGGATAACACTCCTCCCAATCCTTCTAAAGAAGCATCTGTACATACTAAAAATTTGCTTAAGGGATATGGGATTTTCAGTATGGGAGTAAAGGTGAGATTTTAAGTAATTGAAATATGGTCTCACATTTTTCTATCCATACAAATGCCTTTCCTTTCCTTTTAATATTTGTTATTGGGGAGGCTATCTTAGAATAGTCCTTAACAAACCTTCGATAATACCCTACCAATCCTAGGAAGCTCCTCACTTCTGTTATATTAGTGGGAGGTGGCTAGTTTAAAATGGTCTCAATTTTTTGGGGATCTACCACAATACCATTTGCAGAGATTATATGTCCCAAGTAGTGTACTTGTGGCACATATAAATCACATTTGGAGAGGTTCCCATAAATTTTATTTTCTCTAATATCTCTAGCACAATATTAAAGTGTCTATCATGATCTTCTTTACTACAGGAATAGATTAGAATATCATCTAAAAATACCAATACAAACCAGTCTAACTGATTTCTAAACACATTGTTCATAAAATTCATGAATGCAACTTGTGCATTGGTCAATGCGAATGGTAGGACAGTGAACTCATAGTGCCCATATCAATATTTAAAAGTATTTTTGTGAGTGTCCTCATCTCGGATCCTAAATTGATGATATCCTAATTTTAGATCAATTTTAGAGAATATGGTGGCATCCTTAAGTTGATCAAATAGATATTCTATCCTTGGCAAAGGATATCTATTCTTTATGGTGGCTTTGTTCAACATCTTGTAGTCTATATAAAGCCTTAGCGAACCACCCTTCTTATTTACAAACAATACCGGTGTATCCAATGGAGACACACTTGGTTTGATTAACCTTTTTTCAAGCAATTATTTAAGTTGCACCTTCAATTCTTGCATCTCTATAGGGTTCATGTTGGGAATGGGAAAATATGAGATAATATTATACATGAAAAGAGTACAATATATAGCCATAAGCCTATATGAAAAACATGACAAGTTTCAAGAAGTGAACATTAATATTCTAACATTCCCCCTTAATGTGCACTTATCCTAACTATAAAGAAAAAATAAGTCAAAATTCAATAACATTCCCCTTTAAACATGACTTCTATAAAAGAACCCTAACTGAAGAACACAAGCTTATACTGAGAGGGGGGGTGAACAGTATAAGATCTCTTTCAATTTTATCTATCAATACAGCTTATCAAACCATTAACATGCAAAATAAAATAGCAGTAACAACAGCAGTAAAACAGTGCACAAAAAGCAATCCATAAAGAGACACAACACTTTACGTGGTTCACCCAAGGTGGGCTACTCCACGGATAAAACTTTCCTCTAAAATTTATATCAAAACCTCTGGGAAACCTTCTCGATTACAATTTTTATGAGCCTCGGCTCAAAGGAGACACCTTCCCCTAATTTTGCTTTGCTAATGATCCTCTAGAAGACCTCTATCTCCTTTGCCCTTAGCAAGTGGAATTCTTTCCACAGAAGACACCTGTCTTCCCTGCTCTAGCTGGAGATATCTGTCCTCAACTCTATCATAGCAAGGCTTGTCCTCTTATCTGCACTAAACACAGTCCTTCGGTCTGGCACAATCGTCTTCTTCCTTTGTTATTTTTTGCACTTGGTTGAAAACAACTTTTCATTGTCTGCTCAACTACAGTAGTATAGTCTTCTCCAATTTACAGCAGCACTATTTTCTCAACTTCTGTGAAAACATAGTAGTGCAGTCTTCACAAAAATGTAGCAGCACTATCTTCTCAATCTTACAGTAGCACTTGATCACCGTTCGTCCTTTACAACTGTTCGCAATTATAGCAACATCTACTTTATGCACTTTGCTTTCTTTTACACAGACTGCATGAACACAGTCGCAATCACAACTGTCCTTAGATCAAATTCCACCCTTTACATAATCTTCGCAAACACTATAGCATTCGAACGCATAGCAACTTATGCACCTATGTGCAACCACCACATCATACTTTTTGCACAGTCTTCTCATGAACAACAGCATAGTCTTTGATACTTATAAGATCCAACGAAATCCATTCTAATGCTGTAGTCAAACTTCGCTCTCTGCTTTTTCGATGATCGAACCTCACTAGTCACACTAACTTTGCAAATGCCACACTTCAAATACACACTCCGATCGATACACAAAATTGCTCAAACAGTCTTCCTTTAATACACACAATTTCAAGATGAAATCTTGTTCTTTAGTTGGTTGTTCAATCTTCAAACACATCGGCTGTAAAAACTTACACTTCGTCGACAAAGGTTAACTTTGTCAGCTTTAACCGCCTCTGCTATTCTGTAGCTATTCTCGTGCAAAACTCAAACATGTCGCGATATCGCTATGCCTTTTATTGTCGTACACCTTTAGTTTGTTGTCGCAAAATCGTGACACTATAGCCTTTGTTGACATCATTGTAATTCTTGTCATGAAATCGCAACGCTCTGGACTTACGCTCTGGACTTCAAAGCCTTCTTCTTTGCTACTGTTGTGAAATCGTGACACCTTTTCCTCTTGCTAACGTCATCATGATTCTTGTCACAAAATCGTGACGCTCTAGACTTCAAAGCCTTCTTCTCCGCTACTGTCGTGAAATCGTGACACCTTTGCTTCTTGCTGACGTCATCATGATTCTTGTCACAAAATCATGATGCTCTAGACTTCAAAGCCTTCTTCTCTGCTACTGTCGTGAAATCGTGACACCTTTGCCTTTTACTGACATCATCAGCAACTCTGTCGTGAAATCGCGACACCTCTTGCTTCTTCATCCTTTTCTTGGTTTGCACTAGCGAAAATGAAACATGTCACGAAATCGGGACGCTTTCACTGCCTTAAGCTCTTTCTTGCCAACTGCTCGTGAAACTGGAACATGTCACAAAATCGTAACGCTTTTGCCAACTGCAAGCTGCCAACTCAACCTGTCGCAAAATCGTGACACTTTATGCATCCGTACAACTTCTTTGAAACTTTTCATGAAATCGTGACACTTCCTGCAACTCAACACTGCCAACTCAACTTGTCATGAAATTGTGACAGTTTTTGCATCCATACAACTTCTTCGAAACTTGTTGTGAAATCGTGACACTTCCTGCAACTCAACACTGCTAACTCAACTTGTTGCGAAATCGTGACAGTTTTGCCCGTTCTACCTCTGCCTTCCTGCATGTCACGAAATCGTGACACTTTTGCCCACTTTGCCTCTGCCTTCCTACATGTCATGAAATCATGACAGTTTTGGCCAAAATTTTTCTCTCCTCAAACATGTCACGAAATCGCGACAGTTTTTCCAGCAGCCTGCAACTTTTTCTAACTTATCTTTTTTTGGATTTTTGGCAACTGGGCTACTCTGATTTTCATGGAGACTTACTGACCAGATGAAACCTTCAACAAAACACATCCTTAGAAATAAAAAAAAAAATTGCTCCAAGAACTCCTTGTCATCAAAAACAACAACTACCAATAGCTCCTTGACATCAATGACAACAATTAAACTTAGTCAAAAGCAATGTACTCAAGATACCCAAAATTGCCAACAATATCCCCCTTTGTCATTGATGGCAACCCTTAATTAAAAACACATATTTCAAGAGCCAAAACTGAAATCAATCTCTTCAAGTTTTGCTCCCCTTGACTTGAAGCTTCCTCTTCACTTGAAAACACTCCCCCTTACTTAAATCTCTCCCCCTTTGTCATCAATGGCAAAGGGTCACCTTTGGGGCTTGGGACTAAGAATGAGCCTCTTAGCATAGTCCCTCCCCCACCTCCTGATGAGGTGATTTAAAACAAGGTTGGGAGTGATACTCCCATTAGACACTCATCATCATTAGTGTCTAAGACTTCTTTGTCAGGCCTTCTCTTGAATTATTTTTCTGTATTTATGTTCCTGTCACTATTTTGATCCTCGGACCTGTTAATACTACTGTTCCTGTTTCTTTTATATTTTCTGTTCTTATCCATACCTTGATCCTTGGACCTGTTCATATCACTTTTCCTATTTTTGTTATCATTCTTATTCTTATCCATGCCTTGATCCTTGGATTTGTTCATGTTGCTGTTTCTATTCATGTATCTCAGAAGATCAGCTCTACACTGTCTAGCTAGGTGACCTTCATTGTTGCATTTATAGCAAGTAACAATATTAGGCATGACTATTCTTTGAATCTGCCTATTCTGACTAACCCAGTTCTTGTTATTTTCCTTGCAAAAAAATTGCCTTGTGCCCAAATTGTTGACAAGAGTAACAATACCCTTGAAAGAAATCACGTATCCTGAAACTATCATTTACTCTCTTCATTTGAGTCATGCAATGTACAGCCATGTGACAAAATCTGTGACACGCAAAACATCTACCATGAAATTTTCTTTTATTCGACTTCATGGGTCTCGAAAACTTCTTCTTCTCAGTCTGAATGTCATTTTTTTTTTTTGCGTATTCATCACTTACTGACTCATGATCTGAAGTACTTTCTTCAACAGGACTCTCTTCCTTTTGAAATCTCTTGCTAGATTCCCCAACCTGTTCCTTGTGTGGCTCAACGAAACCGAGACCTATTTTATCTGTTGGTTTTCTTTGTCCTTTGATGAGAAATTTAACCTTCTTGGAGCTATCCTGAAATCTATAGAGCTTATCCTTGTACTCTTTATTTTCTTCTTTCAAAGAAGCCATTTCCTGTTCTAACTCTCTATACTCCAGAATTTTAGAATCTAACTCATCCTTGAGTTCTTATGACTTAGCCATAGATGCTTCAAGATTTTCTACAAGTTCATATATCTCCATACAGCATTCATCTAACTTAATCCTGAGTCTATCATTCTTCTTTCTTTCCTTTTTCAAAACACTAAGAGCATTATTGAGTTCACATTCAAGATCCTCTATTTGATGGCATTTTGAATTATCATAGCCTTTTTCAGATTTCTTATCACTAGAGGTGCTACCTTTTTCAAAAACCATACATGCATCTTCATTGTAGTTTTTTGAAGCATCCTCATACATACTAGCAACCAAATCATTATTTTTGCAATCATCCTCAAGGTGCCCAAAATTTCCACATCTAAAACATTTCATGATAATGAATTTATGTTTCGGTTCTTCCTCTTTTTTGAAATGAACAACATCTCATTTTCATCATCACTAGAAGAACTGTCACTATCACTGCTAGAACACTTACTTGCTTTGTCTAAGTAGAAGCTCTTCTTATTCTAGTGAAAATGCCTCTTTCCATGATTGTTGTACTCATCTTTGCTTTTCTGGTGATTGTTGTACTCATTTTTGCTCTTTTTGTAATACCTGTGCTTTTCAGAGTCCTTGCTTTTAACATCCTGTATATCTTCATCACTTTCATTTTTAGAAATAGTACAGTCAGTAGCATAATGACCAAATTTCCCACAGTTAAAACATCTTATATTTTTCTTGCTTTTGTGCTTTCTGGAAAACTTGCCTTTCCTGCTGTAATATGCCTCTTCCTCACTAGAAGACTCATCACTTTCTTGAATCTTTTTGCCCTTCAATTTCTTGATAGCTTTGAAAGCTGCCTCTTTCTTTACAACAACTTTTACTTGAGTTCTTAGCTCAAATGTTGCAAGAATACTATGGAGCTCATCATTTTTCAATTTATCTAAATCTTTGGCTTCCTCAATAGCAGAAATATTTTCACTAAATCTATTAGGAAGAGATCTTAAAATCTTATCACACACATCATTTTCAGCAAGTTCAAGACCTAAGTCTTTCATGGAGTTCACAATCTCATCCATTCGAAGCATGTAGTCACTAATCTTTTCATCATCATTCATCTTGAGTTGTTCAAACATACCTTTAAAATGTCTCAATTTAGCCTTTTAGACATTTACATCACCTGTATGAACAACCTGCAATTATTTCCACATCTCACTAGCTGTCTTGCAGTGAATAACTTTGGTAAGATCAGCCTTCTGTAAACCTTTTAAGATTTCATTCATGGATTTTGAGTTGTTGTGATGTAGAAGCCTATCCTCTTTAGTGTAAGGACCATTTTTAGGAATGGTGTATCCATATTCAATAACTTCCCATACCTCATTACCAAGAGCCATAATATAGACCTTCATTCTTGCACTCCATAGACCAAAATCTGATCCATATAGAATAGGTGCTGCATTCCCACTTGAGTAGTCCATTGTGTTCTTTGCAACCTTTTCCTTCAAGTTGTTAAACTTTCTGAAGGCACTGGCTCTGATACTAATTGAAGAACACAAGCTTATACTGAGAGGGGGGGTGAACAGTATATGATCTCTTTCAATTTTATCTATCAATATAGCTTTTCAAACCATTAACATGCAAAATAAAATAGCAGTAACAACAGCAGTAAAACAGTGCACAAAAAACAATCCACAAAGAGACACAACACTTTACGTGGTTCACCCAAGGTGGGCTACTCCACGGATAAAAATTTCCTCTAAAAGTTATATCAAAACCTCTGGGAAACCTTCTTGATTACAATTTTTATGAGCCTCGACTCAAAGGAGGCACCTTCCCCTAATTCTGCTTTGCTAATGATCCTCTAGAAGACCTCTATCTCCTTTGCCCTTAGTAAGTGGAATTCTTTCCACAGAAGACACCTGTCTTCCCTGCTCTGGCTGAAGATCTTTGTCCTCAACTCTATCACAGCAAGGCTTGTCCTCTTATCTGCACTAAACACAGTCCTTCGATCTGGCACAATCGTCCTCTTCCTCTATTATTTTTTGCACTTGGTTAAAAACAACTTTTCACTGTTTGCTCAACTGCAACAGTACAGTCTTCTCCAATTTACAACAACACTATTTTCTCAACTTCTATGAAAACATAGCAGTGCAGTCTTCACAAAAATGCAGTAGCACTATCTTCTCAATCTTATAGCAGCACTTGATCACCGTTCGTCCTTTACAACCGTTCGCAATTACAGCAACATCTACTTTGTGCACTTTGCTTTCTTTTACACAGACTGCATGAACACAGTCGCAATCACAGCTGTCCTTAGATCAAATTCCACCCTTTACATAATCTTCGCAAACACTACAGCATTCGAATGCACAACAACTTATGCGCCTATGTGCAACCACCACATCATACTTTTTGCACAATCTTCTCATGAACAACAACATAGTCTTTGATACTTAGAATATCCAACGAAATCCACTCTAATGTTGTAGTCAAACTTCGCTCTCTGCTTTTTCGATGATCGAACCTCACTAGTCACACTAACTTTGCGAATGCCACACTTCGAATACACACTCCGATCGATACAAAAAATTGCTCAAACAGTCTTCCTTTAATACACAATCTCAAGATGAAATCTTGTTATTTAGTCGGCTGTTCAATCTTCAAACACGTCGACTGTAAAACCTTACACTTTGTCGGCAAAGGTTAACTTCGTCAGCTTTAACTGCCTCTACTGTTCTGTAGCTGTTCTCATGCGAAACTCAAACATGTCACGATATCGCTATGCCTTTGATTGTCGTACACCTTCTTTAGTTTGTTGTCGCGAAATCGCGACACTACAGCCTTTGCTGACATAATTGTAATTCTTGTCACGAAATTGCAATGCTCTGGACTTCAAAGCCTTCTTCTTCACTACTGTTGTGAAATCACGACACCTTTGCCTCTTGCTGACGTCATCATGATTCTTGTCACAAAATCGTGATGCTCTGGACTTCAAATCCTTCTTCTCCGCTACTGTCACGAAATCATGACACCTTTGCTTCTTGCTGACGTCATCATGATTCTTGTCATGAAATCACGATGCTCTGGACTTCAAAGTCTTCTTCTCTGCTACTATCACAAAATCGTGACACCTTTGCCTTTTGCTAACGTCATCAGCAACTCTGTCGCGAAATCACGACACCTCTTGCTTCTTCATCCTTTTCTTGGTTTGCACTAGCAAAAATGAAACATGTCACGAAATTGCGATGCTTTTGCTGCCTTAAGCTCTTTCTTGCCAACTGCTCACAAAATAGGAACATGTCATGAAATCGCGATGCTTTTGCCAACTGCAAGCTGCCAACTCAACTTGTCACGAAATTGCAACACTTTCTACATCCGTACAACTTCTTCAAAAATTATCGTGAAATCGCAACACTTCCTACAACTCAACACTGCCAACTCAACTTGTCGCAAAATTGCGATAGTTTTTGCATTCGTACAACTTCTTCGAAACTTGTCACGAAATCGTGATACTTCCTGTAACTCAACACTTCTAACTCAACTTGTCACGAAATTGTGACAATTTTGCCCGTTTTGCCTCTGCCTTCCTGCATGTCATGAAATCCTGACACTTTTGCCCGCTTTGCCTCTACCTTCTTGCATGTCACGAAATCATGACAGTTTTGGCCAAACTTTCTCTCTCCTCAAACATGTCGTGAAATCGCAATAGTTTTTCCAGCAGCTTGCAACTTTTTCTAACTTATCTTTTTTTGGATTTTTGGCAACTGGGCTACTCTAATTTTCTTGGAGACTTACTAACCAGCTGAAACCTTCAACAAAACACATCGTTAGACATAAAAACAAATTGCTCCAAGAACTCCTTGTCATAAAAAACAACAACTACCAATAGCTCCTTGACATCAATGACAACAATTAAACTTAGGCAAAAGCAATGTACTTAAGATACCCAAAATTGCCAACACTAACATCATCTTTTATTACATGATTTGGTCTAGGCTCATGCTCTTTGCTCTTGGCTCTCCAATTGTAAATAATGCTAGATCAACGGTGTATACATATTGGTATGTTACCTTAGGGTTAGCCACTTCATTGGATTTGTTGCATCTGGGTCAGTCATGTAAGTGCCTTAGGGTCATCTTGGGTGCCTTAGGGTCAGCCACTTCCATGAGTCTATTGCCTTTGCACGTCACTAACTAGATTCACCATGAATATCATCCTTTATCATGGTGAACTCAATCTAGAAGGTGTCGGTCTCTGCTAAAAATACACCTTAATACAAAAGAAATACGATCCATAAAATATAATAAAAAATGAGCTATAGAATACAAATGTGGAGGAGAAGAAGAAAGAAAGAAAATAATCTTTTGAAATATCCTCATTTTTAGTCTTCAGAAGTTGATCCAAAAAATCCCTCGAATAGATTCTAGGGTGTCTATGTCTGTAGTCCCTAGAGTAGGTATCCTTATGGTAATCACCTCATCTTACCGGAATGCATGGGTAACCAGCCATTGCATCCGCTAGGTGCTATAGAGAAGGTGACTAGTTACAAGGATCAGTTACAAATTGCCTTGGGGTATCGGGTTCAACTGAGAGTGCACTCCATGATACAACAATATTTGAAGCTAGAAAAAAATCATGATAAACTACCTCAAAACTAAAAAGGACACCACCATTGTGTTTGTTTTGAAAAAAAAAATTTGATGACCATAAATACTCCTATGTTCCACTCTAAATGGGGCCTTCATCATGTGGAAAAACAACATGCCTCCTTAGGCAACAAAAAAACATCGTACAATGGCAGCATCACTCTCTAGCGAAATTAAAAAATGGCTTCTCATTTTCCCTCGCAGGGGAATTACATACATAGGCCATGTGGGAAAATACTTTTACTTTTAAAAAGATATGCTTTTACAAAAATTTAAAAGTTTTCTTATGACCATATTTCCTCATGGCCATAAAAATACCCCCCGTTTGTATTTAAAAAAAAATGGCCATGACCATAAATTAAAAGGTACTTATAAATTAACCCCCACTTATTTTTAACTTACTAGAAACTCCATGTCTCCATCGTGGCTGCCTGTCCATCAACACTCCTATCGAGCCCATTCCCACACTATAGACCTCAACCATCTTGCAATCCTAGTGTGCATTGGTAGCCATCTAGCACATAGTGGAAGATGCACCTTTAAATGCTACAGTGAAAAATCAAACAACTCGGAGAGATATCCAAGTTAGGGTTTAAACCTGGCCATCATGCTAGAGCTACTAGAGTATAATGATGTCGCCACCTAGATCAAACATAGGCAAAAAATTGTTCCTAGGCTTGCATCTCTCGGTCACCATAAACATTTTATATAGTGGGCCCTCTTTCTTTTACTTGAATACAATTAAAAAATACCAATTATGCATGTAGCATTGTGGCTAGATGCGCTTGTCAACCAAACAAATCAAGAGATGGAAAATGATGAGCAAATAAAATCAGCAGATTGGGTGGGTAATAAAACCAGTAGATCATCATTTTTTCACTCCCGTAAGGTTTCCAGACATGATTTTAGTAACCACTCCTTAAGAAATTTCATCATTTTTAGCCTGGATTCCACTAGGTTAGCTTGCATTCGATGGTTGTTTGACATCACTGTTTTACCTGGACTCAGTTGCAGTGCATGGAGGATGATGCAGGTGGGCATCCACAATGGTTGTATTCCACTGTGATCTAATACCAAATAATGCATACTATGATCATTTCTATATGCTAGGGCACTTTACTAAAAAGAGTGACTAGGGGCTAATTTTTGTATGCATCTAGTGAGGAGTGCTTTGTAGAAGCATTGTTTTACAGTTTCAATTTTTTACCGTTCATGATTTGTTGATGTTGTTTCAAGATATTCTAAACAAGCAGTGCCTATATCGACTCTGTTTGTAATTCTATTTGGTGTTATACCATCAAAGCTACAAAATCTAAGGAGATTAGAGATGGGGGAGTCAATATTTGTGAGCGTTGCTTGTGCGTTATTGCAGTGTGACCAAAAAGTCTCCACATTAATCACCAAGGACAAACGGTGACATTAAGAGTAAAAATGTCATGCACATTTGAAATTTTGGTGATGGCCCTATACTTTGGATGGATGTTGTTATTTTTACCCATTTGTAGGGTTAATTGTTTATTTCACAACATGGAATGGTTAGCCACATTGACATGTTGAAGGGTGATCAATAGAGCCACATAAATAAAATTCTTAACATTGCCAACCAAAATTTTAACATACCTTGAGGAGGTCAGAACGCTTCACCCCACCATCTGCATCACAACCAAAGGCCCATATAAAAAATAAGCAATAAGTTATTACTTTATCGAAGTCTTATTTTTTAGGTTATGCAGGTTGGATTCGCCACCGCAATTCCACCATGCTTCCACTATAGAAATGATAGAAACGGAAGCTCCCATAAGGCTGGAAAAAACTTTGTAACTATATCTTCCTCTGCAAAAAATGAAACCTTTCTCAGCAAGCCATGTAGAGTTTGGAACTTTGGAGGTAGCTGCAAAGGCAAACCCGCAAGCAATTTCATGTAGTAACTATTCACTTAGTCCGCTAAATATGCCTAGCCCACTGAATATGCCTACATTCATCAGGTTCTATGTGATGCACCATGTATACCTATGAGCTACATATAAAAGTGGCACCTCCACTATTGATATCTTAAAGGTTCTCCGATTGCAGGATTTAAAACCCAAACTACCAATTTTGTGTGACACAACAACATTGTGTTAATTATAATGGTGATTCTTCAAGAAAGAACCAGAAATGGATCAGGAGACTCAAACTGACACCGCCTCCCATTCTCTTCGGCTTCCAAACATGGACGAAGCCTCACTCCATAAATATAGTAAATTTTCCACCATAAAAAATCTCATACTGCAACCGAGAAAGCATCCTGAATGATCACCTGCAGAAAAAAAAAATTATAGCAACAGAAAAAAAAATCGTTAATTTTTTTTCACTCTACTCTAATATCTCATGGCTCTAAGAAATGAAGCTTCAGGGGTGGCCATGAGTTTTCTCATTTTGTTTGGTTTTTGATCCATTAAAAAATGGAGAGCATACTCCCGTGGCTTGAAGAAAAAATAAGAGAAAAAATGAGGGGGGATTTTCATGAGGGAAATCCCCCCTCAAGGGGTTACACAAGGCAAGAGAGCACCTATGCTCTGATACCAAATATTGGGAATGGGAAAATATGAGATAATATTATACATGAAAAGAGTACAATATATAGGCATAAGCCTATATGAAAAACATGACAAGTGTCAATAGAAACTAACAAGTGTCAAGATAGAAGGCATAGTGCACATTAATATTCTAACAGTTCATTCTATAAGGAGCCCTATGGATGGTTTTTGTGTCTAGTACTATGTCAATGGTGAAGTCAAATTTTCTCTTGGGAGGCATCCTAAGAAGTTATGATGTGAACACTTCCCTATATTCTTGTAGAATTGGGAAACTCTAAATTTCTTCCTCTTCATTGATATTTTCAACTTCTATTAATTTGACCGCATAGACCATACCCCCTTTCCTTATGGTCTTCTTTAGTTACATTGTAGACAATAGCATGGGCTTGAAGAAACCTTGTTCACTAACCATTTCACCCTTACATACTTATCGTTAGTGAACTTGATCTTGGAAATTGATCAAGGCCTTGTGATCCTCTAACCAATCCATACCCAAGATGATGTCGAAGGCATGTAGCGGTGCTATATATAGGTTCCAAATGGTAGAGCTAGTGGGTAGGGAAATTTCAGTTATGGGAAAGCGTTGATCCATGGAGTAGGTTTGTCCTAACCCATACTCCACTTTCCACCCTTGTGCCAAAGATCTAGGTTTCTCCGGCATGTCCATTATTATTCTACTAGAAATAAAACTATCTGTAACTCCACTATCTATTAGAATCTTAATATTTATACCATAGATTTTACCATTTATAAGTAAAGGAGTTGTCTATCCTTCTAGGTTCTAATTTGTGGTGGCTGCATAGATATTGTGGCCCCTTTTCATTAGCCTTCTTGCTAGATTATGTATGAAGTGGACAATTCCTTGCATAATGTGGATCACCACAATTATAGCATCCGATTTTATGATTATGACCTGTCCCTTGATCTGGCTTATCCTTCTCATTGTTAGGAGGTGATCCTTCCTACTTCAAAGGTTGTGGTTTTTAGCATTATTAAAGTTTTTCTCTTCTACTAGAACTTCTTCTTAAAGTGCCATGGTTTCCCATTGGTCTTATTTGTAAACTTAGGATTTTCTTTTCCTTTTTTTTGCTACTTAAATTCCCACTTCCTCTTTTGTTAGTGATGATGTTCTTTCTTTGACCTATTTGAGGGAATATAAAATTTCTTTCTACTCAAATCATGAGGTTTATGCATGCTCACTGCATTTATGATATGATAAGTAGATCCTGAGAGGAATTTATTTACTTTAATATTATTATCCTTCTTAAGGGATGGAGTGAACTTAAGTAGTTTAAAAAATTACCTATAATATCCTTTAACAGATTGAGTCCCTTGGTAGAGTTGAATAAACTCATCAATTTTCATCATATAGAACTCCTTCGTAAGGAACCTTTTTTGAAGGCTTTCATGAATTCCTCCCACTTGAAGTGGATTACTTTAATCTTTTGTTCCTTACTATAGGTCTCCCACCATTCTAGACTTGTTTCTGTCAAAAGATCTATGGTCTAGACTATCTTAGTTGTTGAGGAATAGTTTCTCATGGATAAATAGACCTCTAGATCATTCAGCTAATATTCTATCAAATATCCACCTTCATTTCCTGAGAACCTTCTAACCTTGACATGTTTTAGGTCATTCTCTAGTTCTAGGTTAATGCAGAATTTAGCCACATGATCCACTTCATCTATACCTATTGCCTGATCCACCATAGGTTTTACTGAATTAGGATTCCTATCCTTAGGTTTTCGTATTTTAGCCCTAATGGTTTCCAAAAATTTATTTTGTTGGGCCATTTGATCTATGTATAGATTTATTTCCCCCTATATTCTTTGCACAATGATTGTGAGGTTTTCAACTCTGATTAAATTCCCTAATCTATCCCTGTTGAGCAAGGTGCAGCAAAAGCATTTGAGAAAGTATTGTCATTGTTGTCAACACAGACAGATTGATGCAGTTGATGCAGTTCAGAGGTCAGTCAGATCAAGTGCAGAAAGTTTCAAGGAAAACAGAGGTGACCCAGATTCAGAAATTGGCAGAAAAAGACAAGGAAGAAAACTGTCGCGATATCGCGACATGTTTTCTGTCGCGATATCGCGACAAAACAGGAGAGAGAGAAGGCGCAAGAAAAATTGTCGCGATTTCGCGACATAAACCAGGAGAGAGAAAGGAGAAAATGCGATGACATAAGACAAAATGAGCGAGAGAGCAAAAAAGAGGAGAGAGAAAATGCACCCAAAATGTCGCGATGTCGCGACATGTCGAGTTTTTCTGAGGAGAGAGAAAATGTGTCGCGATTTCACGGACATAAATGGAGGAAAGGAGCTTGCAATGAAGAGAGTAGCGATTTCCATGCATGTTAAAGTTTCGCATTTCAAAGCACAGCTGGAAATGTATGGAAACAAAGGTGTAGCGATTTCGCTACAAATCGGAAGTTAAGAAAACTGAGATGCAGCGATTTCGACACAAGTAAAAATTCACAAGAAGAAGGTGTAGCGATTTCGCTACATGTTGAAACAAAGAGAAACTAAGGTGTAGCGATGGCGCTACATGTTGAAACAAAGGGAAACTAAGGAGTAGCGATTTCGCTACTAGTCAAAAGTGTAGAACTGAAAGATGCAGCAATGATATTACAAGTCAAAATTTCATGAAAAGAGGCAAGGTGAAAACACAAGGCACAAAGATGTAAAAATTTTGCCATTGCATGAAGCATAGTGTCGCGATTTCGCGACATGTTCCATTTTCGTTGGAGTTGGCAAGGAGAGTTGTACGGAAGAGCAAAGTGTCGCGATTTCGCGACATGTTCCATTTTCATTGGAGTTGGCAAGGAGAGTTGTACGGAAGAGCAAAGTGTCGCGATTTCGCGACATGTTCCATTTTTGGAGTTGGCAAGGAGAGTTGTACGGAAGAGCAAAGTGTCACGATTTCGTGACATGTTCCATTTTCACGGTTGCTGGCAAAGAAGATTGTACGGAAGCAGAGAACGTCACGATTTCGTGACATGTTCCATTTTCGCGGTTGCTGGCAAAGAAGAGTGTACGAAAGCCGAAAGCGTCGCGATTTCGCGACATGCTTAAGGATGACGTCAGCAAATGTTGAAAGTGTCGCGATATCGCGACAAGATGCAGGGAAAGCTTTCAAGAGCCAAAATGGTCACGATTTCATGACAGCAAGGGCATGAATGGTACGGCTACAGAAAGTGTCGCGATATCGCGACAGGCAACTGTTTGGCGGGTAAAAGCCGCAGGAGCATGCAAAATGACACGTGTCAAAAAAGCATAATCATGCAGCCTGTTACGTAAACAGTAACTGATGTCAGATAGATAGTTACACATTGACAGGTGTCGAACATGCATGGAAACAGATGTAGATGCATGCTTGAAATGCTTTCTAAGTGTCGTATAGGCTGTATCAAAAAAGCATTCGAACGGCCGAAGTGCAACATTCGAACAGTCGATTGAAAGTGCAAACGAACAGCCGATTGAAGAATGCATTAGAACAGCCGATTAAAATAGACGCATTTACAGCATTCGAAACATAAAATAGGAAGGATCGAAAAGCTTTCGAGAAGAAGGATGTGCAGCATTCGAACAGTCGTATTTGGAAGGATTCGAACAGCCGCATTGGAAAGAAGAAAAGAATTCGAACGGCTCGAGAATGTCATCCGACTGCATGAAGAATTGAAACGCGAGAGAAGACAAAGAGTCCCGATGAGAAAAATAGGGTATAAGAGGACAGTCGAGCACAGAATAATGTTGCTGCTGTTAGAGAGAAGTTGTTGCAGAAAGAGAAATATTGCTGTGAAAAGAGGGTTTGAATAAGAAAATTAGCAGAGCCGTGAGAGTGTGCAGAGTTGGATTAATTGCAGACCAGTCAGGGTTGTGCATGAAGTGAAGACACTTTTATGTCATTCTAATTGATCGGAATTGTAGTCCAAGTTGGTGCTTAGTACTAGGGGTTGGTGCTCCATCTGTTGCAGCAGAAAATTACAGGGGTTGGTGCTCCTTCCAGTGGATTCTGGTAAAGAAGTTGTAAAATTGAAATTTTGCAAAGACTAGATTTGGATTGAAGTCCAAGCGGTTAATTTTTGAGGAGTAGCCAAATTGGTGAACCTCGTTATATTGTGTGTTGTGGTGTGCTCTCATTTTGTTCTTCTGGTTTTATAAGTTTTCTGTGCTTCGAGTCTTTGAATGCTTGTTGTTTTGAAGTTAAATAACTACACTGATTCACCCCCCCTCTCAGTGTCATTGTGTGAACATCAATTGGTATCAGAGCAAGGTTCCTTGTACAAGCTTAATCAGCTAAGGAGATCTTGGAAGAAACAATGGCAGGCGGTGAAGGATTTTCATCCAACAAAGCTCCCTTATTTGATGGAACAAATTACACCTTCTGGAAACTCAGAATGCAAACATATCCGAGTGCATTGGGATATGATATTTGGGATTTTGTAGATAGTGGATACACGACACCCACTACTCCTCCAACAGATACTGCTGAGAAAAAGAAATTTGAGAACAACTCCAAAGCTAAGAATGCCATAATGTGTGGGCTTGTTGACAGTGAAGCGATAAGAGTCATGAGTTGTAAATCAGCAAAAGACATGTGGGATAAACCGAAGAGCATCCATGAAGGAGACAGTAAGATTAAGGAAGCAAAACTGCAAACTCATCGAGCACAGTTCGAAGCACTGCAAATGAATGAAGATGAAAACATAGAGACTTATATGTTGAGAGTCAACGAAATTATTAATGCAATCAGAGGACTCGGTGAAGAAATTGATGATGCAGTTGTTGTGAAAAAGGTTCTCAGAACACTTCACAAAAGATTTAACTCCAAAGTCTCTGCAATAGAAGAGGCAAAAGATCTAAATAACTTCAGCATGGATGAGTTGCATGGTTCCCTGACAGCATATGAAATGAGAATAGGACAAACCAAGTCTACAGACAGAGAAGCGGCTTTTAAAGCACACAAGAATGTAAAAGCTGAACATGAATCTGAGGATGAAGGAACATTGGATGAAACAGAAGCCAATTTTGTTCGAAAACTCACAAAAGGAAAAGGAAAATATAGAGGGAAGCTACCTTTTAAATGCTTCAATTGTGGAGGAGTCGGTCATTTTGCAGCCAAATGTCCAATGCAGGAGAGAACCAAAAATGGTGAAGGTTCACACCAAGAAAAAGGTGACTGGAAGAAGAAACAAAATTTCAGAAAGAACAACTTCAAGAAGAAAAGCTTCATAACCAAGAATGTCGACGAGTTCGAAGAAAGCACGAGATGAGGAGTCCGAAGAAGAAGGAGGTGAAGCTCTGTTCATGGCACTTGAAGAAGAAAGAACGAGAGAAAAATCAGGAAGGTGATGAAAATTCCAAGGATGAAGCTGAAGTGTATTTGGAAGAAGAATTGGTTGTGGCACTTGAAGAGTTGAGTGCAGAAAGGAAGAAGAATAAGAAATTTTCAAAGAAATTAGAGAATGCCACGGACATAATAAACAATCTGAAAATACAGACGAGAGGAATTCAAGAAAATGTCCGAAGTTCTTGATGAACAATTAACTGTAAAGACAGTTGAATGCAACAAGCTAGAGGAAGACATTGTTAAGTTAAGGATGCAGTTAGAGGAGATGAATAGAAAATTGAACTGTTTTCATAAGTTTGAAGAAAGTATTGTAAAGCTGGATAAAATGTTAAATAACCAAAGGCCTTCCCGGCATAAAATTTGGTTTAGGCTTTGATGAAGGAGAATCTTCAAAGGATTCAAAGAACTTGAATATAGAACTCATAAAGAAAGAAGAAAAGATCGGGGTTGAACCAGAAAAACCAAATCTTGCAAAAGAAAACAATAATGCCAGATTCAAGAAGAATACTGACAAAGATGGATTCACAAAAGTCACACATCCAAGGAGGAGAAGAGTCATGGCTCCTACTTCAAACTGGCAAAGACCGGCACCCAGGTTTAATCATGCATTTTCCGGTTATTGTTTTAAATGCAATGCTTATGGCCATAAGATTTCAGATTGCGGGCATAATGTATCTCAAAGGAATTTTACCAGTGAGAAATGTTTTTTCTCCTTTAATGAATTATGCGGTTGAATGTTATAATTGTCATAATTTTGGACATATTGCTAGAAACTGCAGAAGCACTTTTGCATCAAATAATTATCAGGGTAGAAAATCTCAGCCAAGTGGGTTGAAACAAAACCAGAAATTTCCTGAAAAATAGGCACATGCTAATGAAAGGACAAAGGCAAAACAAGTAGCAAAATCTGCTATCAAACCAGAATGGAAAGAAAAGGAATCTTTGATTGTCCAGGCTGCTTTTAAAGCTCAGAACAAATCAGCACCTTGGATACTTGACGGTGGTTGTTCCGAGTCACATGACAGGTGACAAGCAAAAGTTTGAGAATTTATAGAATTATGAAGGTGGTTCCGTGAAATTTGGAAATAATGATGGAGCAAAGATTGTTGGAAAGGGATCAGTCAAGATCAGTGATGGCAATATAAAATCAAAAGAAGTCTTGTTTGTAATTGGCCTGAAGCATAACTTGCTAAGTGTAAGTCAAATATGTGACAGAGGCCATGATGTAATCTTCAAGAAGGAGGGCTGTGAAGTAAGAAAGACAAAAAATGGAAAGTTAATAGCCACTGGACTGAGAACTTCTGGAAATCTGTATACACTTTCAGAAACTATAGAAGGAACATGCTTGATTGGACAGGAAGATGAAAAGCGGCTATGGCACAAGAGGCTTGGGCATATTAGTTTTGACAATCCGGCAAAAATCGGTTCAAAAAGAGCGAGTTAGAGATATACCAAACATTGGCAAACCTGTAAATAGCATCCTGTGAGTCATGCCAAAAGGGAAAACAAACCAGAGCCACTTTCAAAGCAAAAGAATACTTCACTAGCAAGCCATTAGAACTAATTCACACCGATCTATGTGGACCCATGAGAACCGAAAGCATAAATGGACACAAATATTTTATGCTTTGTATAGATGACTACTTAAGAATGACATGGGTACTATTTCTGAAACTCAAGTCAGAAGCCTTTGAGATGTTTAAAACCTTCAAAAATCTTGTTGAGAATCAATCAGGAAAAAGAATTAAATGCCTAAGATCAGACGGGGGAGGAGAGTTTATCTCCGAAGAATTTGCAGAATACTGTCAAAAACATGGGATAAGAAGACAGTTTTTAGCGACTAGGACACCTCAGCGAGAATGGTGTTGTAGAAAGGAAGAATAGAACAATGCAGGAAATGGCAAGGACAATGCTGGCAGAAAACAAAATAGCTGACAGATTTTGGAAAGAGGCAGTTCATACTGCAGTTTACATTCAAAACAGGTGCATGTTGAGACCACATGAAAGCAAAACACCTTATGAGTTGTGGTTTGGCAGAAAGGCAACAACAAGACATTTCAAAGTATTTGGCAGCAAGTGCTACATAAAACGGACTGAAGATAACCTCGGTAAATTTGAAGATAGAGCTGATGAAGGTATCTTTCTTGGTTACTCAACAAAAAGCAAGGCCTACACATGTTACAACAAGAGGTTGAAGAAAATTGTTGAAAGTGCTGATGTGAAAGTTGATGAAGGTAGAGAACAAGAAACTACTTATCAAGAAAACTACCCTATGTATGAAGAAGTCATTGAAGGTGATGATGAAAAAGAAACAGAGAAGAATCAGAAAATTGATCCAGATGGTGTAAAAACTGAATCTGAAGAAGAAGAAAACAGGAAATTTAAAACAGGCAACTGGCAGAAAAATCATCCAAGTGAACAGATTATTGGGGATCCCACAGATGGTATTCAGACAAGAAGAACAACAGTGAGGAACTATTCTCTGTTATCTAGTATTGAACCTAAAAATGTTGCTGAAGCAAGCACTGATGAAAGTTGGATGAAGGCAATCAATGAAGAACTAGATCAGATAGAGAAAAACAATACCTGGAATTAGTACCTAGACCAACAAATAAAAACATAATTGGGACTAAATGGGTTTTTAGAAATAAATTGAATGAAGATGGGCAGGTTGTCAAAAATAAGGCAAGATTGGTATGTAAAGGCTATGCTCAGGTTGAAGGCATTGATTTTGAAGAAACTTTTGCACCGGTAGCCAGACTAGAGGCAATCAGAATGTTTACGGCATTAGCGAGTTCATAAAAACTTCAAAGTATATCAAATGGATGTAAAATCAGCATTTTTGAATGGAAAAACTGGAAGAAGAGGTTTACATTGAACAACCAGATGGCTTCCAACTTGGTGACAATCCAGATTTTGTTTGCAGGTTAAAGAAAGCTTTATATGGATTAAAACAGGCACCCAGAGCATGGTATGCAAGGCTGGATAATTATCTAATTAAACAAGGGTTTAAGAAAGGTTTGGTGGATAGCAACTTATATGTCAAAACAGAGAAGGGTCATCTTATTGTTCTTGTTGTTTATGTAGATGACATAATATTTGGCAGCAGCATGGATGAATACTGCAAAGACATATCAATTAAAATGAAAAAAGAATTTGAGATGTCAATGATTGGTGAACTTTCTTATTTCTTAGGACTACAGGTCAATCAAAATGAAAAAGGCATTTTTATTTCTCAAGTTAAATATGTAAAAGAAATGCTGAAAAAGTTCACAATGGAAGACGGTAAACCGGTCAGCACTCCCATGTCAACAGTGCCAAGTTGAGCAAGGATGATAAATCTCCAGGATGTGGATCAAACAATGTACGGGTCTATGATTGGAAGCCTGCTTGTATTTAACGACTACTAGACCGAGATATACTACGGGCGGTATGCATGGTTGCTAGATTTCGAGGCAAGTCCCAAAGAAACTCATGTCACAGCTGTAAAAAGGATCTTCAGGTATCTCAAAGGTACCATGGATTATGGGTTGTGGTACCCAAAAGGCAAAGACTTCACTTTGATTGCATATTCTGATGCAGATTGGGCAGGGTGCATTGATGACCGGAAGAGTACAAGTGGAGGAGCATTTTATCTTGGAGACAGGCTGGTAGCATGGCACAACAAGAAACAAGAATCAGTCTCTCTATCCACTACAGAGGCAGAATACATTGCAGCCACAACTTGCTGTACACAGATATTATGGATGAGACAAACTTTGAAAGATCTTGGTATCCACTTCAAAGAGCCAATATCAATAAAATGTGATAACACTAGTGCTATCAACATATCCAAGAATCCAGTTATGCATTCAAGAACCAAACACATTGCAATCCGATATCATTTTTTGAAGGATAAAGTTGCAGAAGGAGAAGTCAAGTTGGATTTTGTTCCAACTACAGAGCAAGTAGTTGATATATTCACAAAACCATTGCCCAAGGATGTTTTTGAGTACCTTAGGAATAAGTTGGGAGTGGTCACAATTCCCAAGAACTGACTATCATTAGGGATCACATTCTCAATGGGTGCATGCATGCCTATACTTATAGTTTTGCTTATGTTTATGATTTTTGCTAACTATAACAATATTTTCCTGAGAATGGTGTACAGAGACTCAGGGGGAGTCTGCAACAGCCCTTTGGTATTATTGGCAAAGGGGGAGAAGAAGTTGAGCAAGGTTGCTGTGTGTTGCCAACAATTCCAAAGGGGGAGATTGTTGAGCAAGGTGCAGCAAAAGCATTTGAGAAAGTATTGTCATTGTTGTCAACACAGACAGATTGATGCAGTTGATGCAGTTCAGAGGTCAGTCAGATCAAGTGCAGAAAGTTTCAAGGAAAACAGAGGTGACCCAGATTCAAAAATTGGCAGAAAAAGACAAGGAAGAAAACTGTCGCGATATCGCGACATGTTTTCTATCGCGATATCGCGACAAAATAGGAGAGAGAGAAGGCGCAAGAAAAATTGTCACGATTTCGCGACATAAACCAGGAGAGAGAAAGTGCACGCCAAATTGTCGCGATTTCGTGACATAAACCAGGAGAGAGAAAATGCACGCCAAAATGTCGCGATGTCGCGACATGTCGAGTTTTCGCTGAGGAGAGAGAAAATGTGTCGCGATTTCGAGGAGAGAGAAAATGTGTCACGATTTCGCGACATAAATGGAGGAAAGGAGCTTGCAATGAAGAGAGTAGCGATTTCCATGCATGTTAAAGTTTCGCATTTCAAAGCACAGCTGGAAATGTATGGAAACAAAGGTGTAGCGATTTCGCTACAAATCGGAAGTTAAGAAAATTGAGATGCAGCGATTTCGACACAAGTAAAAATTCACAAGAAGAAGGTGTAGCGATTTCGCTACATGTTGAAACAAAGAGAAACTAAGGTGTAGCGATGGCGCTACATGTTGAAACAAAGGGAAACTAAGGAGTAGCGATTTCGCTACTAGTCAAAAGTGTAGAACTGAAAGATGCAGCAATGATATTACAAGTCAAAATTTCATGAAAAGAGGCAAGGTGAAAACACAAGGCACAAAGATGTAAAAATTTCGCCATTGCATGAAGCATAGTGTCGCGATTTCGCGACATGTTCCATTTTCGTTGGAGTTGGCAAGGAGAGTTGTACGGAAGAGCAAAGTGTCGCGATTTCGTGACATGTTCCATTTTCGCTGGAGTTGGCAAGGAGAGTTGTACGGAAGAGCAAAGTGTCACGATTTCGTGACATGTTCCATTTTCGCTGGAGTTGGCAAGGAGAGTTGTACGGAAGAGCAAAGTGTCACGATTTCGTGACATGTTCCATTTTCACGGTTGCTGGCAAAGAAGATTGTACGGAAGCAGAGAACGTCGCGATTTCGCGACATGTTCCATTTTCACGGTTGCTGGCAAAGAAGAGTGTACGAAAGCCGGAAGCGTCGCGATTTCGCGACATGCTTAAGGATGACGTCAGCAAATGTTGAAAGTGTCGCGATATCGCGACAAGATGCAGGGAAAGCTTTCAAGAGCCAAAATGGTCGCGATTTCGCGACAGCAAGGGCATGAATGGTACGGCTACAGAAAGTGTCGCGATATCGCGACAGGCAACTGTTTGGCGGGTAAAAGCCGTAGGAGCATGCAAAATGACACGTGTCGAAAAAGCATAATCATGCAGCCTGTTACGTAAACGATAACTTGATGTCAGACAGACAGTTACACATTGACAGGTGTCGAACATGCATGGAAACAGATGTAGATGCATGCTTGAAACGCTTTCTAAGTGTCGTATAGGCTGTATCAAAAAAGCATTCGAACGGCCGAAGTGCAGCATTCGAACAGTCGATTGAAAGTGCAAACGAACAGCCGATTGAAGAATGCATTAGAACAGCCGATTAAAATAGACGCATTTACAGCATTCGAAACATAAAATAGGAAGGATCGAAAAGCTTTCGAGAAGAAGGATGTGCAACATTCGAACAGTCGTATTTGGAAGGATTCGAACAGCCGCATTGGAAAGAAGAAAAGAATTCGAACGGCTCGAGAATGTCATCCGACTGCATGAAGAATTGAAACGCGAGAGAAGACAAAGAGTCCCGATGAGAAAAATAGGGTATAAGAGGACAATCGAGCATAGAATAATGTTGCTGCTGTTAGAGAGAAGTTGTTGCAGAAAGAGAAATATTGCTGTGAAAAGAGGGTTTGAATAAGAAAATTAGCAGAGCCGTGAGAGTGTGCAGAGTTGGATTAATTGCAGACCGATCGAGGTTGTGCATGAAGTGAAGACACTTTTATGTCATTCTAATTGATCAGAATTGTAGTCCAAGTTGGTGCTTGGTACTAGGGGTTGGTGCTCCATCCATTGCAGTGAGAAAATTACAGGGGTTGGTGCTCCTTCCGGTGGATGCTTGGTAAAGAAGTTGTAAAATTGAAATTTTGCAAAGACTGGATTTGGATTGAAGTCCAAGCGGTTAATTTTTGAGGAGTAGCCAAATTGGTGAACCTCGTTATATTGTGTGTTGTGGTGTGCTCTCATTTTGTTCTTCTGGTTTTATAAGTTTTCTATGCTTCAGTCTTTGAATGCTGTTGTTTTGAAGTTAAATAACTACACTGATTCACCCCCCCCTCTCAGTGTCATTGTGTAAACATCAATCCCCTACGGGTCTGTCCTCAACACTATCAGTGCTCGTTGGTTTCTCCTTTTGGGAAACCCTTTGTCTTCCACTTCTCAACTTGGGTGCCACTTTTCCTTGAGTTTAAAAGTGGTGTTAGTTTTACATCTATTTCTATTGTATGCAAATTTTAAATACCATATGCATTTTGTAAAATAAGATGCATCTACTGCATGAATTACTATGCAACACCTAAATGTAATTTATTACAATTTGGTGGTTATGTAATGGTGTTTCAAAGGTGGTAGGTTCAACTTGCTACCATTTGTGGGATATGTTTTGCCATATCCTAGTCAAGTTTTCTATGACTTCCATATTTGACCAAGATGTCATGTTGCAACATCAATCATATTAAAGGAAACATTTTTTCTAATGTGAAGATCCTACCAAGATACTTTCACATTATTAGGACCTATGCATAACTCTTGTTGATATGTAATACAATATCTACATAAGGAATATGCTTATCTTGGACTACGAATGCCAAGTATAATTTCTCAAAGGATTCTTAGGTACACCACTTAAAACCCACTATTATGGAGGTTTTGATTAACTCCTCCAAGCCTATTCACTAGTGGTTCAGTCTTGGGAGAGATGACTTACTCATCTGTAACCTTCAAGCAATTTGTTTTACCTTACTAAACATGTATTTATTTAGAGTTCCTTTAGCATTCTGATTGTAATAACCCCAATTTCAAGACCAATCAACCTAAGGGATTTTTTTTGTCTAGTCCTTATTATGGTCACCAGCTTATGAGTGTATTGAAAGTATCTTTGTGTGGTTCTCTTATAGTTAAGTATCCAAGTAAGTTCAAGGCTACACTTCATAGGAATCTAACATGGTCAGTGTCTATCTTGTTGGTAGGAGTGACAAACCCCTATCATGACCTGCAGGTAAGGTTTCTTTAGCTTGCAATCAATAATTCTCCTATCCCAAATAGGAACACCCTTTTCCCTACTAGTTTAAATCAAACATTAAACTAGTTTCTATGATAGGTCTCTTTCAACCATACACTAGACGTATACCTTGAGGTTTTGTTGGTTCATTCATAATGATAGAACCACAAATTATTGCAATGTTTATTTTTACCATATCGACCATAGGAGCTAAGGGGGTTATCACACAAACCTGTATAGACGTGTGAGTGTCTACCATTTTTTCTTACTTGGTGTAACCTTCTATAATCTCCATAATAAATAAGACTTTCAATGTTTTCCCTTTACATACATTCCCATAATTAATATCTAAGTTTCATGCATAAAGCAAGCATTATTTTTGTTTTAAGGTTACTCTATATCAATAGATACAATTTTAGAGTCAGTTTTAGAGATTCAAACCTTGTCATAAGGTGTTTTTAATTCATAATGAAACTCTACATTTCTTCTATGACTACTTGAAGTCAAAGGTTACATTGTATACACTTCCCCTCAAAAAGTGATATATTCAATTTACAATTTAATAAATACATTTTACAATAATGAAGCCCTCCTGCTAAGAGGTATTTTTACATTATGTACACATATGACCAATAGAAGTCCAGTAGTACTGATATTTGCTTGACCCCATTTGAGCCACCAGTACTAGATTGTAGGTGTTTTAGGGATCAGGACAACCCATTACATGTATATGAAATGCATTCTAGACAAACAATAGTATGTAATAATTTTTCCTTTGAAAGCAACTAACATAATACATTCTTCGCAATGTAATTGTTTAAAGCATTTCAACATTCAAAGGAAGGAAATCCCATACTTTCCTAAGATTGAACATCACATTCACATCTCATATCCTTCTTCACAAGCATATGCATTTGAAATAAGGTATTATTACAATCAACTATTGCTAGTATATTTTTTAGAATGCCATAAATTCATTCCTAAATGAGATCCCTTTCATGCCTATAGCATTTAATAAAATCATACTTTCACAAGTATCTCTTATTTATTCAAATATAAATAACATCCAAGCAATTCATAATATCTCATATCTCCTCAAATATAAAATAGCATTTAAGCACTCATACTTTCACAAGTGTCTCATGTTTCCTTAAACAGAAATAACATTTGATCATTCATACTTTCACAAGTATCTAATAAACAGAAATAACATTCAATCATTCATACTTTCACAAGTATCTAATATTTCCTTAAACAAAAATAACATTTAACCATTCATACTTTCACAATTATCTAGTATTTCCTCAAACAGAAATAACATTCAAACATTCATACTTTCACAAGTATCTAATATTTCCTCAAACAGAAATAACATTTTATCCAATGGATTTAGTTATAATTTTACAACTCCTTCCAAATATTTAACCATAACCTATCACAAGGTATAATCCAAATTTTTTCCTTAATCCATCATTATGGTTATGCTATAGTTCATTTACGAGTGTATTTGCTAATTTATGTTGTAATCTATAGTTCTTTAGGCTGCTAAGTTTTCACATGATCTATCACAAATATCATACTATAGTTACCCAAGGCTAGCTACAACTCTCTTAAAATCTACCACCTAGATCACTCAAGTTTAGTTGCGATTGGTCTTGTAATATACCCAACATATTACACTATAGGTTTTATAATATTGGCCCCATTTTTATTGTCACAAAAGACATACTATATGTACAATATTAGAAAATGGGTGTTATCACCCTATTTCTCATCAAGGACATGTTGTAGATATTTAAAAAGATATTTACTTATCTCAAGTTATCAAGCAAATATCTAACAAGTTTTTTTTTATAAACTCTTTCACCACAATACCATTTTAGTATTTTTTTATTAAGGGACATAGAATTTGTGCAAATATTACTCCCACAAATTTTCTCCTAAAAATTTATTTTGTAATCCTCATTATGTTCAATGGTTTACTTTTTATCCAAAGTACTTGCTAAGTATGACAACAATTAAAAACCAAAGTACATAAAGCAACATGGTCTATAGATTTAGATATTACCATAAACATTTGTTTCCAAAGTTTAAATATCTTCATAATAACTCAGTGGCATCATACCAAACGTAATATATGGTACACTCATGAATTTATTACCAAAATATTTCAAACACAAACCTTGGTCGAAGATTGTTTGACCATGGGGAATTTTTCACCATTCTATGCAAGATTTGGAAAGGATCATAGAAGGTTTGTGATTCTCAATTGATGGGTGAACGTTTTCTCAAGGGGTTGATGTCTATTGGCCCTAAACACACTTACTGTATTTCTTGAAAAACACAGGTACCAAATGTGAGAGATAAGATGTTATCCAGCACGCACACTTGGATCAATGAGGGGTTTATCGACGTAAGCTCCTTTAGCTCTCCCTTGCTATTTACAAGGTTTTTACTCTATTTTATCCTATTTTTGGGGGTGAGTAATATGTTGACCTTCAAACCATTATGGTCTATGATCAATGTGACTCTAATCACTGAGTTCTTTGGAAAAGAGGTATCGAGGTTCTCATAATTGTCAGTATAATTATGACCATTTCTACATGGTGTCTCATCGATGCTCACCAATGTCTGAGAAACTGACAAGGTCTGAATGCTTGGGCTTGCACATCCAGAATATACCCTAGATCAAGGATATCTGATAGTCACAAGTGATAGAATGCAAATATTCTTTAGTTTGATGTAAATGTAACGCAACACTATGAGCAATAGATAGCTCCAATCAGGGTTTTCATAAATAGCTTTGCTCTTAATCACCACATGAACTCTAGTCATGCACCACTAACCCAAGGTAAAGGCATCTAATAAAAATAATGGTTTTATACTATTGCATCCAGGATTATGCCATAGACCAGAGGAGTAGCGATTAGGCTATGTTTAAACTTTCCAAATTATGGCCTATGGCAGGCCAATCCATAGTGCTCGAGGGATATGGTGAGTCCAATTATAAGATTTATCATACTAGGTCCATCACTAGTAAGGGTATTTATGGGATTCTACCAGGTCTTCTCTTTTAAAACCCATACCCTCGTAGAGCCAAAGACTATTTCATACATTATGGTCATCGTCTACAAATCCAACCGCTATAGGGTATCTTGAGCATTGACATCAAGGGGGAAAAGAAACACGGATCGAGGTGCCTAGGGGTAAATTTTGTTGTTGGACTTAGTTCCAAAGTTGAGAAGAGGTATTTTTGGATGTAAGGATGAATGGAGCTCATATTTTATCCAATCCCATTTATACAACATCCAATATACATGTTATTTACGTTCAATCTAGAAGTATAAACTATACTCCTAAAAATTACAAAACAATGTATATAAAATCATAGTAATTATTGAGAAAGAAAATTTTAAAAGAAAGCAAACCTTATAAAACTCTTCTTGGAAACTTCTAGGCTTCTCCACTTTAGCCAACCCATCCTCCCTTATGTGTATCCTCCTTTGTATATCTTTACCAATTATTTTCTAAACTTCTGGTTGTTTGGTTTTTGATTCACCCCAAAGGGGTGAAGAGCATAATCCCTAAGCCAAATTTTAAATATATCAAACAAGTATGACCAAATGTCTTAATACTTGAGGTTGTTTGGTTTTTTATTCACCTAAAGGGGTGAAGAGCATAATCCCTAAGCCCATGTTTTCCTAACATTACTTCTTGAATATTTCTATTTCCAACTCCCTCCTTTTTTGTTAATCCATGGTGGCTATTTATAGCACTAAGGGGGTGCATTCCCAAAAGGTAAAGGGAATATTAGGTAATGACCTATTGGAGAGGTCAAGTGGGTGGTGATGTATGCATAGTGTTTTTATGCAACTTAGAGGACTTGATGACATGATGCCTCAAAGGGTAGTAATAGTATTTTGGGGACTTAGGAAGACTAAAAATAATTTTAAAATACTTTCTAGAGATTTTAATTATAAATTATTTTTCTCATAGATCTTAATAGTATTTAGAACCAAAATACGTTCTCTCAAAGTATTTTAACACTATTTTAAATTACCAAACACACTAGTAATTTTTTTTTGGTAATTTTGGTGTTTCTATTAAATGGGTTTTGGTTGGGGCCCAATCTCAGAAGTACATAGAACCTTAAAATATCTAGAGAAAATACTATTGCACAATCCCATTTCAGGGATGGAAAATATAAAACCACTTAAACAATCCCACGTAGGGGAGGAAAGATTCAAAATTCCCATGCAAGGGATAGTAGCACCGGTACTGAGAGCTAACCTGCCCACGTAGGATCAACTGATAATAGACAAAATGGGACCTAGCCATACACTGAAATACCAAGGGAAACTAGCCAGTACCCATGCAGGGGTCACCTCCGAGGCAAAATTAATAGACATAAATATGGGAAGGTAAAGCAATTCTGTTAGAAACAAAACTAAATTAGACAAACCAGAAGAAACAAAAAACTTGGCCTCGAAGCGAGCTCAGAGAGGTTCGGCTTTCGGGGATTCCTCCTCGGTGTTTGTTGCATTTTGTTGGAGGTACTATTTCATGGCTGAACTAGCACTCTCGAAGGTAGCGATGAAACTCTTGAGGAACATTCTGGAGATCCTGCTGGAAATCCCAACATCAAGGATCAAGTTTTTATTGGTGTCCTCAGAGACTTTGATTGGAGAATTCTGGCTCGATTTCGCTTTGACATTTTTTGCTCTAGACGATATTCAAACTTGGGTGGGAGTTTCTTCGACTTTGGTCTTGCGCTTAGCCAATGTTGGTTTCTTGCCGCTAGAAGGAAGGGTTTTAGAGGGAGTGGTTGTATCCGGGGAGCCTTTTTGGAAGTAGGAGTTTGGAATTTAGGGGCTTCTTCACTCTCCAAAGGTTCACTTGAAAGGGAATGGGTAGGACTGTGAGTGGAGGGGGGATGGGGGGTTGGATTGGAGGGGGTGGCTAATATGGGTGGAGGATTGGAGGTGGTGAAATGGAGGAAAATGATGGAAAATAGTCCCTGATGAGTGGGAGTCGAGTGCTTCTTGTGGGTGCCACTCATAGAGAGGTGAATGGACCGGTAGAGAAATGCAAGGATGTTCATGGGCTTAAACCCATGAATGTGGTTGATGAGTGCAAGATGAAAGCTTGAAATGGGTTTGGAAG
Source organism: Wollemia nobilis (assembly GCA_028583015.1). Taxonomy (NCBI): domain Eukaryota; kingdom Viridiplantae; phylum Streptophyta; class Pinopsida; order Araucariales; family Araucariaceae; genus Wollemia; species Wollemia nobilis. Next base: position 4,085,756 of record JAQPPZ010017205.1, read on the forward strand.
GGTTATAAAAAGCCAAGTATTGCATTAACAGAACAAATACGATGGACCACAGGGAAGGTAGGGATTCACACTCCAGAGACACTCCTAAAAATTTAAAATCCTAGTAATTAGGGAACTCCTCTAGCTCTAGGTCCCAATTGTGTTTGTCATGCCAGACCAAGCATCCAAAGAGGGGCAAGCCAGACACCTCAAAAATGAGAGTGGGGGTAACTTTGAAATGTATGTGCCACATAGTGACATGGTCATTCGACCAAGTTCTCATGAAGTCAGTTGTAATGTCCGGCTCAACACCCTTGAATTTTGATAGAAAGGGGATGAGCTTACAGGCTTGCAAAAAAGAGGCCAAAAGGGGGTCAAGTTGTAGGTTGTTTAGCTCAAGATAAGCCATGGTGGCAGGAGCAGAGGGGTAATGGAAGGTGGCGGGGGGACTCAAGTAGTGTTTGGGGTGGTGGGGATGGAGTACATCGGTCTGCATGGTTCTTGGAATCCATCTTAAATAGGAAATAGGTAAACCAAAGGTCATGCCAAAATGCAAGGGATGATGACAAGTGGAAAGGCGGTGGGGAGGGGAGAGCGATTGGGATTGGTGTGAGTTATTGAAACAATATCCACATGGGTGGATTTGAAAAGCTGGAGAGCCTTGGCGATAACTAGGTTAGGTGGAAAATCATGCGGGAGAGTAGCAAAGCACTCATAGGTGGGACTATACAACAAGCTTTGGAAACCAGTATTGTTTGAAACAAGGATCCACTCTCGAGCATCATGATTGAAAGGGCCAGCTGAGTGGCCAATCATGTGATGGTGAAGGGGTGCACAAAATGGAGAGGTCATCCAAGGATAATCACAAATAATGACCTACAAGATCTTGGTTAGAAAAAACATGGATTAAGGTGGAGAAAAATTAAAGCACCTGGCCTACCAATCCGAAATCGCTAGGTGGGAGACACTTGGAAGAGTTGAGTTGTGCCAAACTAAAATAGTTGATTGGGTGATGCCCAAGTTGCCAAGCCTATCAATAAGACTATTGGATTCATGATACACATGGGCAACTTCCACCTATTTTTTTGACCATTAAGGATTTGATATTCCACAGGGGGATTTTTTCATTGTTGATGTAGCCGATTATGTTGAGGAAATCCCCTTCGATTTGGAGGTTGATCTTGGAATTATTGATGAGATACATGCTTCACCAAAGAACCCATGTCTCAGCTACATTGTTAGTTTGATGATCCAAATTCTCAGAGAAGGTGAGAACAACTTTGCCTTTATGGTTCCTAAAAACCCCACCTGCCCCTGCTAAACCTGGATTCCCTTTGGAAGCGCCATCGAAGTTGAGCTTTAGCCAACCCTCCAAGGGAGGATTCCAATGAGCCTTCACTCTAGGATGGGGTATGGGAGGGGATAGAATGGGTAGAATGGGGATGTTTAGGGATTGGAGGATCTCAAGTTCTACACTGCAAGAGGGGGAATGAGAGCACGGGAAAAGTTGGGAATTCTCGGTAGCATAGGAGATAGCTTTGGCAGCTGTGGATGTTGGGTCACTTGCGGTCATTGAAAAAATTCTACGATTTTTCTCAAGCCAAATTTTCTAGATGAAGTGGTGGAGGCAGACCTTCCATAGAAAGGAGACTCTGGGATTCTTGAATAGGGTAGGCCATTGAGTGAAGAGGTCTAGAAGGGATTTGGGGTGGGCCCATTGGATTTGAAAAGTAGTCAGTAAGTGACTCAACCCTTATTTGGTGAAGTCGCACTCCACTAAAAGGTGGTGGATAGATTCCCATATGGATAGGCAAAGGTGACACCTGTTTGGGATAGGGATGCCTCTTTTCATAATATTATTAGTAGTGAGGACTTTGTTTTGAATAGTTGTCCAGGAGAAGAACCCTATCTTAGGGATGAGGTGCTTGACCCACACTAAGCTGAAGGGAATAGTGGGGATTTGAGAGTTGAGCAAGAGGGAGTAAGCTGACTTGACTGAGAAATCCCCGTTGTCATTCCCTTTCCAAATGGGGTAGTCTAGGGTGGCTATGGTTGGAATGATAGTGGTTCAGAGAAATCGGGATAAGAGGTTTCCTGATCTGGTGATTTGGCCACCTTCATTGGTGGGAATAGTTTTCCATTTGCCCTAGTTGTCAATGTAGTCCATGACCTTGCTCTCCCACCTCCTTTCAAAAATGGGTTTGAGAATGGATATTTCAAGGATTTTTGCAAGAGGTTTGTCTTTCAACCACGTGTCATCCCAAAAATTGATTTTAGATCCACTACCTAGCTACCACCGGGTGCCCTTGATGATGAGGGATTTGGCCTGAATCACCACCCACCAAAAGGTAGATCCATTAGTAGGGACATTGTCCTCCATAAGGGATATGTGTTGGAGATATTTACTCTGAATGATGGAGACCCATTCTACTTTGTAGTTGGTGAAGATTTTCCATGCCTGCTTGGCGAGGAGGGCGAGGTTCATGTGTGATGATCTCCTGAGGCCGAGGCCTCCTTGGGATTTAGGTTGGCAGACTCTATCCTAGCTGACAAGGTGAAATCTCTTCTTTTCCTTTCGGCCTAACCATAAAAAATTCTTTTGGATCTACTCAATATTAGAGTGAATAGAAGCAGGGGCCTTGAACACCGACATGAAGTAGACCGGGATACTTTGGAGGAAAACCATGGTGAGGGTTGCTTTGGCTACCTGGGACAGGAGGGAACCCTTCCAACCTGCGAGTTTGTGTTTGATCCTCTCAATGAAATTATCCCACATAGATTCTTTCAAGATTTTGGTGAACAAGGGAAGGCCCAGGTAAGAAGTAGGGAGGTCAGCTATGCAGCACTAAAGGATACGAGTAATCTTGCATTGTCTGCTACCAAGGGTGTTGAGGAAAAAATATTTTCTCTTTAGGTAGTTGATTTCTTGCCTAGCTGCTAAAGCATAGGTGTCAAGGATAACCTTTATGGATTTAGCTTGAAGAATAGAGGCTAGAGTGGCAATAATAGTATCATCAACAAATTGCTGGTGGGACAGGGGAGGGAAATTGGATGATGCCTTGAGCCCGGAGACACACCCTATGGCACAGGAAGATTTGAAGGCTCTTTCGAGGGATTCAACAAGAATGATGAAGAGGAAGGGGGATAGGGGATCTCCCTATCTAATGCCTCTATAGTTGGGAAAATAGCCTACAGCAGATCCATTAACTAATATAGAGAACCAAGGGGAGGTGATGCAGCCTCTGATGAGATCGATCCAATCTTTGTGAAACCCAAACCTGGATAGGAATTTTAGGAGGAAATCCCTGTCTACCCTGTCAAAGGCTTTGTTGATATCCAACTTCAGGAACATGGCCACCTTTTTGTTACACAGGGTTGAGTGGAGAGTTTCGTGAAGAGATATGATGTTGTCGGTGATGGATCTACCTTCCACTAAACTGCCTTGATAGGGATCTATGATCACGGGAAGAATATTCTTAAGTCTTAATGCTAAATATTTGGTTAGAATCTTGTAGATGATGTTGCATAAGCTTATTGGCCTGAAGTCCATCATGGATCTGCATTGAGGGGTTTTGGGGACCAAGGTAATGAAAGTGGAGTTCATCCCTCTCAAAATGACCTTGGTTCACTGGAGCTCAATGATGGTGCTGCAGATATCTTCCTCCATAATATCCCAAAAGGTTTGGAAAAATCGGGGGGAAAACCCATCTGGCCCAGGGGCCTTGTCAGCTTGCATGGAAAATAAAGCAAGCTTGATCTCTTTTTTGTTGAGAGGCTGGATCAGGGAGGAATTCATCTCAGGGGTGACCAGGGGGGGAATATTCTACAAGAGGGCCTCTTGGGCTTCAAGGTGTTCAGGGGGTGAGGTTCCCATCATGTTGCTAAAGTAGGATGAAGCTTCATCTTTGATTTTGAAGATATCTCGTGAGACTATGCCATTGGATAGAGTGAGCTCTTTGATCTTGTTTGTGCTTCTATTTCACAAAGTAGAGGTATGAAAGAACTTAGTGTTTGCATCCCCATATTTTAGCCATAGGGCTCAATATTTTTGGCGCCAGTAGGTCTCTTCTTTGGCCAAAATGTTATGGTACTTTGACAAGAGTTGCCTCTCCTCCTCCCATAGCTAGGGAGTCCACTGATCATGTTGAATTTTTTGCTCAAAGGTTTTGAGCTTGCTTAGGATCTGCTCCTTGTTCTCAAAAATATTCCCGAACACTTCCCTATTCCAAAGTTTGAGGTTTTCCTTGACTATTTTCAGCTTTTGGGACACTCGAGAGATGGCAGATCTCGGGCAGGGGAGCCCCCACCATTCAAAAATTCTTTACCTTAGATCTGTGTGCTGGATCCACATGTTTTCAAATTTGAAGGGAGTTTTGAAGGATGGGGCTCTATTGGATTCAAGGAGAAGGGGGAATGATCAAAGCTAATCTTGGGGAGAGAGGTGAGAGAGGTATCATCGAATATGGGAATGGCCTACTGGGAAAGGAAGAATCAATCTAGTTTGACATGTATGTGCTCGGGGCCTACTCTTTTGTTGCTCCAAGTGAATTGGTAGCCTTTAATCTGAATGTCCATTAGTTCATTTTTCGTGACAAAATCTTGGAAATCTAGGATGCTTTTGGAGGGACTAGAAACACCACCTTTCTTATCAGAGGGAAAGAGGGGGGAATTGAAGTCACCTACTAACATCCAAGGGAGGTTGGATAAGGCATCCTTCATGAGAGACAGGGATCTCCAGAGAGTAGCTCTTTCAAGAGGATTTTTGGGGGCGTAGATGTTGGATAACACCCAAGTGAATTGGTTTTCCTTGCAATAAAAACCATATTCAACATTCTATCAGAGGAGGATATCACCCTACCTTCAACTTTTTCTGGATCCCAGAAACATAGGAGGCCCCTAGATGATCCATCAGCAGGGGAGGAAGCCCATTGACAGTTCTTCCACACTGACTGGGCTATGTTGTGGGTTCTAGAGGCATCAAATTTCATTTCTTGCAACATGAGAATGGTAGGCTTGATGTCCTTCCTAATGGTCTGAGCTAACCTTTGTTTGCTCATACTGTTGAGACCTCTGATGTTCCAAGAGAGGATCTTCATCTAGAAACTTTGGTGGGTTTCTTGCCTCCCTTGCTTGGTAAAGGGGGAGGTTTGGGATTTTTTGCTTCATCCTTGGTCTGGTTGAATAGATATGGGAAGAGGGTTGTCTGCACCCCATTGGCCACTTGATTATCAATATCTTTTTTTATTTTCTTAGATATGGTGGGTCTGCCCCTTTTCTTTTCACTTCCGATGTCAATAGGGCCTCTTTTGCTTCTAGTGATGATGGAACTTTGGTCCGTTCTGAGATGGGTGGGACTTGAAGCATCCTCCATGGATTCAGCACAAGATTTGGTTGGGGATGGGGATTCATCCGAGGGGGAAAAGGGGGAATATCACCTCAAAGGGGAGGGTTTGCAGCTTGAATCAGGGGTTCTGAGGTGGGGATGAAAGGGGGAGGGGGCGCAAGCGGGGGGGAAAGGATGGTCCCAATTTGGATGGGGAGTGGTGGGGATGAGGAGGAGGGGATGGGGGGTGGAGAGGGGCAGATTCGAGGAAAAGGACTTCATCTTTGGTGATAGATAACAATCCAAATCTATTAGGGAAAGCAAACATGGAACATACCTAGTCTGAGATTGATGAGGGATGGTTGAGGAGCGGCTCCTAGTGGGTGACTTGCTTTCCTTTGACCTCTTTCTCCCTCCTGTTGCCATAGGGGGCTTTGGGTTTTTCTTTGTGCATTCCCATTTGGGTGTTCTGATTCTGGGGAGGGGGGAAATTAGTGCTTGGTGCTTCTTTTTGGGGTCTGAGGGATGGGCATTGGGACTTGAGATGTCCTTGAGATTGGAATTCGATGCAAAATATTAGCTTGTTTTCATACTCGATTGCCTGAAACCATTGAAAATCCCCATAGCTGAGGTTAATGCAGGTTGGGAGCTAGGAAGCCAAGTTAGCATTGACACAAATTTTGGCATGTGCCATGCGTGATCGGGCCTTCATTGTAGGGTCGATGGCCACAACATCCCCGATGTATCCTCCAATCCCACGCAGGATATCTTTGTGATAGAACTGAATGGGAATATCCGAGAGGTGAACCTAGATAGGCATGAAATTGATGTCTTGGGTTTGGGGGTTGAAATATTCCCCCCATTTTTTGAGGAATAAACTCTTTCTGCCATAAAACCACGGCCCTCCTATGAGGATTCGGGCATAGTCATTCTGGTTGTTTAGTTGGATCAAAAAAAACCCTCTGGATAGGGCCACCAACTGGAGGCTTCCTATTGTTTGCCATTTGAACCCAACCCACTTTCTTATAGATTCCATGTTGGGTCTACCCCCTACAAATTTCCCAACAAGGGAGAGGGATTCGATAGCCAATTTCTCTACCATGACTAAAATTGGGATAACTAGGGTTCCCCAGAGGTGATCAGAGGGGGATGGGTCTTAGTCCTAGAGGAGCTAGGATTTGGAGTGCATATCACCTTCTTGAGGTAAGTTTGTAGAGCCACATATTTCAATGGATGATTACTATTTGGGAGGGGGAACAAAACCCTTTTCCCATGGTCGATCATTGTTCAGGTTTATTTTTGCTAGGGTTTGGATCAGGATATTTTTGTAGTTGCATCTGAAGGGAGGATTTCCCCTTATTCCAGGTCATAATACCCTACCAAGGAAATCCCACATGAAATTTCTAGAGTTGTTGGGGTCACTGTTGTTGTCGCCATCGTTCTTATAAGAATCGGTTGACTCATCTCTCCAACAACACAATAGTAATTTAATTTACATGGAAAACTCCTTTTTTCTAATAAAGTATATGATATTTATTTCTTTAGATATATCCTCAAAAATATTAAATAAATCACCACTATTTTCAATACCTTGAAAATTTAAAATATTTTCTATGTCCTCCCAAATCAAGCATTAGTCCTATTTCTTTTTGCCAAACATAAGGGTTCGGTCGAGGTGGGATGTGACAAAGATCCTTTAGGTTCTTTTTCTAACACTTGCTTTTGATCTGTATCTCTTTTAGCTTTCTTCTTGTTTACTTTTATGATCTTCTTCTTTTGTTTCTTATTTTATTCTTTCCAGTCTTGGTCTTGATCTTGGATTTTCATATTTCTAAAGTATTTTATCCTATATTATGAATTTATAGAAAATTTGCAACATTAGTATCATCAAAATTATTTGAATAATTAATATCTTCATTAGCCAAGAGTTTTACTATAATATATTTGAATTCATTTTCTTCTGATATTTCTTCTAAATCTTGAATTTCATGAATTTCTTAAACTAAGTTTCCATTTTTTTTCTTCTCTAAATTGTAGTTGATGATTGTATAGATATTGAGATTGATATTGATGTTGTTCGTACTGAGGTTGAAATTTCTATTAACATTGTGGATTGTATCAATATTGAGGTTGATATTATCTTTGCTAAACTATTTTATTCATTTTATTTTCTTGATTCATATTCATTTGATTTTCTTGATTATATCTATAAAAAATTGTACTATGACCCTTTCTCTTACATATATGATAGAATCTTGAATTCCATTTAGATCTATACCTGGATGTTATAGCAATATTACTTGGTATATTTTCTTTAGATACCAAGGAATTATTAGTCATTTCATCCTTGACTAAATTCTCTACTTCATATTCTTAAAAAATATTGACTAAATCATCAAATGTAGTCTCCTTACTTAGAACTTGTAAAGAAGTAACTAAATGTTTATAACTTTTTGAAAGTGCCCTTTGTTGAAATTATTATATTATTTATCCCCCTTGTAAATATTATTTTGGTATTTGATTTATTTAATGTATGTGTCAATATGAGATAAAGTGAAAGGTGTCAAGAGAGAATGAAGAATCACATTGATATGTGTCAAGATGAGAGTTTTGTCTTTATATGAGGAATATGAAAGGATGTATCTCCTGAATGTTTGAGGAGAGCAATAGTCAAAATACTAAAAAGTCATGTAAAATTATATATTGGAGACAAAGCTCCAAGCAATGTATCTCTCTTTGTATCAATCTTGTAGTTCTATGATATTTAATATATTTGTGATATATTGTTGTTATTCCACTACTATGATTCATTTTTATTTTATGAAGTGATATTTATATGATTTATTTATGATCTTGGATAATTTTTTATTTGATCTAATCTTTCTATAAAACTAGCAGTGATATAAGAGCAAAATTTTGTGGCTTTGGGGTAATTCTAGTTTTCATATTGGTCTTACGTTGTGCATTCAATTTCATGCATATTGTAAAGGTTCCAATTGAATAGAATGGACTCTAGTTGCATGCATTTTAGTTTTTGAGCCCCACAAAAATAGGTTCATCACTCCAAAATGCCACAAGAGATCTGTCACCATATTTGGCTTGTGATTGGCCAAATTTTTTAAACAATTGATGAATTGGATCATCAAACATAACAAATGGATTGACCTTCAATTTGAAGGGAAGCAACTAGTTTTCATGGCATCATTGCCTTGAAATCCTATATCTGACTTTACTTTGATCTAATCCTCCATAGTAGACAATATCCACTATAGAGTTGCTTAGACCAAAACCATGTGAGAAGTGAGCTATCAGACATTGCGTTTGAGTAGAACTGACCTCCTATTGGCCATTGCCAGTAGGATTGATGTTGATGTAGGGAGATGCAACCATAAATATAGCTAAGTACAATATTGTCTCAGAGAAATTCATAGCCAAAATGAGCTTAAAAACCTCTTGTGTCTACCTTCTCTATATAAGAGCTTGTTTTCTATGAGCTAAAAATATTTTTTGGCCATTTTTTGTTTGGTGTTAGTTGACTTCCATTTTTTATGACAGACTAAGAGAATGTAACTTTAGTTACAATCACCAATGAAAACATGGTGGGTGGATTTTTGTGTACTAACAAATTTTTTTGGCCCATCTAGGATTGGATAGTTACGACCATTTCGAACCCTTAGCCATTACTCGCTATCGACGTCACCTCTATAAGGAACATAGGAAATCATTTTTGGATTTTTTTCAACACTCTTGTATATTAAAATGAGCCTTGATGCAATAAGGATATTGAAACACTTTGGTCAAAATGTACATAGATGACGCTTCCCTTGTGTTACCATAATTCAATCAAATAAGCAAAGTTTTTTCTAGCTGAGATATGAGGAATCCAAAGTTTCAACATGAGCACTAAAGCACTCAAGGCATAAGCATGGCAAGGAGATAATAATTTCAAGGAAGTGAACATTCAAAGTGCTTAGATAGTTCTAAATATTAAAATAAGTGCATGCAAAGGAGGTATTATATTAAGGTCCATTTTTATATCTGTAATGACCTAAAAATATGCAAATGGAAAAAAAATAGAAAATAAAAGATTTTTTTTACTGAGAGGGATTCATAAACCCCTAACCAATCCAAGGTATACCTATAGTTTAAATCCCCTAAGTTTTCCTGAATAGCTACATCTCATGAAATACCCTCACACAAGTCCCATCTGTGTAGGCGTATCATGTGTTACCACAAATAAGCCTATCTATCTCATCATTCTTGATGAGTTAGACTTATCACCTTCTATCAATATAAGGTATACATGCATCACCATACCATACACAAGCTAGTTTGTGTAGGTATTCTACAAGTATTATGAGTTAAGCTATCCACATCATCTTCACAACGAGCTATCTTAACTTAGGTGTAGACTTCCCACAACTAGGTTTCCATTCTCCCTAAGGGATTTTAATCCCTTAGGTCTTCCTATGTTCACCCTAAGGGGTCTCAATCCCTTAGGTCACTCTCTAAGTTCACCCTAGAACTTATTACTTATTTTTTGGCAAGGAAAACAAGAACAATTCTAGATACTAAATCTAACAAAGAATATAACTTTAAAAGCATACAAGAGATACTAGGAAGAAGCAACATTTTAAAGAAAGTAACCATTGAAAGAGAATATAATATAAAACATACATAACTCAAATAGTAAATTAAAAAGGTATATTCCTCATCATTCCACCATTATTATTGTAATATGTACAAAATATCTAAAACCAAAAGATTTATGAAATAAAATTGACAAGATAAAATTATGTAACCAATATAAAGCAAAAGAGATAAAAGAAATGGTTCCCTTATTTGTTCATATTTGAAAATTGTCTTTACAAGAGGTTACAAAATATCACTCTTAGGGATTAACCAATTTGATATGAATTACAACAAGGAACCAAATAATAAGTGTCTTCACAAGATCTTTGTAATCTCTCAAAACTGATTATGGAGGGTTTCTTGGCAACCTCTACTTGATGATGTCAAGATTTAGGAATATTAATGATGATTTGCTCCTATGGAAACCTAAAATCTACACACATAAGCACTCACAACAAATTAGTCCTCTCAATATGAGGCCCATTTCAAGATAATGCAAATGTTAAGAACATGCTTAAAACAATAAAGAAATGCATATAAACGAAATGAAAATGTGCTAAACTAGGTTAGAAATTAAATTGAAAGTTGCTAAAACTGATCTAACTAATAAAATAGAGGAAATAAAACATCACAAAAAGTTCATCATAGGGTATAGTGGTTAGCTCTATTAGTCATAAAAAGGTCCAGTGACTACACCTGCAAACCACTTCGGGGTGAAGCAACCACTGAATAGAAAGCCTATTCTTTGTGCTTGATGAATGATTGTCAATTAGGTTGACATTCTTGGTGCATTCATGAGGAACAACTTAAATGTGGAAATAGGCATGAAATCTAAAGGAATGATGGTGAATGATGGTGGGATTTTCTCTTCAAGATCCAATAGACTCCATGGATGTGAATGCAAGCTCCATAGCTAGATTTGGGTAGCACCTTGATGCTTATGAAAGAATGATCTCTCTATTACTAAAATTAGTAGCACTTCATTGCATTCCTATTTGATCTTACCTCTATTTTTTTGAATTTTTTAGGGACCTTTTATAGATTTCCCAATTGGCCATATTAGTTTGCAAGGGAATCCAATATCAAGATTAAGTTAGACTCAAGCATCCTAAGCATCGCTTCTCGAAGCTTCTTGAGGTTTGTTGTTATGTGCAAGTCGCTCTATAAATGATTTGGATCAGCTTGGGGAGCCTGAGTTTGTTATAGGTAAGGTCATCCTTGAGAGGTGTGGCCCGATCTGGGGGCCGTAATTGGGTCCAGCTGTCACCAAGCAACCACTAAGGGGGACAATGGCCCAGGCTGTAAAGGATAAAATTGCCCTACTTTAGTGGTTAGAACCATGTTTAGGTCTTGGGAAGGCCCAAGATGAACCATATAGCTTGAAAAGGTGTCCATATAAGCAATCATGTCAAAGTGATGTGTTTTAGGTGACTACAAATACCCCTTTTTGAGATGCGTTGTGTGAATGCACAACCCTAAGAAAAAATATATAACCTAAAACCAAATTAGAAATTGATGTTGATCATTGATTTAGTCAATATAAAATACCCTACTCATGAAAAAGCATGCATCTTCGAATCATTACCTCCAAAAAAATGGTAGGCTTAATTTGTGTAAAACTTTAACGAATCTAACGATAATTGGGTAGTGTTGTAAAACTACATGTTCAGATTTCCAAAGGCTTAGATTATCATTTTTGCTTTTTGCCCCAGCAAATAGGGAAGCTTATGATAGTTGTTAGCAATGATTCTTGGATGAATGCAATTAACATGATTAAGTGCTTGATTATTGACTTTTATTATGAAATGTTGTGATTATGAGTACCCCTCAAGTGACACGTTGATGAGGAGATGTAAAATGATTAAAGTGGTGAGTCGCTTGACCAAGATGACTTGGATGAATTTGACCAAAGGTATATGGTTCTTTGGAGATTTTTGGAATTGACCAAAGGAAACTAGGTGTCTTTGGAGCCTTTTGAATTTGACCAAAGTAAATTAGACATATTTTGAGACTTTTGAGATTGACCAAAGAAAAATAGGCATATTTGGAGCCTTTTGAAATTGACCAAAGGAAACTAGGTATCTTTGGAGACTTTTCAAATTGAGATAGCAAGGAAAAGGGCACAACCTTTTGGAAACTTGGCAATTGATTGATGACTTGATTGAATGCGAGGAAAAGGGCACAACCTTTTGAAACCTGGTAATTGAGTGGATTGATTATGTTGAATTAGACCTTTGATTAGAAAGGTATGCTAACCTTGATTTTCCATGCATTGGTTTATTTTTTAATTACTAATTTGAGAAGTAATGATACGAATAATGCCCCAGTTGATGTCTGAAAATGTTTTTTTGATTTGCAATTTTGAAATTTTGGACCATTAGATGTTGTTAGATGTCCAATTTAAATCTCATTGACTACATGTATTGCCATTTTGAGGCCATCCTAGGGTATAACAGTGATGACCTCCAAATTCTAGGACCGTCATAAGGTATAACAGCTGCACTAAAATACGATCACCCTTTATGAGAATGGCTACCAAATTTGGAAAATATAAAAGTAATTTGGGTACTTTTTACTATCATTTTTATAGCTGGCAGTGAGAGAAAAGTGAGTTGTAATGTGGAGGAGAGAGGTATTGACATGCAATGCTACTAAAATTGCACTAGAGGACCATGATGGACCAGGAAGAGGCTTTGACAAGTGGTAGAGCCAAAGCTCCTAAGGTAGCATTCTCAATACTTCGCTTGTAAATTTTAAAATTTAAAATGAACCTCACTCTAGTTTAGAAATATATCTTAGTTTAGCATTAATTTTTTGTATTTTTAGGAGAGGAAATGAACCCGTTTAGGTGCCACTACATGGTCGTCCTAGACAAGCATGACTCCCATTTTGTAGGAAGGGGGCCATCATGGGCAATGGTGATCGCGGTTAAATTCCAATGGTCAAAAATTTGACCGTTGGGGGTAGCCATACCTAGTTCTGATAGTGGTGCCTGGAAGCTATCGAGGCCTAGAGCGACCTCCAACTTTAGGAGAATTTTTTATTTTATTTTAGATTTTTATTGAGTTTTTTTTTATTTGGGGGTTGTTGGGTGTCATACTTTGATATCTCAACCTAGGAATCCTAACCTATTCATATATCTATAAGGGGTACTCGATGATGATGATTGGGATTGGTTTGAGGTAATTGACCTCAGACAGGTTGTGCGCCTAGTGACTGTGATGTCGAATAAATTGTATCTTATGGTCCTAGCTCATCGATGGGACAACAAGACCAATACTTTTCATATCCTTACTGGCAAGATGATGGTGACATTAGAGGATGTGTACTAGATTTATAGGATCCATATTAAGGGATTGGCCATTACCTCTACTCATATTCAAGAGTGATCGATAGTTTTACAATAAATTTTTGGTGCCATGGTAGATGAGGCTTTGGTAGATATAGATCATTGCAAGGTCCTAGTAAACATGTGGTATGATGCATGTATATTATCTTATCACCAATTAGTGGTGATGCATGTTATCTCCAATGTGATACTGTAAGACTCCTTAGGAGAAAGGTTCCCTTAAACCCTCTTGGACATGTTGCAGGACCTATTGGAGTGTGACCTAAAGCATCATATCATTATGGTATGGGAGAGAACTCTTTTAGCACACCTATATGATGAGTTGTATGAGACAACATCGACAGCAGATGGGATTGGGGTGTAGTCTGTTGCTCCATATCTAAGTTTAGGAGCACATATGGGTATATTGACCTATTGGATTATCGGTTCCTTGAGCATATCTAGGGGATGATGACATATACTATACAACATGGTGGCCATAGGATGAAGTTGTTGGTCAAATTTAGCCACATGGAGATATTTTTTCCTATTACATGGGGTCTCTAGAGGGATGACAACATGATCAGGTTATATGGAGATCTTACTTGGATTTCCATTATTGGATTGAGGCAACAAGGTACCTAGCTAGGGTGAGGCATGGTAGATGGTTCATTGGGCACCATGGGACTAAGAGAGTACTTCTATTACCCTTGAGTGAATTGATAGTTCAATATTTCTTAGGATGTGCTAGAGGATTCAATCCTCTATCATCACCATAATTATGAGACACAATTTGAGTTACCTTTAGTGGAGGGATTATTTGAGGAGGTCGACCCTACCATGGTAGATATGGGTTTAGAGGATCTAGGTACCAGCGTTGAGTATGACACCTGGTGGGTCACTTGACTATGGCATGGTGGTGGTCCTATGGGTAGACCTATAGTAGCGATAGCAAAGGAGGGTGGTGGTGATGATGAGCGATGAGTATATCATAGGATAGAGGGTGAGTGGAGGTAGGCTGCAAAATAGATAGATGAGCCCCATGCTAAGTAGGAGGGCAAGGAGGATGCCCCGTTAGATGAGGTGGCATGACTATGATAACAATTGTAGGCTATATAGGCATAGTTATAGACTTCTTAGGGGTGGTTGGTAGAGTAGGATACATCTCTCACTATTGCTTAGAGTTAGTTGAGTGTGGTACAATAGTTATGGTAGGGGTATGCTAAGGAAAGAGCTCTCCTTAAGGCCCAGGTGGTGGTATTTCAGACTACTATTAACCATGTTATGACATAGAGGAACACTCTACAGACACAACTAGTGGATAGGACTATAAATATGGATGTTAGGACAACTAAGCAGGATGCTCTTTAGGTGTAGCTAGCATATTTGACTACAGGTTCACTTTAGGCCATAGTAGGTACAGAAGTTGCATGGGATATGGCAGGGTTGCAGGCTCAGGTGACTAGACTGTAGTCTCTGGTTAGTTAGTATGATGCTAGGTTCCAGTATGATGGTGCATATATTATATAGCTAGAGGTGTGGGTTTCTATGCTTGGTGGTACTCTACCTATGTGGTCCACCATAGGAGGATCTCATAGAAATCAATGTAGTGAGTCTGGACAGTCCTCAGTGTGACCTAGTCACAGGTCATCAACTCACCTAGAGATATCAGTGTCCAATGGTTCCAGATAACCTCACAAATATGGGGATGAGGATGGAGGTGACTCTTGGTGTGCAATCCCCACTTGATGATATGTCATGTATTTATAATTTTGAGTGTAAGATATGAGGATCTACATAGTTGTAGCCTGTGGGCAATTTTATACCATGATATACTATACTGTTCACACATATATATATGATATCCTTTTATGGCTTATTATGTGTTATGGTTTTGATTTATGTTCATGGATGCATTGATAGATGTAATGCCTATGTGATGATGTGTATTCTATATATGCAATATACTAATGACATGCAATAGTTAGATGATTTATGTATGATTAGATTATGTGATCTAGATGTGTGGATGTACTACTATCTATGCTTATATGGATGTAGTAGTGAATTTTAAATGCATGTTTTGATTTGTTTAATTGATTATGCATTTAATTTTTGTTATATGATATGGTGGATGTAATGCATTAATTTTATGTGGATGGTCTAATGTAAATGTACCTGTATGCTTTAATCACTTAAAACATAATAAATGAATCTAATATGTGTTTAAAAAACTAATAGAAGACACCACATAACGTATAAAAATCATGAAATAAAATTTTAATACTTATCATAAGAATTAATCATGTATACATCCATGTGTGATATGAAATGATGTGAAATGTAGGGGCTTTCCCTATAAGCATCTGCAAATTAAAAGGTATACACAAAATAGTCAGTGGCCACCTGAATATCACTGCTAATATTCATCCAGTATATATCCTATTCTATGAACACCACTTAATAAAAAAAAAAATTGTAAGGAAAACTACGATTGTTGATTAGATGATTTGTTGCTATGAGGTAATTTTTGAGGTTTTCCATGAGACTCAAACACACTATTTTATTGATCAAAAGTTGTATAATGACTATACAAGACTCCTAAAAGATACAAATATGTTAAGAAGACCGAGATATCCATTATCCTTGTGTGTGCAAAGTGAATATACTAGATGAGGCATAAGACTACCTCATTGCCAGGTGGGTTTCATGCAACCCATTGCTGTAATGAGGATCATCCTATAGTCATCTTGATCCTGATTTTAGACATAGTTAGACTAAACTACTAGGTAATACAGGTCACCTAAATCTAGATCATCCATAAGCTAACATTGTTCTATAAAAAATAAGGTCACTAATGTGTAGACATATCGCCACACGTAAGGCTACTCCACTACCAGACAGGTTTCATTCAACCCATTGTTATAATGGATACTACCCCATGGATTTTAAAAACTAAGGATTCTAGGGATTCAATCTCATTACCCCCTTCTTTTATTTTCATTGCTTGGGATACTTGATCATGCTTAGTATTTATTTTGCATTTTTATTTTTTTTTAACAAGGGATTTTCTTAGTGATTAAAATCACTATTTATTTTGCATCCTTTGGGAATTTTACTCATTTTTTTGAAGAGCAAGGGATTGTTTGGGTAGGGGGGAGCTTTTAATTTTGTCAATTATTAGAATTATAGACCATGCACATAATAATATGAGCAAGGAAAACCTTTCACTTCAGGTGACAAAGACAACTTTGTAGTGTCATCCTTCCTTGTTCAAAATTGAATTTTAATGTGTTTAATTGTGTTAATATTTTGATATATGCAAGGTACTATCAAAAATAAACCTCATATTCTAAAATCCAAGATATATTTCTAGTTTTTGTGTAGGTTTACCAAATTTTCCACCCCTGTGGTGAATTTGGTAGTAGTGGTGAATTTGGCACTTTCTGTGGTGAATTTGGTCCTTTCTATGGTGAATTTTTTAGATAGGCTCTAGGAGAGGTAATATGAATAGTTGGACCATCCTTAGCCCTAAAATTTCATTTCATCTATGTTATGTTTCTATTTTTTTGTTGTCTTGAAACATAAATTACATCTAATTTTGGTAAATTAAGGAATTCTAGCTAGAAAACCCTAATCGTTTATAAAACCTTGCAATTTCTTTACAAAATGTTCTGATTTCTTTACAAAACATTAAAATACTAATCAATTAAGGAACCTTAGGCTGAAATTTAACCTTTTTATTACTTTCAAGTACTTAGGTAAAGAAACAAAAAAGGATATAATTGTATTAGGCTAGATTGTCTTATTGCATTTCTCCTTGTTTTACCCTAAAATCGAAATCTCCTTAGTCTAGTGCATTCAAAACTTGAAATGCATATAGGTTAGATCTTGTTTTATTGCATTTGTATGGTTTAAACTTAAGCATTGTATTTAGATGATTCTTTATTATTTAGGTTCAAATAACCATTAAGGCTCGATAAAGAGTCAATATTAATATATATCCAAAACCCTTAGATGTTTGTTTTAATTAAACTCATAAACACCATCTAAACAAGTATTAAATCAACTATCATACAACCATAGGAAAAATCATTTGATTAGGAGTCTATTTGTTTTGAGGATATTCATATCCTCGAGATCTCCTTTGGAAAGAGATCATCAAGTGGGGAAGTAGAGATTCTAATTAATCTCTCCTAAGCACACTTGACATAAATTAGGCTTAAAGGGAAAAGAACACAAGGTTTTCCTACCATCTACATAAATTGGTGAACCTGACATGAACACTTCCTTTTGCCTTAACAAAGATAAAATTTTGTTGAACTTAAACAAGATCATCTAATTTGTTTGTTTAGTTTACATCACATTAAATTTAGATAACAATAACATAATCAATTTCTAATCCTACTAGGGGAAGTATAATGACCCCTTGATTAAATAAATGTACAAACCTTATGGGAGCAATATTCTTTGGCAAGTATATTATGTTGTATTAGTGGTAGTCATAAGAAGGGTTGCTTATCTAGGCAACATATGGTTACCAAATTCCTTAGGTTATTCCCTAAAAGCCTTAGTGGTTTAGCCTTAGAATGGTATTTCCAAATACCTTGTCATTCCATCAAGAAGTTCAAAGAACTTATGGAAGCCTTCGTTAAACAATTTTCAATCTACATTGAAGATAAGGTTACCATAGATGACCTTTATCAACTTAAATAGGGTAAGAATGAGAAATTCTCAGACTTCTTGGCCAAATGGAGAGGTCTCATAGGAAAACTTCAATATATTCCTCCTCCTAAGGAACTCTTACATATTTTCATATGAAACCTTCATGAAAAATTGTCATATCCCTTGGAGATGACAAACTTAACCTCTTTCGAGGAAGTTGTCGACATGGCTAAAAGGGTAGAGGTCATCCTCATAAGATGAGGCCAACTCAACTATAACAAGAAAGAAGATGAAAAACCCTCTAACAAGGGGTAATACAAAAACAAACATGTTGTAGGAGACGGTGTAACCGATTCTCGACAAAACAACAACATAAATACTACTCAAAATACTCCTCAAAAGTTGGTTATCCAAAAGGAGGACAAACCTCAAAGGCAATATACCAACACGGGACAAAGTCAAATAACCATGCTAAAAATACTCCTCGAATCCAAACTAATAGAACTTCTACCTATCAGACCTTGGGACCTATCAAAAGGAGCACCCTTTTGGTATAGGCAAGATGAATACTATGACTATCACCAAATAGAGGGACACACTACCAACAAGTGTAGAACCTTAAAGAACATTATCCAAGACCTCATTGAGGAAGGAAAAGTGGCAATTAATAAACCACAAAACCCCAACAAAGGCATGGGAATATTTCAAGATCCCCTACCAACACGTGATCAAAAATCAGCTAACTTTGTAGGCGCCATTCGCCTATCAAGATCTTCCCACGCCATAACTAGACAACAAGCAAAGAATCAATCTTCGGATCAACCTCCATTGGTTGTCCCAAAGGAAAAAATCAATGTTCCTAATAAATCACCTTTGGTGATTACACCTTCTCAAAACACCTTGCATACATTCGATCTTCATCAATAATTAGAGGAAGTACCCACAAATATTTCCCTCCTAGAACTCCTAAAAACATCACCTGCTCATAGGGAAATATTGTTGAAACTCTTAAGTGAACAAGAAGTCCCTCAAGACCTATCTCCAAATGACATCGCCAACATGGTTGGGTTAACTAGAATAAACAATGCTATCTTAGCATTCCATGAGGAAGACACTCCTCTCAAAACCATATCAGGGGATTCCCCTCTCTACATCATAACTCAAATAGGTGATAAATATATCAAGAGAGTTCTAGTAGACAACGGATCAGCCTTGAACATTTGTAATGTCAAATTTTTATGAAATTTTGACTTAACAAAAAATGATTTACAAAAATCAGACCTCATTATTAGAGCCTTCGATAACGAAGAATGGGAGGTGATAGGCACCATTACTTTACCTATCAAAGTAGGGCCTCGCATCTTAAATACCCTCTTTTATGTCATATCATGTGATGTAACATATAACATGCTCCTCGAAAGACCATGGATACATGCTATGAGGGCCATACCCTCTACCTTACATCAATGCCTTAAATACGAATACCAAGGAAGGGTCATCCATGTTCCTAGAGACCTAAAACCTTTCACCATGTGCAATTCTATAGACTTACAAGAGATTAATATTTGCCCTTCCATACAATCGACTAAGTCAAATGATCAACCAAAAGTAGATAAAGGAAAGGAAATATTAGAGGAACCCCTCATAAACTTAGAGGAAACTCCCCAACCATCCTTTTCCAATAATCAAGTTAACCATATTTATCAAAAACTAGATCCTTTCATAGAACTAGTAAGCATGTTCCTTTCTCCTCAAGACATAGGTATGCCTAGTAGAAAGGGACTCAAAATCCAAATAGGGTCTTGTACTTTCATCCATGGAGGAACTACCTTCGATGAGAATATCCAAGGATGCAACCTCATGCCAAGTGAATGAACCTACGCTACATGTTACATGTCACCTTCCTTTCCCATAGTTAAACAAATGCTTGTTAATATGGGTTATCAAGGTAAAGGCCTAGGTCACTATGAACAAGGTATTAAATAACCCTTAGAAGTTGTACCTTGGCCAACATGATGTGGGATTGGATTTATCCCTAAAAAAAATGAACCCTCTCCTATATCAGGAGAAGAAGACAAGGATGACTACTCCAAATCAATACATGGCTCTCAATGGGGTGAAGAGGATGAAGAAGAACTATGGTCACTCCTCAACCAAACACCCCATAAAACTATATGATTTGGGAGCATTAACATGTTAGAATTAGTCCATCCTAAAGCAATCACAACCAACAAAGATCTTGAAGAATCTTTGGATAATTGCCATATAGAAGAATCTCTCAAACAAATCTTCAATTTAAATTTTGCCCAACCTCTCGACTTGGAACAAACATCTATAGACCCTCAAGAACTTAAAGAATTAGGGATTATAGATGCCCCTCTCCATTTTGAGGATGAGTCACAAGATTTAATCGAAGAGACCATAGAGGTCAACATTGGAACAGATCAAGATCCACACCTTATCAAACTAGGGAAAGTCCTAACCCAAGAAGAATGAATAGAATACACAAACCTATTAAAGGAATTCTTTGACATCTTCACTTGGGGATACGATGATATGCTAGGACTTGATCCCTCATTAGTAGTCCACCATCTAGTAGTGCATCCTGATGCCAAACCTATCAAGAAAAAACTAAGAAAAATACATCCAAGAGTCACCCTTCTAGTAAAGGATGAACTTCAAAAACTATTAGATATTGGCTTCATAAAAGCCATAGATTATTTGGATTGGATCTCCAACATTATCCCTATCACCAAGAAGGAAGGGTCCATTCGAATTTACATCGAATTTAGAGATATAAACAATGCTTGTCCTAAAGATGATTTCCCTTTACCAAACATAGACATGATAGTCGACTTCACCGTAGGGTCTGAGATGCTATCCTTAATGGATGGATTCTTAGGCTACAATAAAATCAAGATCATGGTAGAAGATCAATCTAAAATAACTTTCACCACCCCATGGGGGACCTTTTACTTTCAAGTTATGCCTTTTGGTCTTAAGAATGTGGGAGCCACATATTAAAGGGCTATGACATACATATTTCATGACCTCATGCATAAAATAGTAGAAGACTATGTGGATGACATCATAGGTCGATCTCAAGAAAGGAAAGACCATACTCGAGACCTTAGATGCATCTTCCAAAGACTACAAGACTATAAAGTCAAAATAAAACCCCTAAAATGCATTTTTAGGGTAAAATCAAGAAAGATACTTGGGTTCATCATATCTCATCATGGGATTGAAATTGATCCCTCTAAGATCATAACTATAACAAACATGCCACCACCCAAAAACTTGACTGAGTTACAAAGCCTTCAAGGAAAATTATAAGCTATTCATAGGTTCATATCACAACTTGCAGACAAGTGTCAACCTTTCTCCAAATTATTGAAGAAAGGAGCTAAATTTGAATGGGACGAAGGGTGTCAAGAAGCCTTTGAAGCCCTAAAAACTTATCTCTTAACACCACCTATCTTGGTGCCACCAAACTTAAATCAACCATTATTGCTATACATAGTTGCTACTGAACATGCCTTAGGAGCTTTGTTAGCCCAATATGATGAACAACATCGAGAAAGGGCAATCTACTACATTAGTAGAACTCTAGTGAACTATGAAACTCATTACACACCACTAGAGAATATTTGCCTAGCAGTGGTCTTCTCATATCTTAAACTAAGATATTACATGCTTAGTCAAAAGACTTACATCTTAGCAAGGGTAGATCCATTGTGCTACCTCATGTCAAAACCTTACCTATTAGGTAGAACTACAAAATGGGTCATAGCCCTTAGTGAATTCAACATAGAATTCATAAATCAAAAATCACTAAAAGGGCAAGTTATAGCAGATCAACTTGTCACAACTCCTTTAGAGTTAGAACACCCTATAAACATCTCTTTTCCTGATGAGATGGTCTCATCAATAGAAGTCCAAGAACCTAAAACATGGATCTTGTACTTCGATGGAGCTAGATGCACAAAAGGTGTAGGGGCAGGAATTATCCTAGTCACCCCACAACAACAACTCATCCCACTATCCTTTAAACTTCATTTCTCATGCACCAACAATACAATAGAATACGAAGCACTTATTTTAGGTCTCAAGGCTGCAACAAAACTAAATATCAAGAACATAATAGTATATGGTGATTCACAATTGGTGATCAACCAAGTAAATGATACCTATCAAACCAAATATGAAAAGCTAAAGCCATACAAAGATATTGTAGACATATTGAAAACTCATTTTGATCAAATAACTATAGAAGCCATACCACATTCTAGAAATCACCATGTCGATGCTATGGCAATAGCTACATCTCTCATACCTTTAGAGTTGGAATATGAAGAAGCTTCTATCATCATAAGGTCAATCAATGAGCCTTCCATAATCAAATCATGCTTACAACCTCTTAACATATGTAATATCGAAACATCTATACCTCAAGAACCTTGGTATCAAGACATCTTCAATTTCCTCAAGGAAGGAACATTCCCTGAAGGATTCAACTCTCAAAAGCATAGACAATTTAGGCTAAAAGCTTACAAATATGTCATCATTGGAGATATCTTATATCGATGCTCCTTTGAAGGTATACTCCTCAGATGCATAAATGTAGATGAAGCCCAAGCTCTCATAAAAGAAGCCCATGATGGATCATGTGGTGGCCACTTTAGTGGACTAGCCATAGCCAAGAAGCTCCTTAGGATGGGCTATTATTGGCCCTCCATGGAAAAGGATACTCACAACTATGTCAAGAAATGTGACAAATGTCAATGACATGACAATCTTGTTCATGCTCCATCTCAAGAACTTCAACCTATCACATCTCCTTGGCCTTTCTCCTCCTAGGGATTGGATATTATAGGTAAAATTAACCCTCAATCATCTTATGGACATAAATTCATTATTACAACTATAAAATATTTCACTAAGTGGGTCGAGGCAATGCCTCTATCCTCTACCATAGGCATCCAAGTATCAAAATTTATCCTAAATCAAATCATTAGCTGATATGGTATCCCTTCTACCATAATTGTAGATAATGGTACCCCTTTTAAAAATAAAGAGGTTTCCAAGATGTGCGCCAAATACAAAATTCAATAGAAATGGTCTACACCTTACTATCCATAAGGAAATGGACAAGTTGAATCCTCCAACAAAATGCTAATCAAAATCCTTAAGAAACTAGTCAACAAAAATGGTCGAGACTGGCACTTACAACTTTATCCTACCTTATGGGCATATCACACAAGTGTGTGTACTCCCACTAGGGAAACACCATATGCTTTAGTTTATGGTACCAAAGTAGTCTTTCCTTTCGAACTTGAGATACCCTCTCTAAGAGTCTTGTTACAAGATTCTTCGATAGGAGATGAATACCGCTCAGGCTGCTTACAACAACTAGAACTCTTAGAAGAAAAGTGCATCAACACCCTAGAACATCTCAGAACATACCATAATAGACTTCGACATGCCTACAACAAAAAGGTGCATCATAGATCCTTTGAAGTTGAGGATTTAGTCCTCAAAGAAAATCAAAGGAATACTAACACCAACATTGACCTAAAAGGAAAGTTTGAGCCTAATTGGTTAGGACCCTTTATTATCACAACCAAATTTGGATCAAGAGCCTACCACCTAGCCACATTGGATGGCCAAGAACACAAAGAACCAATTAATATCATTCATCTTAAATGATATTATGCATAAAACACATCGAGTCATTTGCTTGCTCATTTGATTGAATACATGACAAAAATCATCATATAATCATATACACTTCACCCCTTGCATGATTGCTTCACTTGCTTGATCATACCATCGAGTCAAGAGGGTTTACTATGATGCAAAGGCCAATCCTTATTATGAATACATCTACATTGCATCCATCTAGGCTAACTATATGTTGAGTAAACTCTCTCAGTCCAAAAATATTATCCTCTAAAATCTTCTTCTACATCCCGCTTCATTACTATCATACTTCTCTTCTTCTCCCTCTCTTGGGTTAAGTGATGTATGATGTGATCATCCATAACCCTGATGACCTAACCTTCTCCCTTTCTTCTATCCCAATCTTGGGGTAACCAATAAACAAATAACAATCAATCTTCGTATCTCACTTCTTTATTTCTTCAAAATAAACACTACATATAACCTACTTTCCTCTATTTCATACATAGTCACACCATTAATATCAACAATATTTCACAATATTATCAACAATACGTATCTACAATATTTCTCAACAAAAGAATTTTGTGTTCCATCAACACTCATGATTATTCAATAGACTCCTCAATGATACCTTTTTCTCTTTTATAATGCATCTATGACTTTTGCATCTTGCAAAATGATGTATTGTATAAGAGAATTTTAAGAGCAGTCTATTGAATGTGTCATGATATCTACTCATCACATTCTTCACATATAACTCGTTTGATAGTCCATCCAAGGATGAGAAATCACATTCAACCAATCTCTCGTAAATTCATAATCATTTGTGAATTTTACTAGTTACTGGTTGAATGGGGTTCTCTTCCCTGATTGGCCTATCATTCGAGTTCACAAAATCATACCTAATATATCATCACCTGCTTACTCATTCGGTTGGTCGCATGGGCCAAGAGTTCCCTAATCATCCATTCCCCTATGGATTAACAATTACTTGTCAACTTTATATGGGAATGGATGATTAAGGGTACTCCTCCCCATTCGACATACCATTTTTAGTATGCAATCAAACATAAATCTAATTCTCACACACTATCTCTCCAATAAGTCATAGGGATTGTATGGTTCCCTTGATCCAATGATGCGTAGGTTTGCAACTTCCCTACAAATCTCATTAGGCAATGGATCAATGTTATCATTACCTTCCTCTCTAATTTACTACATCGGCATGCTATCACATTTTCACAAGTCTCAATGATTACCTTCGATAGTCCATGAGGTTATCGAAGACTATATTGATCCAATATCTTGTAGATCTACAATCATTTGTATATCTCACTAGGCACTGGATCAATATTATCCTCGTAGCCTCCTGGTTCATGTCATTGGCATTCTATCAAAAAAAAATCAAGTCTCTCACAAACTATTGTTTAAAAGGGTCTATCAAACTATGAGGCTCTATAGATCCAATGCCTTGTGAGCATGCAATTATTTGTATGCTTCACCAGATACTAGATCTATATTGTCTTCATAGTCACCTGAGCCTCTACAACAATAGAACATCCATGAATCATACTCTCACCATCAACTATTTGCCTAATAATACTATTGGATTAACAGAGTTCTATTTCCAATTAGCTATATTATGCAAATATGCAATAAAACATCAAAATCTCAAAAAATAATCACCTATCAAGCTGGATATTCTCTATCTATTCACATGAAATAGATAGAGAACTTCCTCCCTCTTGATATGTGATAACAAGTTATCTTCTTATTTTCTTCAAAACTAAAACATCCTGGCTGACTTATAGACTCTTTGGAAGAACATTGGGATTTAGTAATCAACACTTTATGTACCCATAATCATTTATGATTATGTCAAGCAATCGATTATTAGATCCCTATGCATCCTAACGGCCTATAAGCTAGCATGGATGTCATCTACTCATTCATACAAACAAGATCCTTTAGACTCAAGGTAATGTTATCACATGGACCTCCTAGATAAGGGGATTTCTTTTTCCCATGTTCTGTGCATATACATTTCTTTGTACACACGTCGGGCATGGGAGAAGGACTTCTTCTTCTCTTGGATTGTGCATATGGGAGCGTTGCCCTCAATCTGAAATATTTTGTTTACAATACAAAATCCTTGAATATTTCAACACATTAGAGGTGGCAATGAGTATCAAGTCCAATTCCTCACATACATGTAAATATTTGCATATGTTTTAGGTAATGGACTTGTATACTCTTGTTACCCTTTCTCATGTGCTAAGAAATTTAGTAATATCGAGTCTCTTCTTCTTTTAAGAATATTTTACTTTCAAAATGCAAAAGAACAACACAAAAAAATATTCTACAGACCTTTTTTCAAATATATCAAAATTTAATTTTGCAAACAACAATATTCATCTCACAATAACAAAATAACTTGCAAAAATAATTACAAGCATCCATAATTTTACATTACCATTTGCAAGAATCATTTCATTACTTCACATAACATTTACACATCATTACTTTCCAAAACATTTGCAAATATTATTGTAGACACCTAAAATTAACACATAGTCACCCATAGTCACTTGTAGTCAAATGTAGTCATGCATAGTCACATGTAGTTATGTGTAGTCACATGTAGTCATACATAGTCACTTGTAGTCATGTGTAGTCACTTGTAGTCATCCATAGTCATGCGTAGTTGCCCATAGTCGTAAAACCTAGAAAACTACACTAATCATGCCCAAAACACCTCCTATTCATGAAAAGGGTATCTATAACCCCCTTTAGATCATATAAGCCCTTACCTACACCTAATTAGGGCCCTCAATGTGACCATCTCCTCCAAAAACCCTAATCATGGTAATTCTAATTCTATTTTGAAAATCACTTTACCACTAAAGTGTACTTTATAGACTAAACATGTTTAATTAGGGTTAAATCAAGATTAAACTTAATTTCATCCTCACACATGTGTGCACCCACCACTTAGTTAGAATATTTCTAAAATATGCCTAACCTAACCTCAAATTAACTTAGGATCTATCTAATCAGGGTTCACCTTAACCCTTGCTCACACATGTGTGCACCTAGGATATTTCTTCAGGGCACATGAAGGAATGACTCATAGTCCACTTCATCACCCTAACCTCACCATGGTAAAACCTAACCCAGAGTTTAGGCCACCTCACAAAAGACACCTCACCCCCTAGCCTTGGCCCACTCTATAAATAGATGGCAATTTTCACCATGAAACTCCCTCTTTTCCTTTTGGCTTACTTACCAAAACTCTGTAGAAATTACTCTAGAACATCTTTCATCACTTTTACATCCATAATTCATCAAGCAACAACATCAAGAGTTCATCAAGATAGAAATCTACAGAACTGGTCAACAATAGTATAGTTTGCACATCACTATGAAAACCTGACATAGGTTAGCACACCGTCATGCTAACCTAGTTTATAGCAACTTTACAAATATAAATTAGGTAAATATCACTTTTTTACAATTTCTACAACATTATTTCCTATTTTTCTCACATTTCCTTCCATTTTCATGTCATTTTTGTTTTCATAAACATGAGATCTGATCAATGATAGGTCCCCAAATGTACTAATCCATTTTTGCAGGTTCAAATAGGTACCAAAGACATTTCCAAGCATCCAAGTGGTGGCACACATGCAAAGAAGCCCACCTACATTGAGGGCACCGGAAGATATTAGCAAATGCATCTACATTCATATTGAAAAAGAGGGAAATATTTCTTGAGAGAAAGTCCATTTTGTAACCCCTTTTTGAAATCAATAAAAATATCATTTAGCATATATTTTATTAGTTTTGAAATTGATATTCCTTCTATGTGTTACATTCTGAACATGTTGAGCAAGAAAGGAAAACTGTCGCGATATCGCGACATGTTGAGCAAGAAAGGAAAACTGTCACGATTTCATGACATGTTCGGAGAGAAAGAGCAAGAAAGCAAAACTGTCATGATTTCGTGACATGTTCGGAGAGAAAGAGCAAGAAAGCAAAACTGTCATGATTTCATGACATGTTCGGAGAGAAAGAGCAAGAAAGAAAAAGTGTCACGATTTCGTGACATGTTGGAAGAGAAAAAGGCAAGTAGAAAAAGTGTCACGATTTCATGACATATTGCAAGAGAGATAGTACGAAAGAAAAAGTGTCACGATTTCATGACATGTTGGAAGAGAAAAAGGCAAGTAGAAAAAGTGTCATGATTTCGTGACATATTGCAAGAGAGATAGTACGAAAGAAAAAGTGTCACGATTTCGTGACATGTTGGAAGAGAAAAAGGCAAGTAGAAAAAGTGTCACGATTTCGTGACATATTGCAAGAGAGAGTAGGAAGAAAAAGTGTCACGATTTCATGACATGTTTCATTTTGAAAGAGAAAGGAGAGAAAAAAGTGTCACGATATCGACATGTTTCATTTGGAAAGAGAGGAAGGAAGAAAAAAAGTGTCACGATATCGTGACATGTCGCATTTCTGACTTGAAAGAGAGGAAGGAAGAAGGAAAAGTGTCGCGATATTCCTGACATGTCGCATTTTCACGACTTGAAGAGAGAGAAGGCAGAGAAGGAAAAGTGTCACGATATCGCTGACATGTCACATTTTACGACTAAAAGAGAAAGGAAGAGAATGAAAAAGTGTCACGATATCGCGACATGTCACTTTTCGCGACCCGAAGGTAAGAGAAAGAGCAAGGAGAAAAAGTGTCACGATATCGTGACATGTCGCATTTTGACTCTAGGAGGAGAGAGAAAGTAAGAAGGTAGAAGTGTCACGATATCATGACAAAAGTAAAAAGGAAGAGTACGAGGCGAAAGTGTCACGATATCGTGACATGTGTGTTTTAGGTACAAGCAAAAAGAAGCAAGGAGGCGAAAGTGTCACGATATCGCGACATTTGTGTTTTGGTACAAGCAAACAAAAGAAGCAAGGAGGCGAAAGTGTCATGATATCATGACATGTGTTTTCATGAGCTAAGAAGAGAACCCAACCAAAATAAGATATGTGACCATTAACTGAAGTTATACAACAGTTACAGGGGCCATTACAAAAGAAAATCATGCAGCTAATATAAGAACAGTCGAAGAAGGAGAAATCGAACAGTCATAAAAATAGAATCGAAAATGCATGCATGCACAGAAAAGAATACGAACAGTCATGACCGAGAAGATGAACAATCATGGTAGGGGTATATGTGTCAATTCGTAACATGCAACGTGTTTGACGAAAAGCCTACCCTATATATATACAAAAGGAGTTACAGTTAGAAGGCGTTACAACTGACAAGTGGCGCATGAGAAATAAAAGGAGTTACAACTAGAGTTACAAAGATACAATATGGTTATAAAAGGAGGTCTGCATGGAGAATTACATGCTGCTAAAATAGTGTGAAAGTGCTGCAAGAAGGGGGTTGAAAGAGTGTCGCAAGAGAGTATTAAGCAGAGCAGTGAGAGCCATAAAAGAGCAGTAAGCAGAGCTTTAAGAGTGTGTGGTGTTTTGGTGAATAGTGAGAGAGGTTGGGTTAGCAACAGACCAGTCAGGGTCTTGTATAAGCGAAGGCATTTTTATGTCAATCTTATAGTTTCAAAAGTGCAGTCCAAGTTGGTGCTTGGAATTAGGGGTTGGTGCTCCTTTCTATAGGTGCAGAGAAATTAGGGGTTGGTGCTCCTTTCTATTGGTGCAGATAAACCAGGGGTTGGTGCTCCTTCCAGTGGGTGCTGGTAAAGTGATTGTAAAATTGGTATTTTGCAAAGGCTAGATTTGGATGGGAATCCAAGCAGTCATTTTTGAGGAGTAGCCAAATTGGTGAACCTCATTACATCGTGTGTTGTGGAATGCTCTCTTGTTATATTTGCTTTATTGGGTTTTAAGTTTTCATTGTTTTGGCATTAAGAGTTGAAGATTTAAGTTTTTAATAGCTACACTGATTCACCCCCCCTCTCAGTGTCATTGTGAGACTAACAATTGGTATCAGAGCCAAGTTCCTGAACAAGCTTAATCGGCTAAGGTGATCTTGGAAGTGAGACAATGGCAGGTGGTGAAGGATTCTCATCAAACAAAGCACCATTGTTTGATGAAACTAATTACGCATTCTAGAGACTCAAGATGTAGACATATTTGTGTTCTTTGGGATACGACATTTGGGAGTCAGTAGACAGTGGATACACCATACCCACCACTCCTCCAACCGATGCTGCCGGTAAGAAACTGTTTGAGAATAACTCTAAAGCAAAGAATGCTATCATGTGCGGTTTGGTGGACAACGAACTGATAAAGATTATGAGTTGTAAAATGGCAAAAGATATGTGGGACAAACTAAGGAGCATTCATGAAGGAGATGACAAGATCAAGGAGGCCAAGTTACAAATGCATCGAGCTCAGTTTGAAGCATTAAAGATGAATGAGGATGAGAACATAGAGGCATACATGCTGAGAGTTAATGGAATCATTAATGCGATTAGAGGACTCGACGAGGAAATGGAAGATGTTGTCATCATGAAAAAGGTACTAAGATCTCTTCCCCAAAGATTTGATTCCAAAGTTTCTGCAATAGAAGAAGCTAAAGATCTTAATACTTTTAGTATGGATGAGATGCATGGTTCTTTGACTGCATATGAGATGAGAATAGGAAAAACTAAACCCACAGACAGAGAAGCTGCTTTTAAAGCACATAAAAATATAAAAGCAAAACAAGAATCCGAGGAAGAAGAGACATCAGATGAAACAGAAGCAAACTTTGTTCGAAAACTAATCAGGGGAAAAGGAAAATACAGAGGAAAGCTACCATTTAAGTGTTTCAACTGTGGAGGCATTGGGCACTTTGCAGCTAAATGTCCTCTTAATGAGAAAAACAAAAGTGATGAAGGTTCACACCAAGAAAGAAGTGACTGGAAGAAGAAACCAAATTTTAGAAAAGGAAACTTCAAGAAGAAAAGTTTCATATCCAAGAATGTCAGTCCTTCAGAAGATAGCTCTGGTGAGGATTCTGAAGAAGAAAAAGGTGAAGCTCTTTTCATGGCATTTGAAGAAGAAAAAATAGAGGAAAAATAGGAATGTAATAAAAACCTTGAGGCTGAGGCTGAAGTAGATCTGGAAGGTGAGTTGGTCGCTGCACTTAAAGAGCTGAGTTTAGAAAGGAAAAAGAATAAGAAAACTTCAAGAAAGCTTGAGGATGCCAATGAAATCATATCCAACTTGAAAGTATAGATAGATGAATTTAAGAAAATATCTAAAGATATCGAAGTACAATTAACCATGAAAATAGATGAGTGCAGCAAGTTAGAAGAAGAGATTGTTGGTTTAAGGATACAGCTAGAAGAGATGAATCAAAAATTGAGTTGCTATCACAAACTTGAAGGAAGTTCTATGAAGCTGGACAAGATTATAAATAACCAAAGGACTACAGGCATCAAATTTGGTTTAGGTTTCATCGAAGGAGAATCATCAAATGGATCAAAGGCCATAACTGTAGAACCCATAAAGAATGAAGATAAGATCAGGGTTGATCAAGAAAAAATGAATCATGCTAAAGAAAGCAATAAAGCCAGGCAAGAGAGGAGTATTGACAATGATGGATTCACCAATGTCACTCATCAAAGGAGAAGAAGATTTATGGCTCCCACTACAAAATGGCAAAGACCATCACCCAGGTTCACTCATTCCTTTTTTGGTTATTGTTTTAAATGCAATGGTTATGGTCATAAGATTTCAGATTGCAAGTATAATGTAGGACAAAGGAACTTTACCAGTAGAAATGTTTTTTCACCGCTGATGGATTATGCAGTAGAATGTTATAACTGTCATAATTTTGGGCACATTGCAAGAAATTGTCGAAGTACATTTGCAGCAAATAAACATCGGGGAAGAAAATTTCAACCAAATGGTTTGAGACAAAATAGAAAATTTCTCGAAAAACATACACAAGCTACTGACAAAGAAAAGTCAAAACAAGTGACCAAAACTGTAATCAAACCAGAGTGGAAAGAAAAGGAGCGACCCAAGGAAGAAAAGGAATCCTTGATCGTACAGACAACATTTAAAGCACAGAACAAATCTGCACCATGGATACTTGATAGTGGATGCTCCAGTCATATGACGAGGTGACAAACAAAAATTTGAGAAGTTACAGAAATATGAAGGTGGTTCTGTAAAATTTGGAAATAATGATGGAGCTAAGATAGTTGGCAAAGGATCGGTTAAGATCAGTGATGGAAAAATCAAGTCAAAAGAAGTCTTGTTTGTGATTGGTCTGAAGCATAACTTGTTAAGCGTAAGTCAGATTTGTGACAGAGGTCATGAAGTAATTTTCAAGAAGCGGGGTTGTGAAGTCAGAACAACAAACTATGGAAAGTTGATAGCAACTGGATCAAGGACATCTGGCAACCTGTATACTCTCTCAGAGACTTCAGAAGGAGCATGCTTGATTGGACAGGAAGAAGAAAATTGGTTGTGGCACAAGAGGCTCGGTCATATCAGTTTTGACAATCTAGTAAAAATCAGCTCAAAAAGGGCAGTAAGAGATATTCCCACCATTGGTAAACCTTTAAATAGCATTTGTGCCTCATGCCAAAAGGGGAAGCAAACTAGAGCCACATTTAAAACAAAAGAGTACTTCACAAGCAAACCATTAGAACTAATACATACTGATTTATGTGGACCCATGAGAACTCAAAGCATAAATGGTGACAAATACTTTATGTTGTGCATAGATGATTATTCCAGGATGACATGGGTACTATTTTTGAAGCTTAAATCAGATGCCTTTGAGATGTTCAAGATTTTCAAAAAACAAGTTGAGAATCAAACAGGAAAAAGGATTAAATGTTTAAGATCAGATAGAGGAGGAGAGTTCATTTCAGAGGAGTTTGCAGAGTACTGTGAAAAATATGGGATTAGGAGACAGTTTTTAGCAGCAAGGACACCTCAGCAGAATGGTGTGGTAGAAAGAAAGAACAAGACAGTGCAGGAAATGGCACGGACTATGTTGATTGAGAGCAAAATAGCAGACAGATTTTGGAAAGAGGCAGTCCATACTACGGTATACATCCAAAATAGGTGCATGTTGAGGACGCATGAAAGCAAAACTCCGTATGAGCTGTGGTTCGGTAAAAAGGCAACAACAAGATACTTTAAAGTTTTTGGCAGTAAGTGTTACATCAAAAGAACTGAAGATAATCTTGGTAAGTTTGAAGATAGAGCTGATGAAGGTATTTTTCTTGGCTATTCGACAAAAAGCAAAGCCTACACATGCTACAACAAGAGGCTAAAGAAAATTGTGGAGAGTGTCGATGTTAAAGTTGATGAAGGTAGGGAACGAGAAATAAGCTATAAAGAAAACTACCCAATTTATGAAGAAGTTATTGAAGGAGATGAGGAAAAGGAAATGGAAAAGAAACAGAAAATTGACTCAGATGATTTAAGTAGTGATTCAGAAGAGGAAGAAAACAAGAAATTCAAAACAGGCAGCTGGCAGAAAAATCATCCTAGAGAGCAAATAATTGGAGACCCCACAGTTGGTGTTCAGACAAGAAGAAGAGTAGTAAGTAACTACTCTCTATTATCCAGCATAGAGCCCAAAAATATTGTTGAAGCAAGCAAAGATGAAAGTTGGATGACGGCAATAAATGAAGAATTAGATCAGATCGAGAAAAACAAAACATGGGAGTTAGTACCAAGACCTGCAAATAAAAATATAATCGGTACTAAATGGATTTTTCGAAACAAATTGAATGAAGATGGACAAGTAGTCAAGAATAAAGCAAGATTGGTCTGTAAAGGCTATGCACAAGTTGAAGGTATTGACTTTGAGGAAACCTTTGCACCTGTGGCTAGACTAGAGGCAATCAGAATGTTTTTGGCTTTAGCAGTTCACAAGAATTTCAAAGTTTATCAAATGGACGTGAAATCAGCATTTTTGAATGGAAAATTTGAAGAAGAGGTCTATATTGAGCAGCCGAGATGGTTTCCAACTCGGTGATAATCCCAACTTCATCTGCAAGTTGAAGAAAGCATTGTATGGCTTGAAACAGGCACCCAGAGCATGGTATGCAAGGCTAGACAACTATCTTACTCAACAAGGGTTCAAAAAGGGTATGGTGGATAGCAATTTGTATGTCAAAATAGAGAATGGCCATCTCATTGTCCTTGTTGTATACGTAGATGATATCATTTTTGGCAGCAGCAATGATGAGTCATGTAAGGATTTAGCAAATAAGATGCAGAAAGAATTTGAAATGTCAATGATTGGTGAACTTTCATATTTCCTCGGACTGCAAGTTAATCAAAATGAGAAGGGCATATTTATTTCTCAAGTTAAATATGTGAAAGAGATGCTAAAAAAGTTCACAATGGAGGATTGTAAGCCTGTTAGCACTCCCATGACGACAGGTTGCAAGTTGAGCAAGGATGAAAAATCTCCAGATGTTGATCAAACCATGTACAGATCTATGATTGGGAGCCTATTGTATTTGATAGCTACCAGACCAGATATCTTGCAGGCAGTTTGCATGGTAGCACGATTTCAGGCGAGTCCCAAGGAGACTCATGTGACAAGAGTGAAGAGGATTCTTCGGTATCTAAAGGGTACTATGGAGTATGGGTTATGGTATCCGAAAGGTAAGGACTTCACTCTTATTGCGTATTCAGATGCAGATTGGGCAGGATGTGTCGATGATAGAAAGAGTACCAGTGGAGGTGCATTCTATCTTGGAGACAGGTTGGTTGCATGGCACAGTAAGAAACAAGAATCAGTCTCTTTATCCATAGCAGAGGCAGAATATATTGCAGCAACTACGTGTTGTACGCAGGTCTTATGGATGAAACAAACCCTGAAAGATCTTGGCATTAACTTCAGTGAGCCAATTTTAGTTAAGTGTGATAACACCAATGCCATTAACATCTCAAAGAATCCGGTTATGCATTCTCGCACAAAACATATTGCTATCCGATATCACTTTCTGAAGGAGAAAGTTGCGGAAGAAGAGGTAAAGTTGGATTTTGTCCCAACTACAGAGCAAGTAGTGGATATCTTCACAAAACCGTTGCCCAAAGAAATTTTTGAGTACCTTCGCAATAAATTGGGAGTGGTCATGCTTCCCAAGCACTGACTAGCTATCGGGACCACATTCTCAGGGGGAGCATTTATATATTTGATTATCTTTGTGCTCATATTTGTAATTTTTGCTAACTGTCATAACGTGTGCCTGAGAATGTTGTGCATGGACTCAGGGGGAGTCTGCAGTAGCCCTTTGGTATTATTGTCAAAGGGGGAGAAGAATTACAAGAAATTGCACGTGTGTTGCCAACAATTCCAAAGGGGGAGATTGATGAGCAAGGTGCAGCAACAGTATTGTCATTGTTGTCAACACAGTCAGACAGATCGGTTGATGCAGTGGACAGGAGTTAAGAGGATCTTTAGAGTATGTACAATGATTTTCCAAAAGATAGAAGTGGCCCATATGAGAAAAATCAAAAGAAAATCACAAGGAAGAAAACTGTCGCGATATCGCGACATGTTGAGCAAGAAAGGAAAACTGTCGCGATATCGCGACATGTTGAGCAAGAAAGGAAACGCGTGAGGAGGAAGAAAGCAAAACTATCACGATTTCGTGACATGTTCGAGAGAAAGAGAAAGCAAGAAAGCAAAACTGTCACGATTTCGTGACATGTTCGAAGAGAAAGAGCAAGAAAGCAAAAGTGTCATGATTTCATGACATGTTGGAAGAGAAAGAGCAAGAGAAAAGTGTCACGATTTCGTGACATATTGCAAGAGAGATAGTAGCAAGAAAAAGTGTCACGATTTCATGACATGTTGGAAGAGAAAAAGGCAAGTAGAAAAAGTGTCACGATTTTACGACATATTGCAAGAGAGATAGTACAGAAGAAAAAGTGTCACGATTTCGTGACATGTTGGAAGAGAAAAGGCAAGTAGAAAAGTGTCACGATTTTGTGACATATTGCAAGAGAGTATTGTACGGAGAGAAAAAGTGTCACGATTTCGCTGACATGTTTTTTTAAAAGAAAAGAGAGAAAAAAGTGTTCACGATTTCTTGACATTTTCATTTTCCAAAGAGAGAAGGAAGAAGAAAAGTGTCACGATTTCATGACATGTCGCATTTTCTGACTTGAAAGAGAGGGAGGAAGAAGGAAAAGTGTCACGATTTCGTGACATGTCACATTTTCATGACTTGAAGAGAGAGAAGGAGAGAAGGAAAAGTGTCACGATATCGCGACATGTCGCATTTTCGTGACTCAAAGGGAGGAAGGAAGAGAATGAAAAAGTGTCACGATATCGCGACATGTCGCATTTTCGTGACCTGAAGGTAAGAGAAAGAGCAAAGGAGAAAAAGTGTCACGATATCGCGACATGTCGCATTTCCTGACTCTAAGAGGAGAGAGAAAGTAAGAAGGCAGAAGTGTCACGATATCGCGACAAAAGTAAAAAGGAAGAGTACGGAGGCGAAAGTGTCACGATATCATGACATTTGTGTTTTTTCGGGTACAAGCAAACAGAAGAAGCAAGGAGGCGAAAGTGTCACGATATCGCGACATGTTGTGTTTTCGGTACAAGCAAACAAAAGAAGCAAGGAGGTGAAAGTGTCACGATATCGTGACATGTTGTGTTTTCATGAGCTAAGAAGAGAACCCAACCAAAATAAGATATGTGACCGTTAACTGAAGTTATACAGCAGTTACAAGGGCCGTTACAAAAGAAAATCATGCAACTAATAAAGAACAGTCGAAGAAGGAGAAATCGAACAATCATATAAATAGAATCGAAAATGCATGCATGCACAGAAAAGAATACGAACAGTCATGACCGAGAAGATGAACAGTCATGGTAGGGGTATATGTGTCAATTCATAACATGTAACGTGTTTGATGAAAAGCCTACCCTATATATATACAAAAGGAGTTACAGTTAGAAGGCGTTACAACTGACAAGTGGCGCATGAGAAATGAAAGGAGTTACAACTGGAGTTACAAAGATACAATATGGTTATAAAAGGAGGTCTACACGGAGAATTACGTGCTGCTGAAATAGTGTGAAAGTGCTGCAAGAAGGGGGTTGAAAGAGTGCTGCAAGAGAGTATTAAGCAGAGCAGTGAGAGCCATAAAAGAGCAGTAAGTAGAGCTTTAAGAGTGTGTGGTGTTTTGGTGAATAGTGAGAGAGGTTGGGTTAGCAACAGACCAGTCAGGGTCTTGTATAAGCGAAGGCATTTTTATGTCAATCTTATAGTTTCAAAAGTGTAGTCCAAGTTGGTGCTTGGAATTAGGGGTTGGTGCTCCTTTCTGTTGGTGCAGAGAAATTAGGGGTTGGTGCTCCTTTCTATTGGTGCAGATAAACCAGGGGTTGGTGCTCCTTCCAGTGGGTGTTGGTAAAGTGATTGTAAAATTGGTATTTTGCAAAGGTTGGATTTGGATGGGAATCCAAGCAGTCATTTTTGAGGAGTAGCCAAATTGGTGAACCTCGTTACATCGTGTGTTGTGGAATGCTCTCTTGTTATATTTGCTTTATTGGGTTTTAAGTTTTCATTGTTTCGGCATTAAGAGTTGAAGATTTAAGTTTTTAATAGCTACACTGATTCACCCCCCCTCTCAGTGTCATTGTGAGACTAACAAGTAACCCCTTTTTTGAAATCAATAAAAATAGCATTTAGCATATATTTTATTAGTTTTGAAATTGATATTCCTTTTGTGTGTTACATTCTGGAACACCCAGTGGGACCCCCACAAACTATTTTAGACTAGCCTCATTGCTATCTAATTTATTTTATGGCCTAATTTTTGTGTTGTAGATGCTATAAATCTAGAGAAAATATCATATTACACTTGAGATACACTTCATGCCCATTGCTATGAAGATTTATCCTTCTATGCCTAGTTCGCACACTGCTACGAGAACCTGGTTTGCACACTATCATGCAAACCTAGTTTGCACTATCGTTGTGCAAACCTAGTTTGCACACTACCATGTGAACCTGGTTCACACACCACCACGCAAACCTATCAAAATTACAAAACTCTACCAAACAGAGAAAAGCAGGATCACCTAGCATACTTGGTGTCAGGTATTTTTCTCAAACTAACTATTTTTATTTGTTTTTCAAAGGTTGTTTGCATTTCTTGTTCATCTTGAAAGCACTTCATCGAATTTCAAATCTCTTTCACAAGAATTAGATTAGATTTTCAATTTCTTTCAAAAGCATCAAATCACTTTCAAATTTCTTTCAAAAGCACTTAGATAGATTTCCAATCTCTTTTCTTCACATCCTATCTTGATTTATTTCAAGCTTTCTAGAATAGATTTCAATTTCAAAAAGCATCTAGGTTTAGTTTCTTTTTTCAAAAGGCATCTAGGTTTAGTTTCTTTTTTCAAAAGGCATCTAGGTTTAGTTTCTTTTTGAAAAGGCATTTAGCTAGTTTTTGCTTTCATATCATTGATAGTCAACTCACCACCACACACTCATATTTCATACACAGTGGTAATATTGGACTTCATCCATCCCCACTCAGATACTGGTGATGTTGGAATTCATCTCCTTCCACCAACTCGCCCCTAGACACCATAGTAGCCCCTAGGAGTGGTTTTCAGGACTTCATCACTAGAATATCCCCTACTCTTGAGACTAGTTTTCTAAAATTCATCACCGAAAGGGACCTTCAAAGTGGGATAGGATTAGATGCCTTTGTTCACAAGGCTCATATAATTTATGAATAGGTAACTATCATTCTTGACTAAGCCCACCCGAGGGTGAAGTGACCACCCAACTAGGCCAATAGCAGGTCTTAGACAGTGCCACCTCTTCTCGTGAGAGGATTTGGACTCATTAGAGCATTTTGAGTTTCCCCCTTTTTGGATATCTTTTTATTGTACCTTCCATTTAGTCGCCACTCACCTATTGAGACATAGTTCTATTTTGTGCACCCTTGGGTGTTGCAGGAGGTTTTGTGCTGATGACATTCCTTTTTAGAGTTTCACTTCACTTCTAGTGTCATGTCCTAGAGTAGGTACTATCATTAAAATACACAAAACAACCAAACATTTGTTTTTATTTGCTTAGCATTGATTCTAGTTGCATTCTTGTATTGCACTCTCACAAAAACTAGTTTCAACACATTCACTTGCTAGCCACCCACTTGTTGGCTATTCATAGTCTATCACTATCATTTTTCTATCAGATTTACTTTTTGTTGTAGGTTCGCATAGTAGTGTGCGAACTAGGTTTTCATAGTACAAGTTTGCATAGTGTGTGAACTTTGTTCTAGTGCATAGAAACACATAAAAACACATAGAATTGCATAGAATCCTACACAGAACACACACACAAGTTTAGATTTACATTTTTAAATAGTTTTAAGCACCTAATCATAGTATACATCACCATGCCTATTGTTACTCGTAGCTAAGCATATGAGCAAGCACATCTTAAGGAGGAGGCTTCTCATGCCACCTCCAACTAGTCTAGTACTCCCCCTCAATTCATGAGGGAAACTTCCACTCTCACACCTGATCTCCTCACTAGTTTTGAGCCATATTGCACACACACCATGACCCAAGGTGAGACATCTATTTCTAGTAATATGCTTACCACATCTTCTAGTGAGGATCATCCTCTTCTTCCTCATTCACCTCCACCTAATCCACCTTCCACATTTTGTGATCATGTTATCTACACAACTCCAGGAGATCCATCTCCATTATTCACTATTGATGAGGAGACTCCACCTACCTCACCCACATCCACTCATCCATTTCTTTAGGATCCATCTCATTCCCTTCTCGAGGATGATCCCTCTTTTCTTAATCATCCTCACCCTAAGACTACGTCATCTACCCCCATAGTAGGGATGATTTTAGATCCCTAGTCCTCCACTCCTAGCACTCAAGTACCTTTATCACAATCAACCCCATAACAGTCATCATTACAACAATAGTACACTCCACTCACATCATCCCACCAATACACTTCCCAAGCACCACAACAACCACCTTCCCAACAATCATATTTTCCATCTTTTACTTCAACATCACAACCACCATCCCAATCACAATAATTCATTCCCCAACAGCATCAACAAGTCCTATCTTCATAAATATTTGTGGATACATTCACCACTCCTTCTTAGGCTTCCACCTTTGATGCCTATACTCCTTCTTCATCACTTCCACCACCTACATTCCCCTCTTTTAGGATGTGCGGTATGCCATCTTCCACTCCACTTCCACCTTCATCCACTTCTACCTTTAGCCTTCCTCCACCTCATCCATTTTAGGCTCCCCCTTTCATTCCTCTTTCTTCTTATAATCCACTTTATCCATCTTATCTCACCAATCTCCC
Organism: Wollemia nobilis; assembly: GCA_028583015.1. NCBI lineage: Eukaryota > Viridiplantae > Streptophyta > Pinopsida > Araucariales > Araucariaceae > Wollemia > Wollemia nobilis. The sequence continues at coordinate 4,125,744 of JAQPPZ010017205.1, forward strand.
ATGTTATTTGACCCAACCTAAGTTTTCTATTCATCACTCATCCGGTCCGATGCAACTACCATCTTTTGGCATATCATCTCACCATCCACCTTCATCCTCTATTCAAACACCACTTCCCCCACCACAATCTATTGTACCTACATTCTTCACATCACCTCCTTCTTGGTCTTCCACACCAACCGTACAACCATCACAATAGATTCTTGTGCACTAGATACAAGCTTCTCAACCATAATTTTTCCATTCATAGTAGATGTCTACCCCACAATATATCCTCACATCTACTCCTTTGTTTCACACTTTCCAATAACAATATCTATAGGAATAGTTTTAGTATACTCCCCTTTCATAATGGGAGGAGTAACAACTACAATACCCTCCTCATTCTCAGTCTTCCACCGTTTCATCATAATTCATTGCACCCCCATCAACTGAACTCCAACTCTTACAAGAATAAATTAAGATGTTGGATCTACGCACAACTGGTTACAGGTCCCAAAAACCCACATATAATGAGTTGTGCAATGAACCCATTCATCCTTCAGTTCCCATTCCTCCTTATCCATACCATTTTGAGATTCTAAAATTCAAGAAATACAAAGGTAAAGAGGATCCTCGAGAACATATCAGTAATTATCGCTTCGCATGCTACCAACTTCATGGTAGTGATCCCCTCATGTTGCATACTTTCACTCTTTCACTTGGGGGACAAGCCCTCGATTGGTACAACATGCTCCCATGCCATAGCCTGTTCATATTTGAACAATTGGCTAACTCATTTCTAGAACATTTTTCCATCAACATCAAGAAAAATATGAACTTTTCTTATGTCTATGCCTTGCGATAGGATGATGATGAACCTATCATGGATTTCATTTCTTGATGGAGATCGGTCATCCATGACCTATCTTATAGCCTCCCATCTATCGAACTCATCACACTATTTACCAAAATTTATCACAAACACATTTCTACACCTTTGCAACTACATCAAAGCCACACATTTGATGAAGCCATCACTCAAGCAAAAGTCATTGAGGACATCAAAGTCCAATCTAGAAAAATCAAACTTCAGTAGAAGCCATCTTACACTTCAAATTTTTGCTTTAATCACAATGCTCCGAATCAACCCTTTTCCAAACTGCCATAAACCAATCAAGTAGCGGTAGCCTCTCCATCTTCTTCATCGATCTCACAACCTCCTCCTCCACAATAATAGTTGTTTCATACTAATGCACCTCCTCCATCCAATCCATAACAAGCTCATGGTCCTCATCCTCAATGCCTACATCATAATTGGACTCCACTTTTTGAGCCTCTACCTACTTTATTCCAGAGGTTGTTTGACGTTGGTCATGTTACTTTACCTGACATTCGACCCATAGACCCGAATCGACCCAAACCTCATGGGCACATCAAACAAGCCTTTTGTGTTTACCATCACCAGTGTGGCCATGATATTAGTTCTTATCACACCTTTCATGACTTAGTCCAAGATCTTATCAATCATGGTACTATCCAAGTTTCAAACCCCCTTGCACCATAAAATCAAAATCTAGGTATTTATCAAAACCCATTACCTGAACACGAGGGGACTAATCCTCAAGGGGCTCAACCCACTCAACAATCCCAATCAAGGCAATTCAATCATGTCCACCATGATCCTCCCTCACATGGAGTGGTTGGCATGATTAACATCACTACTCATAATCAACATTATCCACCGCATCGAGATGTGCCCATTACTCCACTTCCACCATCATCCACTTCCACTTTTCACCTTCCTCCACCTACATAGCATTCATTTTTGCTATGTTGCATTCATCATTATTCCTTTCCCTAAATCTTCTCCTCCTTCCTCACTTCTTCAATTTCATTTTCTTCTTCTCCATCATCATCCATTGACCATTTCACTAATCATGTCAATTTTCCCTTTCAAAAGGCTTGAAATTGTGCATTCATCACTTCCAAAATGAGGGTCATATTTGACCCAAATTTTCTCCCATCATATCATCTCCAAATTTCCTAAAAATTTCACCATTGGATCAGGCTCAAAAAGAGCTTTCCAATGGTATAAGTTTTATCCAATTTTGACATCATTTGGTCCCCCAAACTACCAAAACACTACACATGGGTCAAACAGTCAAAGTTCACACAGTAGTGTGTGAACCTTTAGTTCACACACTACCATGTGAACCTCCAATTTTCTATTCCATTATTCATGTTATGCATGGCTATGGCCTTGTATAACACCCATTTGCCTTTTCTACCATTCTTCACATCTCATTTTTCATCATTTTTCAATCACATCATCATCATTCCTCACCTTCTTCATCACCCATTCATCACATGAAGTGGTAGCCATTCAACAACTGAACACCACATTGTGCATGATCAATAATCAAACCCTCAATATTGGATGTGGCATTTATCCAAGGACTTTGCATAAGACTATCATCACCCCCCATTTGCTAGGGCAAACACAAGCAAAAATTCTCTTCTCAATAAAAACTCCAATCCAATCATATTTGGTGTGTTAGGCACTTATGGATGTTGGGGGACTCATGTGTGGATGCTATATTTAGGTCACGAATGCACCCATTGAAGCAATCATGAGTAGGACCCATCTATGGTTGCCTAGCTGACCCAATCAACTCATACACCTCACGCTTGTCAATGATAAAGTTTCAAAGGTATTCATCCCTTTCAAATTTGGGGCATCTTAAATTGATCATGCAACCCAGATGACCTTGCACTTCCTTCTTCTAAACCATCATTCATCATTCCACCATTCATCTTATTAACCTTCTACAATGGCTCTATCCATTTGTTCTACATCTTCCACAACTAGGGAAGTTTCTCATCTCCTTCCAATCCATCATTCACAATTTGGAGGAGTTTCTCTCTTTCCACCACACTCTCCACATCTAGAAGAGTTTCACTTCCTTGCATCCCATATTTCAAAACTAGGGCAACTTCACCTTCTCCCAATCCATCATTCAAAATGGGACAACTTCACCTTCTCCCAATCCATCATTTAAAACTAGGACAATTTCATCGTCTTCCAATTCATCACTCAAAATTGGGGTAATTTCATCTTCTCTCAATCCATCATTCAAAATTAGGGTAATTTCATCTTCTCCCAATCCATCATTCAAAATTGGGGTAATTTCATCTTCTTCCAATTCATCATTCAAAATTGGGATAATTTCATCTTCTTCCAATTCATCATTCAAAATTGGGATAATTTCATCTTCTTCCAATCCATATTTCACAATTAAAGGGGGTTTTATCTCCTTCTACTTCATCATTCACAACTAACACAATTCATCTCATTTCCACAAAATCTTCATGACTAGGGGAGTTTTCTCCCCCTCCTAAATGATTTTGCAATTAAGGGATTGCATTCCCTTTTCAAACCACTTCTACGCTTGGGAGAGGGTTTTCCCTCTTTCCAACCATAGTTCTCTTTCACAGAGTTAATCCTCCTTACACATTCACACTCCACCACCTCTCATCTACTCATTATGGTGCCACCCAACATTGTCATCACACATAAATCACCATCAAGCCTCAAACTACTAGGCACTTCAAAAGGTTTCATCCTTTTGTTAAAGGTTACATCCTTTACCTTGCATTCACATTTCAATCCACAAATCCATCACTAGGCACTTCAAAAGGTTTCATCCCTTTGTTAAATATTTCATCCTTTGCCTCACCACCATAAAAATAGGTTTCTCCAAAATCCTCAGAAAAATTTTAGAACATTATTTTTAGAATCTCTTAGGAACTAGGTTTCTCCAAAATCCTCAACAAAATTTTGGAATATTCTTTTTAGAATATCTTAGGAACTAGGTTTCTCCAAAATCCTCAACAAAATTTTAGAACATTCTTTTTAGAATCTCTTAGGAACTAGGTTTCTCCAAAATCCTAAAAATTTTGGAACATTCTTTTTAGAATCTCTTAGGAATAGGTTTCTCCAAAATCCTCAAAAAAATTTTGGAAATCTAGGTTTCTCCAAAATCCTCAATAAAATCTTGGAATATTATTTTTAAAATCTCTTAGGAACAAGTTTCTCCAAAATCCTTAGCAAAATTTGGATAGGTTTCTCCAAAATCCTCAAAAAAATTTGGATAGGTTTCTCCAAAATCCTCAATAAAATTTGGATAGGTTTCTCCATAAACCTCAAAGCATTTGGAACACGCACCTTAGTCTAGGTTTCAAATTCCTTTTCCAATGCATTAGGTTAGATTTGATTTCATGAGGAAGCATTCTAGCTTAGATTTCTTTCAAAAGCATTTTCCTTCAATTTTCATTTCAAAAGCATTAGGTTAGATTTGATTTTGTGAGGAAGCATTCTAGCTTAGATTTCTTTAAGCATTTCATTTACAAATACATCTAGATTAAGCCTAGCATAGTCATCCTAGCATATAACCTAGCATAGCATAGCTATAGCATAGCCTAGCATAGATAGCCTAGTCATAGATCGCCTAGCATAGCCTAGCCTAGCATAGACATAGCTTAGTTTAGCCTAGTCATACATAGCCTAGCATAGACATAGCCTAGTTTAGCCTAGTCATAGCCTAGCATAGCATAGACATAGCCTAGTTTAGCCTAGTCATCATCTAGCATAGCCTAGCATAGCATAGTATAGCCTAGCCATAGACATAGCCTAGCCTAGCATAGCCTATCTTAGCCATAGACATAGCCTATCCAAGCATCAGCATATCCTATCCATATACATAGCCTAGCCTAGCATAGCATAGCCTAGCCATATACATAGCCTAGCCTAGTATAGCATAGTCTAGCCATATACATAGCCTATACTAGCATCCGTATATCCTAGCATAGCATAGCCTAGTGTAGACATAGCCTAGTGATACTCATGGCCTAGCCTAGCCTAGCATATACATAGCCTAGTTTAGCCTAGTCATCACCTAGCATAGCATAGCCTAGCCTAGCATAGACATAGCCTAGAATAGCATAGCCTAGCATAGCATAGCATAGCATAGCCTAGCTATATATCCTAGCATAGTATAGCATAGTGTAGCATAGCCTATCATAGCATAACATAGACATAGCCTAGCCTAGCATAGTATAGCTTAGCATAGCATAGCCTAGCATAGACATAGCCTAGTGATACTCATAGCCTAGCATAGCATAGCATAGCATAGACATACCCTAGCACATTATAACATAGCATAGCCTAGCCTAGCATAGCTATAGCCTAGCCTAGCCTAGGTCTAGCCATATCCATAGCCTAGCATAGATAGAGCATAGCCTAGCTTAGACATAGCATACACATAGTCTAGCATAGTCTAGCCTAGCAATTTTTTACTTCTTGGTCTTAGCAAAGATTTTTCTCCAAGGGGAAAATTTCCTTGCTTGTACATTCTTGTACATTCAACATAAAAAACAACAAACATCCAAAAAAAAAAAATGTAAACAAATCAAAATCATCCATTGGTGACGTATCTTGCATTTTATTTTCCTCTTTTCCACCAATCTTCTATATCACCTGGATTTATATCAATGTTGTATGGTCATGCTTCGAGTGGCTACATACCTTTGATTTGATCCTATTTTCATATTCCCCTTCTTCTCTCTACCTCTTTTGGTTCTCGATCAATGTTGTATGGTCACGCTTTGAGTGGCTACATACCTTTGATTTGATCCTATTCTTATCTTCCCCTTTCTCCTCCATTTCATAGGCTCACTTCCCCACCTCTTCCATCATAATCATCTACATCCATCAATCACATTGATGACCATGAAATATTGGCATTTAGTTTGATTATTTCATGCATCCATCCACACCTTTTGGATTTGGTCCTGTACATGGGAACCCACATTTTAGGTACACCTTCTTGCATCTATCTATCTCACTTACTTTGCATTATCAAGAAACACATTGGTCGCATCCTCCTATATATTTTTAGGTATTTTGTCGCATCATGTAGACATCACCCCTAGTCATGTTCTTTGTCTTCCTTGTACATAAGCATTCCATTGCTCGTATATATCATGGCATCGATCCTATTCTTAGTTGTATGTTAATGAGAAGTATTTATATTGCTCAATCATTCATGGTTATTTTAATCAACCTGTATCGAACATCATCAAAATCTACAGGATTTCAAGACTTTCTCTAGCTGAATCGAGTCCGTTCATGGACCACTCACACTTTACATCTTAAGAAAATTTTGAGTCTAGGGAGGACAACACCTTGTGTAAGCCTCACCATGTAGCGAATGGTTTCCCCTACTCATCCTATCATTTTCATGATCAACATAAACCTAGGGATAAACAAAGGGACAAGCACAAGCAAAAATAGAAAATGGGTAGAAAACAAAAGCCAACGCCCACAAAAAAAAGAGCACCACAAAAAGAGAATCAAAAGGAAGAGGGGTAGAAAAAAAAGGAAATACCTCCAAGAGTACTATCAAAATGCTTGAATCCCTTTGGTCCTTAGGTCTAAAATAACATCATGGGGTGATTTTCATCACCAGAAATAGGCTCCAAGAGCCTGCCTGGTAGTGGAATAGTCTTACAAGTGGTGACACATCTATCACATTAGTGATCTTCTCTTGTACAGATCACTACGTGCTTGTGGATGAGCTAGCTACTTTGGCTAAGTTTACAATGGGTTAGTCCAACCTCCCTCAAAATGGATAAATGAACATCATGTGCACACATAGGTCCATGAACGATTCAACCTCAGTTATGATAGTTAAGATATCTTCATGATATTGATTGGCCACTAGATCAATTTGATTCTTCACACTATGTCATTTGAGCTCCTAGAAATTCTTTTAAACATCCACTATGCTTGAGAATTAGGGTCATGCAGCATCATCATTGACTCTGTTTGTCACATACATCTTCTTAATCACACTTGCATTTTCTCATTCACCACATAGGCTCATGATTTGTTACATCTCTTTCATGTGCATCTTGTACACCTCAATCAGTTTGTACACCCCATGTTTTCTTGTTTCATATTTTGGTCATTGGTCAGTGTACTTATTCATTTATTTTTGATTAACCATGATAAGTAAGATGGTATCCATGCAAGGTGGAGTGCCCTCCATTTTTCTACATTCTTATATCCTACATGTACACAAGTTATCACATATAACCTCTACACATCATCATTCATACATACTCATGTTCAGTTAGGTTCATCATACCTAGCACACATCATTCATATCAAACATATTTAACAACATGTACACATTACATACACATAAAATCACACACATTGTATGTAGGCACAACACAAAATCATCATGTGCACCCTTCACAAGGCTTGAAATTGTGCACTCATCACTTCTAAAAGTAGGGTCATCTTTGACCTAACTTTTCACCTATCAAATCATCTCCAAATTTCCCAAAACTATCACCATTGGATTGGGCTCGAAAAGAGCTTTCCAACGGTATAAGTTTTATCCAATTCTAACATCGTTTGGTCCCCCAAACTACCAAAACACTGCACATGGGTCAAACAGTCAAAGTTCGCACAATAGTGTGCGAACCTGGTTTGCACACCTCTATGCAAACCTTTAGTTCACACACTACCATGCAACCCTGGTTCACACACCTCTGTGTAAACCTTTAGTTCACACACTGCCATGCGAACCTACCACCAACATCACCAAATCACTTTTTTTTATATTTGTAGCTCATGTCTCTCATCCATTTCCTCTTTTTCACCATTTTCATCTATTTCATATTCCTCTTCTTTCAATCGATTCACCACCACTTTTCATCTACTCCATTGTCGATTCATCGCTTGAGGGGGTATTCATACAAACATCCACTTTGCATGCGATCAAACAACCACACATCCAATCATGGGTATTACATATATCTAAGAAATTTTTTGCTAAAGATTATCTCAACATAAATCCAATCCCAATCAAACATTTGCTAAACCATGAGAGCCATGCACCAAATGAACACGTCTTGATTCTATTCTTTATAGTGGCACACACAAGACCACATTCTGAATGCTACACCTGATATGTCCTCACCACTCAACTCTAATGGTTTGACAAATGTCATCATGCACTCATCAATCAATCAAAAGCAAAAATTTGAAAAGGCATTTGTTCTATTCGCAATTGGAACATCTTGCATTGATCACAAGAACAAAGTAATCTTAAGTTTCTCCCAAAAGCACCTAGTACGATATTGCAAAGTGTTGTACTAAATTGGCAAATCACTTGTTTCATCATCGTGTTTCTTTTGTAATCATCCACATTCATTCATCCACACATTCTTCATCTTTCCAATCACTTCATCACCTTCTTCTATCATATTTTTGTACTAAATCGTGTCTTACACAACATAGTACAAAAAGGGGTAAATGTAGACACCAAAAATTCACACATAGTCACCCATAGTCACCTGTAGTTGCATGGAGTCATGCGTAGTCACTTGTAGTCATGCGTAGTCACTTGTAGTCATGCATAGTCACTTGTAGTCATGTGTAGTCACTCATAGTCGCAAAACCTACAAAACTACACTAATCACACCCAAAACACCTCATATTCATGAAAGGGCCATCTACAAGCCCCTTTAGGCCATCTAAGCCCTTTCCTACACCTAATTAGGGTCCCCATGTGACCATTTCCTCCAAAAACCCTAATCATGGTAATTCTAATTCTATTTTGAAAGTCACTTTACCACTAAAGTGTACTTTATGGCCTAAACATGTTTAATTAGGGTTAAATCAAGATTAACCTTAATTCTATCCTCACACATGTGTGCACCCACCACTTAGGATATTTCCAAAATATGCCTAACCTAACCTCAAACTAACCTAGGATCTATCTAATCAGGGTTAACCTTAACCCTTGCTCACACATGTGTGCACCTAGGATATTTCTTCAGGGCACATGAAGGAATGACTCACATTCCACTTCATCACCCTAACCTCACCATGGTAGAACCTAACCCAAAGTTTAGGCCACCTCACAAAGGACACCTCACCCCCCTAGCCTTGGCCCACTCTATAAATAGATGGCCATTTTCACCATGAAACTCTCTCTCACCCTTTTGGCTTACTTACCAAAACTCTACAAAAATTACTCTAGAACATCTTCCATCACTTCTACATCCATCATACATCAAGAAACAACATCAGGAGTTCATCCGGATAGAAATTTATAGAACCAATCAACAACAACAAGGTTCGCACACCATCATGTGAACCCGAAGAGGTTCGCACACCATCATGCTAACCTGGTCTACAACAACCCTACAGCTACAAATCAGGTAGGTATCTTCTGTTTATAGTTTTTACAGCATTTCCTCCAGTTTTTATCATGTTTTACTTCATTTTCATGTTATTTTTATCTGTATAAACATGGGATCTGATCTATGATAGGTCCCCAAATGTATTAATCCATTTTTGTAGGTTCAAATAGGTACACAAGACATTTCAAGCATCCAAGTGGTGGCACACATGCAAATAAGCCCACCTACATTGAGGGCACTAAAAGACATCAACAAATGCATCTACATTCACATTGAAAAAGAGAGGAAAATATTTCTTGAGAGAAAGTCCATTTTGTAACCCCTTTTGAAATCAATAAAAAGAGCATTTAGCATATATTTCATTAGTTTTGAAATTGGTGTTCACTTTTTGTGTGTTACAATCATTTAATTACTTTGCAAAAAAATTGCATAGAAGCTCTTCATCACTTTCCAAAAATATTTGCAGAGGTCTCAAAAATCGATTACAAAAATACTTCATTACTTTATAAGACATAAGCAATTACAAATAATTTTGCAATCATCACAAGAACATCATCAAAAGTATTATTAGACTCCATTTCAAAGCTTTGTAAAAGGCTTGGAGAATAAAACCTTCATCTATACAGTTAAGTATTTCATAAAGTATGGCACTTAAACACTAATAAAAAATAAAACAAAACTTATCTACGCTGTCAAACGTTTCATAAAGAATAGCATTTGGACATTGATAAGAACCAAATAAAAAACTCTTATCTACGCTATCAAATGTTTCATAAAGAATGGCATTTGAACATTGATAAGAATCAATTCATATCTTCACCTACGCAATCAAGTGTTTCATAGAGAATGGAACTTGAACATTGGTGAAAATCCTAAATATTATCTACGAAGTCAAGTGTTTCATAAAGAATGGCACTTGAAAATTGATAAGAAGAAAAAATATTTTTATCTATGTAGTCAAGTGTTTCATAGAGAATGACACTTGAACATTGGTGAAAATCCTAAATATTATCTATACAGTCAAGTGTTTCATAAATAATGACACTTGAACATTGATAATAATCAATTCACATCTTCACCTATGCATTCAAGTATTTCATATAGAATGGAACTTGAACATTGGTGAAAATCCTAAATCTTATCTATGCAATCAAGTGTTTCACAGAGAATGGCACTTGAACATTGATAAGAATAAATATACATCTTCACCTATGCATTCAAGTGTTTCATAGAGAATGGCACTTAAACATTGGTGAAAATACTAAATATTATCTATGCAATCAAGTATTTCATAGAGAATGGCACTTGAACATTGATAAGAAACAAGAACATTTTCACCTACGCAGTCAAGTGTTTCATTTGGTGAAAATCCTAAATATTATCTATGCAGTCATGTGTTTCATAGAAAATGGCACTTGAACATTAATAAGAAGCAAAAATATATTCATCTACGTAGTCAAGTGTTTCATAGATAATGGCACTTGAATATTGGTGAAAATCCTAAATCTTATCTACGCAGTCAATTGTTTCATAGAGGTCTACTCACCTGGTTTTCAAAAACACAATTTCAAAATTTTGAATTATTCAAACACAAATGTCATATATTGATGTAAGCACGCCCAATTTTGTATTAGTACTTAGGCATATATTTTCACACTTTGAGATCTTATTCTTCTACATACGGAGTCCCAAGTACTCAAGACTAGCCAACTTCCTGCTATAGATTACCTTACATGAGACCCACCCTCTCCTTACTCGAGTTTCGGATCTTGGCATGGGGTTGCCCTTCCAATGCCCATAAAAGGGTGGACACATTATTTTCCCCATATCGTAGCTTGGAGGACTTAAAATATTGTCCTAACGATCCACTTACCCAATTTTAAATTTAGATTTAACATTTAGGTCCATGCTCGAGTTAGCATAGCTATGCCAACACCTAATTATTGACCTCCATATAAGGTTTAATTAGGGTCCACCAATTCTATGGCTTTCCAAACTAGGTGTCTCGGACCATATCTCAGTTGACAGTAATACTGCCCATACCATCTACCATTGGACCTTCCAACCCCAAGGACCAACTCCCTAGTCTTGAGTTCTATTGACAATTCTACAATAGGTTATGGTTTATGAGAACCCTCATGTACTACATCATACGAAAACCTAGAACGATATCCTATACCATCATTTGTTACTCTTGATAGCATGGGATCCATTGATCCTTCCAGTTATGCTAGAGAACAGTTACCCCCAATTCAAAATAGTTGTCACTACACACTATCAGAGTTGGGTGGATGCTCATACTTCTCTATGGCATCGATATATTTGTACATCATCCATCATCATCCTTTTTTATGACTGAGTTAAGTTGGTGCTAGTTGACATAGGTAGTTTCACACATTTTTCTTTAATTTGGTTCCAACTGATGTTGATTTGCAACAGTTGCCTACTAACATTATTGAATATGGGTAGTTTTCCATCCTAATTGGTGAAACATAAAATTTGTCTTACCTGTTGAAGCATAATGCTTTGGTTAAATTTCCATCATACTCGATGGAGCATAATAGCCATGCTTAGTGTAGATACAATAGTTTGTATAATTAGTTCAATTTATTCACTATTATCTCAAGAATTATGTTTTAAAAACATTTCTATAAACTCTTCAAGAGATTGTAAGATTCATTTGAATGTAAGTCAAAAATATAGTTCTTATCTAAAGATACCAAAAATTACAATTCGGTCATAATTAATCTATAAATAAGTTACGAAGGAAACACGATGTGCTACCGTCAAACGAAAATTAGTTACCACTAGAGGACACGTCATTTGAGGCTAACAAGACCTTTCTCCAGAATTATTAGCTAGAGTAGTGAATCTTATTTATAGATTAAGCATGATTAGCTAGAGTAGTGAAGCATGATTACGAATTCCAAGTCTCTTTCAGTTAATTTTCTAGAGGGATTTCTAATTCTGAATCTGATACATACTTTGATTGTAGCATAGTCTACGATAATAAAATTTATTTTTTTAGTAATACTTTTTATATACATTCACCATGGACATTGAACTCTAGTCACATCACCGATAATGCAAGTGGTGTCCTTGCCGATAAACCACAGTCACGTGAATATAATAAAACCCTTATAGATATTGTTCTTTAAGGTTGTAAATTGCACATAATAAGTTCAACCAACCTAACTATGTTTATTAAAAAATATATAATGGATAATTTAGATGCAATATTACTTCAATTATAATTCAGACTTGTCTAAATATCGATGCAAATATCGCCCATCTACCCAAACCATGGTTAAGACTCTAGCTCCCGTTTTATGGATATAATACGTCTACAAAGTTTCTCTTGCTCATTTTGACATGATTTTTCATATGTACTTAGAAATATACATATTTTATTTTGAATAGCACCAGGTGTTTAAGCTCGTCATATTTTCCCAAACCAAAACCATGTCCGGATTCTAAATTTCAAATGTGTGAAGATTCAATTTATATTCTGGTGACTGGTTAATGTTAGGATCGTAACAACACACGTAACCACACTAGCTAATCATGCTTCACTACTCTAGGAATTCGTAAAATTTCAAAACCATATATTGCTGACGGAGGTCAACTTAAAGACTCATACATTTCCCAAATTTCACTGTGACAGAAAAATATTATTTTCAAATATAGTTGCAAGTTAATAGTCTTCTATGGTTGGTTCTGAAGAAGAAATTCTCTCATTACTACCACTGTCCAATGACGTAAAATATTAACACGACATGCCACCCGCATAGTCTCTCATTCCTAATCTATGTTTTCTATGCTTTAAAACATTAGCCTCTCCAATATAATGAACAAAATTTATTTTCCTTCATACCAAATATCATCTCAATTCTGGCTATAAAATGATCATTCTTCTAAGGTTTAAAAATCTCATAAGAGAAGGCCAAATAAAATTCTTCCACCTAATACAAGAGTTACTCCAATCAAATATAAAAATAAAAATTATAACTGCCTAGAAGTTATGTTTTCCCATAATAAAAAAATGAGTGTAAACAAAATACATAAAACTTTAATATTATAACTGCCTAGAAGTTATGTTTTCCCATAATAAAAAAAATGAGTGTAAACAAAATACATAAAACTTTAATATATCTTCAGGGTTATTTGGGTGTTTACACCCCTAAGCATGACCCACTATTGAGAAAAATTATTTAAAACTTTTTTTTACTAATTACTCATTTAAACAAGAGAGCAAGGGAGTAATTTTTGTCCTCAACAGTTTGAAAGATGGAAAACCTTGAGATACAATCATTAAACATAAACAAGCTATCCGAATTTTAGCATCAAGATGTATTAATACAAATCTTTATAAATTTAATCATTACTCATCAGAATATTTTCCATTGTTTCGACACAAACTTGAACACATCATTTAAGTTCTTCCAACACTATACAGTACCTACCAAAAAATTAGAATTTATCAAATATAACTTTATTAGATAAATATTTCAATCAACACTCAACATGGTTTAGTTTTAAAGAAACCTTCAACTATTCATCCAAGTACTTTCAAAATATTTATTCATAAAAATTATTTTGTCAAAAAAGCACGACTATTACATTCATCGTCCAGCTTTTGAGAAAAATTTGGTATTAAAAACTCCGTTTAAGAGCAACGAACTAGAACCAAACCACCACCATGTCATCTCCAATTCAACTTCACCCTTCTCAGCATAAGAAAATAGCGTCACAACACCCAGGGTTCAACGGAAATATAGAAGGCATAACGAGCTACAGGATCAACGCGGCTTGAAGGAATGAAACTATCATGCAAGCATGTAAATCCAGTGCATACATTTTACAAATATACTCCATTCAATTTGACATCAAAACTAGATACAACCCCCAAAAAAACATAATGCAGAGAACAACCATTCTATAATATAGCAGTAGCTTGGATTTCCTGGATTTTACCAAACAATGATTATATAACCATAGCATCCAATGACATATATATATATTACCTATACATATGCACCCATCACGTTTTCACTTATAGGATGAAATATTTGAAATTCAAAAATTGCAATTGTATTTACTCAACAAAACAATGGTTATTCTTCTCCAATTTCACACACAAAGTATCAATTAAAAAAAAACAATCCTGGTAAACGATTATAAACACTAGTTTCTTAAGGACAAATGCTTTCCTTTCCTTGAATTCTTCTCAGCAAAGTCTCATGACAAAATAGAAACTAAACATTCAATATTTCATGGCATCACAGCAAAATAGTGCATACACATTCAAGATTTCTAAACAAAAGCTTCATAACAAATTCACATCCAAGACTTTTTTTTTAACAAGAATTTTCATGACAACAAAGATTACATTCCTCAGTTATGCGTCATAAATTAAAAATAAAAAGACCTATGATAATTTTATCGTCAATTCGCAGCTATGGCCTTCATAGTTGATAGCACTTACTTCGCGAACTCCTTTTTTCCCCAAGATGCTCTAAGGTAAGGTATCAATTTGTTTATATAACATGAACGTAGTTCTTACCAAATGCCATGATAGCATGTCATGCAAAAGGAATGAAGTTAAGGTTCACCAATTGGAAGCCATATAATTTATTATTTTATTTACTTATTTATTGATTTATTTATTTTTTTTTTTACGAAACAAAATATTAGAATCTCTTTATAATATGTATATAAATTTTGTATTAATTTTTATATATTTATTAATATTTTACTTTAACAAAAACATAATAAAATTATCAAATCATGGCTCTCTTAATAATAATAAAAATATAACACCTTTTTTCAGATGCACAACCATTCACAAAATGCCACAGGCAAAATGTTCTATATGAATTTACCTCTTTGAGCGTCCATGTACTCACAAGCCACTAAATGCATCATATCCCACCTGCCTCTTGCGGACACCTCTATATTTCTACCTGGACAAAAGGTACCTCTTGTCCATTCATATGAAGACTGTAATATGTTCCTACGTTCACAAACCTAATTAGCAACATCTTATTCTAGAAAAATCAAATAAACAGATAGCAAAAAGGAAGGAATATAATATCGATGCATATATCGCCCATCTACCCAAACCATGGTTAAAACTCTATCTCTCGTTTTATGGATATAATACATCTACAGAGTTTCTCTTGCTCATTTTGACATGTTTTTTCATACCTACTTAGCAATATACATGTTTTATTTTGAATAGCACTAGGTGTTTAAGCTCGGAATATTTTCCTAAACCAAAACCATGTACGAATTCTAAATTTCAAACGTGTGAAGATTCAATTTATATTCCAGTGACTAGTTAATGTTAGGATCGTAACAACACACATAACCATCCTAGCTAACCATGCTTCACTCCTCTAGGAATTCGTAAAACTATAAAACCATATATTACCAACGGAGGTCAACTTAAAGATTATCACACATTTCCCAAATTTCACTGTGATAAAGAAAAATATTATTTTCAAATATAGTTGCACGGTAATAGTATTCTATGGTTGGTTCTAAATAAAAATTATCTCATTACTACCACTGTCCAATGACGTAAAATATTGATGCGACATGCCACCCACACAGTCTCTCATTCCTAATTTAGGTTTTTTTATGCTTTAAAATATTAGCCTCTTCGGTAGAATGAACAGAATTAATTTTCCTTAATACCAAATCTCATCTCGATTCTAGCTATAAAATTATGGTTCTTCCAAGGTTTAAAAATCTCATAAGAGAGAAGGCCAAATAAAATTCTTCCACCTAATACAAGAGTTACTCCGATCAAATATAAAAATAAAAATTAAAACTGCCTAGAAGTTATGTTTTCCCATAATAATAAAAAATGAGTGTAAACAAAATACATAAAACTTTAATATATCTTCAGGGTTATTTGGGTTTTTAGACCCAAATAGCAACAAACGATGGATGGGAACCCCTAAGCATGACCTACTACTGACAAAAAGGCTTTAAATATTGTTTTCCTAATTACTCATTTAAACAAGGGAGCAAGGGAGTAATTTTTATCTCAACAGTTTGAAAGATGGAAAACCTTGAGATACAATCATTAAACATAAATGAGCTATCTAAATTTTATACAAATATTTATAAATTTAATCATCACTTATCAGAATATTTTCCATTGTTTTGGCACAAACTTGAACACATAATTTAAGTTCTTCCAACACTACACAGTACCTACCAGCAAATTAGAATTTATCAAATATAACTTAATTAGATAAATATTTCAATCAACACTCAACATGGTTTAGTTTTAAAGAAACCTTTAGCTATTCATCCAAGTACTTTCAAAATATTTATTCATAAAAATTGTTTTTTCAAACAAGAACGACTATTACATTCATCGTCCAGCTTTTAAGCAAAATTTGGTATTAAAAACTTCATTTAAGAGCAACGAACTATAACCAAACCATAACCATTTCATCTCCAATTTAGCTTCACCCTTATTATCATAATAAAACAACATCACAACACCTAGGGTTCAACAAAAATATAGAGGGCATAATGAGCTACGGGATCAGTGCGACTTGAATGAATGCAACTATCATGCAAGCATGTGAATCCAGTGCATACATTTTATAAATATACTCCATTCAATTTGACATCAAAACTAGATACAACCCCAAAAAAAACATAATGCAGAGAACAACCATTCTATAATATAGCAGTATCTTGGGTTTCCTTGCTTTTACCAAACAACGATTATATAACCATAGCATCCAGTGACATATATATACCTATACATACGCACCCATCATGTTTTCACTTCTACGATGAAATATTTGACATATTCAAAAATTGCAATTGTATTTACTCATCAAAACAATGGTTATTCTTCTCCAATTTCACACACAAAGTATCAATTAAAAAAACAATCCTGGTAAACGATTGCAAATACCAGTTCTTAAGGACGAATGCTTTTCCTTTCCCTGAATTCTTCTCCGCAAAGTCTCACAGAAAATAGAAAGTAAACATTCAATATTTCATGGCATCACAGCAAAATAGTGCATACGCATTCAAGATTTCCAAACAAGAGCTATATAACAAATTCACATCCAAGACTCTTTTTTTTTAACAAGAATTTTCATGACAACGGAGATTACATTCCTCAGTTATACGCGATAAATAAAAAATTTAAATACCTGTGATAATTTTGCCATAAATTCGTAGCTATGGCCTTCGTAATCTATAGCACTTACTCTGCGAACTTCTTTTTTCCCCAAGATGCTCTAAGGTAAGTTATCAATTTGTTTATATAACATGAACGTAGTTCTTACCAAATACCATGATAGCACATAATGCAAAAGGAAGGAAGTTAAGGTTCACCGAGTGGCAGCCATATAATTTATAATTTTATTTTTTTAATTTAGCGAAAAACCCCTTGCAGGCAGCCTTGGTCTGAGAAACCATGACCAAGGGGTTCTACACTATCAAAATCACCCGAGAGTCACACCCGGCCCTAACCACACTAGCATAATCAATTGGATTTTGGGTACCCAATGTGTGTTTGGTAGGGTGGAGATTCAAACCAGGGACCTCCTTTGGAGGATTGCCTTACCCTCTCCAACTCACCTACAACACGTAGGTTTTATTTATTTATTTATTTTTTAACCAAACAAAATATTAGAATCTCTCTTTATCATATGTTATATATAAATTTTGTATTAATTTCTATATATTAATATTTTCCTTTAATAAAAACATAATATAATTATGAAATCATGGTTCTCTTAATAATAATAAAAATATAACACCTTTTTAACTTAAGCAACCATGCACAACCATGCACAAAATGCAGCAGGAAAAATGTTCTATATGAATTTTCCCTCTATGAGCATCCATGTACTCATAAGTCAATAAATGCATCATATCCCACCTACCTCTTGTGGACACCTCTATCTTTCTGCCTGTAGGTGGGAAACAGGTACCTCTTGTCCATTCATCTGAAGACTATAATATGTTCCTGCGTTCATAAACTTAATCAGCAGTATCTTATTCTAGAAAAATTAAATAGACATATAGCAAAAAGGAAAGGATGTTACAATCTAAGGATAACTAAATCCTAGAAATAATCTCCTTACTATATATTTGTACCTAGGCTATCTCATCCTTGAGCCTAGTCACCTCCTCTCTAACTCTGGTGACTTCTTCCACTTGCAAAACCTTAAAAGTTGCTAGCTAGCTCCTCACCTCCTCCAAAGTATCATGGAGAACCCTCAAATCCACCACTGTGGCTTCCTCCACTGTCCTACTAGGACTCACACCTCCACTAATATCTAGCCCTATCCCACCAAGGTTTGGTCCTACTCCACCTAGACTAGACACCCCTCCACCTATTGGGGAATATGGGAGTGGAATAGTAGTCAATAGAGCTACATCAAAAGGGTATAATCCCCTCATCCTCTGTTTGGCCATCATCCTCCACCATCTCTCTCTCTCTCTCTCTCTCTCTCTCTCTCTCTCTCTCTCTCTCTCTCTCTCTCTCTCTCTCTCTCTCTCTCTCTCTCTCTCTCTCTCTCTCTCTCTCTCTCTCTCTCTCTCTCTCTCTCTTGTAGTGATGTCTAATTTCTCGTAAAGCACTCAACATATCCTAAAACACTTGCCTCTAATTCCTCAATGATGGATCCACTATCAATCGATGAGTTCTAAATCATTTGTACCAAATACCACATTTTACCATCACCCCACATCATCCAATGTAGGGTTCAAGACCACAGGTTCATCCTCATCAGCCTCTTAAAAAGTGATAGAATCCATAGGATCCTACCAAGTCTCAAAATGCACTCGTCACACCCAAATCGCATCCACTATCGATACCCATTGTACCTCTCCAAACTAATGGGTCACATGATCATATCAATATAACTCATAAGCATTGTTCCTATCATCCAACCACTGAATCCATATTACTTTGGTTAACTCCTTATGATACTCAAACCACATATATACATTCCTCCCGATCACCAAGTAACATGTGCTACCGCATATCATTGATGAGGTATCGAACCCAGGTTAGAGTACAAGATGAAGGATGAACACACCTCTCCCATATATAAATTGTAGGAATATCAGGGTTAATACCCCTTATCACCACAATGGTTTGTCGGATGGCTATATTCTCCCATGCCCAAACCTCAAGCAAAGTGTAGCATGTCAGAATATGACCCTGCCTATAGACTACCCTATACAAAGTATGATATAATCTAGCTAGGATAGCTAGATCCCAGGCATAAATAGTCTGACTATCCCTCAACCCTACTATAATTGTTTCTCATCCCCACAACATAAAGCTCCTACTAATGTTTCTCATCACAATCCTAACACCATTGTTGCTAAGAGTGTAGTCCTATGATCAATATGCCCACCTACATAGGCATCATTAATCCTCAACCCCTTCTTCATCCCTGAGAAGTCATCCTTCCTTGAGAAGGCTAACTTCCTAGTGCTAACACTCATCCCTATGCAAATAGGTACACCTCGAACTAGCACCTTGAGGATGCACCACACATCCTCTAAAGTAACT
The DNA here is from genome assembly GCA_028583015.1 of Wollemia nobilis. Classification (NCBI taxonomy): domain Eukaryota; kingdom Viridiplantae; phylum Streptophyta; class Pinopsida; order Araucariales; family Araucariaceae; genus Wollemia; species Wollemia nobilis. The sequence continues at coordinate 4,145,575 of JAQPPZ010017205.1, forward strand.
ATCATTTCACTCATTGGTAGCCTAAATATATTGGTGGATAGGTACCACCTCTCTACAAGATTTTTCAACAAGGAGCGATCAAACTCTAAATTAGGTATATAAGCAACATGATGTAGCCCCATTGGATAGCCCTCAAAAAGAGATTTCTAGCAAGTATAAATATGCCTATATTTGCACACATATCAAGATCATAAAATGCAAAACAAAATTGGCTATCCTAAACCAAATTCACCACTAGTGCCAAATTCACCAGTGCCAAATTCACCACTAGGACCAAATTCACTAGTGGCAATTTTACTAAATTCACCACTAGACCCAAATTCACTACAACTCACAAAAAAATACAAAAAATGACTTAAATGCAAAAAAAATTATTCAAAATTAAGGCCTACCTCTCAATCTCACATTGATACATCGACTATCCCTCGAACTGTATCTACATGATGCATCCATCCTTAGATATGAGCCATCCTCTCCAACCGCTCTGTCTCATTCTCTCCAACTTTCTATAATAGGTAAAGGTGCAAATGAGGTCACTTTCACCTCTCCTTTTGCCTTTTAAACCCCTAGCCCATCGACACTAACCAATCTAAGAATCCCATATCCTAAAAATTTGCATTGAAACCTATCACTAGGTACATAGTTTTTCAAATAGATAATATTTTAGGGCAAGAAATTTTCAAGGGGTAAAACAATTTTCTCTAGATATTGAGGCATGCAAAACGAGGAATATTCATACAAAATCAGAAAAATCTCAATCAACTCTTCAAATCAACAAAGCAGTACAACAACACATCTCCATATTAAAATTGATTATCATGACTTAACTTTTTATGTAACATCTCAAATATTATGTCAAAAATAGGGCAAAATGTAGACACCCAATTTTGACACGCTAATCATGACTTCCCAAAAATTGGTCGTGAATATCTCAAAACCTTCTAAAATAAATTCTAAACATCACAAAACATTAATTTGGTCATTCCCCATAATTTTGGGCATCAAATTTTACCTTTACCAAATTTGCCACCCTAACCAAATTTTCCAGTGGTGAATTTGGCAAGTTGAGTGGCGAATTTGGCAAAACATAAAAATCAACTTTTTATACTCAAAATCAGTCTTTACCAAATTTGCCATCCCTGTTGTGAATTTGGATAGTTGTAATTTTGGCAAGTTTTCAAACTTCAAACCTCTCATAATCTAATTTGATTCCTTACCAAATTTACCACCCAAGACCAAATTCACCACCCCTATGGCAAATTTGGTCAACAATGGTAAATTTGGCAAAAATAATCAGGAATCTTCCACATGAACCAGTTGGGCATGGATTGAGCTCCCTTTCACCTTGGCCATCTATTATGCATGCTTCAAGAAGGATTAAGATTAATTTATTTGAATTGGTCTTATCCATTCATTCCCTCCAAGTCCCCTCCAAATCCTATTTAAGGAGGTCATGGGGCAAGCATTCCACAAGAAATTTCACTATAGCAAAGCTCTACCACATTTTCTAGCAATCTCTCTTTCAATATCATTATCTATTCTTGAGTTATCTTCAAGCATCCTTGAGTTTTCATCAAGCACTTTAGAGCATTGTGTGAGCATTGAGAGCAAGTCAAGCAAGGCTAGGAGGATTTTGGAGCAAGGATACCACCATTGGAGGTAATAAAGAGAGCTCTCCTAGCTTCTTTCTTCTATCCTCCCATATTATCTTCACTACACTTTATCCTCTAGGTGATAGCCTTGCTAACTTACTTGTTTTCTTTTTGTATTGCTATACTTTTACTCTAACTCCTCTTGTAGGTTTCTAATCCTTGTTTTGGGCAGTTTCTAACATTGTTTTTACAGTATTCTAACAATTTTTTGGTAGCCTAAATCACAACATCCCCGTTTCATATCTAATATTTGTTTTATAGGTTTATCTTAACTTGCACACACACTATTGTAATATTGTGCTTCTAATCCTCTGTTTTACAGGATTTTTAGCATACTTCCTTGCATATTTTATGATAATATTACTATTGTATCTTTCATCTATAGTAATTTTATATTATCTACATCATACTAACACCTTTTATTTTACTCCATGCTATTTTAATTTCATTCCTTAAGTATTTTACCATTCTAGTTCTTCTTTTTATAAAGCATTACAATAGCATTTCCCTTCATTTCATGTATACATCATTAACTATACTTTTAAGCAATTTCTCATCATAGTTTAATATCTAGATGCTAATTTGATTTCACTAATTTAAATAATCTATTTTATATAATTACCTAACATATAAATATTTGATTTTGGGCTCCTTGTACTTTAGTTTAATCAAATCTCAGTCATATTTTTCATCATGATTGTCCATTTCTCTAAGTTTTGAGTAACTTTGGTACATTTCATTAATTTCTCTAATCTGTTACTGTATCTGGTTAATTTAATCTTGCTGGAGGTTATATTGAATTTTATATAGCATTCCTTATCCATTATATTTCATTCCTAATTATTTCATAGCTTTGATTTATCGAATTTACAGTCCTTTGGGGCTTTTCATCCTTTTTCTATTATATTCCAAATTAGTCCTTAAATTCTCTATTTTAGGGACCTAAATCTCTAATTTCTATAGTCATAGATCTTAAAAAATATATTAGGGATACTCCCTCTCAATTTCAGCTCAAAATTCCAATAAATTCTACCCAAATCAACCTCTAAAACTTCAAAAACCCATCCTAGGACCAAATTCGCCATCCCTGTGGCAAATTTGGCAACTAGAATACACTGAACCAAATTCTCCACCCTTGTGGTGAATTTGGAAATAGGCCAAATTTCCATCCTAAGAGGTAATCATACTCACTTTTTTTTTATCAAAAAGGGGTCTAATCAGTTGTTTAGACAAGATCCTACCCTATCCAACCCTCAAAAAAACCCCTTAAATTGGAAAACCCATTTTTTTTTTAGTTTTTGTAAAGTCTTACCAAATTTGCCACCCCTATGGTGAATTTGGTAGCAGTGGTGAATTTGGCACTCTCTATGGCAAATTTGGCAAACAGTCTCTAGGAGAGGTAATCTGACCACTGGCTCATCCTTAGCCCTGCAAGTTTATTTCCTCTATGTTCTGTTTCTTTTTTTCTATTGTCTTGGAAAGTAAATCACATCTATTTTGATAAATTAAGGAATTATAGCTAGAAAACCCTAATTGTTTACAAAACCTTACAATATCTCTACAAAACATTATTGTAAGTTATTTTTCATGCATATTACATGAATTATTCAGGCCTTTTACATTCATATTTCTTCATATAAGTGAATGTTATTTGATTTATTATAAGTGTTGATATACATATTAATTTTTTTATATTACTCTACTCTTCTTATCTTTAAATTGAAATTTATTGTGGCTATTTTATATTTTATCCTATGAAATATTCCACTATATTTATGGTAGATAGGCTTAAAAAACCAACAATAGTATCAATGCTACCACCATATTCTATCTAGTTTGATAGAGTTATTTATTAGCCACCATTAAAATTAGCTTTATCCATTTTTATAAGAATAATTCAGAGTCTATCCACTTTAAAGGTAGTGCATACTTGGACTCTATATTTTAAAGGTCTTATTGAGTAGAGCAGGCTAGAGTCTTTCCATTAGGTTGAAGAAAATTTATTGAAGACCAACACTCAACTATATTGAATATAAGGGTCAACTTAGAAGAGAAGTTGGAAATTGATAACCAACTCAGAAGAAGGTTGGAATTTTAGGGACATCCAAATAGGAGAATCACTATTGAAGATTGAAAGAGAGACAACTCAGAAGAAAGTTGGTCATTCTGGGATAAAGTTACCTTGTCATTAGTATTGTCTAAAAGAAGGAGAATATTTACTGATTGAAGTTGATCATTTAAGGACATTCAAAGTCACCTTGATAATATTTTGAATTCTCTAGTAATGAGGAGAATCATATTAGATTCTTAGGTATGACCTAAGACATTGAAGATTTTAGAAAAGAAGATAAGTAGTAGAGATTAAACTCTAGAAGTATAAGAAGCTTCCTACAATAGATAGAGAAGAGTTTTAGCTTCTAAAGGTAGAATAGAGAAAGAATAAATAAGTAGAAGAAGAATCAGTTCATAGAGATATTTGACCTTGACATATTTGCAAAGCTATAAATAGTAGAAGAATAATTAGTTCATAGAGATATTTGACCTTGACATAGTTGTAGAAACAATAGTAAAGTTTATAAGAAGCAATCCTACATTGAATATAAGAGGGCCAAAGAAGCCTTCATTAAATATAAGAGGGCTAGTGAAGCCCACATTGAATATAAGAGTGCTAGAGAAGCCCACATTTAATATAAGAGGGCTAGAGAAGCCCACGTTGAATATAAGAGGGTTGATAAGCCCACAATGAATATAAGGTGGTTAAGAAGCCTTTGTTCAAGCTTTTTAGAAATAAATAATGAACAAAAATCAAGAAGGAACAAAAAGCATTGAGCAACCCAAAAAAATAGCAAGCTCAAAATTAGAACAACAAAAGGAAAGAATAGACAATAAATGCCAATAATGAAGAGTTAGTTTTTAAAAGGAAGCCAATGTTACAGTCAAATGTGGCCCATTCCAATACAATGATTTAAGAAGCATGCAAACAAAAAATAAATCAAAATAAATATAATTAGATAAGGTGTTCCACAAACAAAGAGCAGTATAAATACTTGGTCTTATCCCAACATAAGATCAAGGAAAAAGAGTAGATACAAGTAACAGAGAGACCAACCTCATCTATAGCACTATGGTCGAGAGAGATCAATCTTATCTATAACACAGAAAGACTAGCCTCATCTGTAGCATTATGATTGACAAAGACCAGTCTCATCACTTGGTCTCATACTAGCATTACCTAAGCATAGACTAGAAGAAATGCTACTTAGACTTTCATCCAAGCAAATATCAGAAGCAACATCACTTGGTTCCATCCAAGCAAAGCTACTTAGACTTCCCAAGTGAAGACTAAAAGAAAATTCACTTGGAGTTCCCAAGTGAATATTGAGAGCAATGTCACTTTGAATTACCAAGCAAAGATTAGGATCGTAGTCGCTTGAACTCGTCCAAGTGAAGATAAAAAACTATGAATTTCTTAGGTGAAGATAAGCTAAAGATCTACTTGAGCTTCTCCAGGTGAAGAGCAATAATAAAATCGCTCAAATATCATCAAGTGAATACAAGCAAAGGAATCACTTGATATTTACAAAGTATAGGTTATTTTTTCCCTCACAATCAACACATTAAAAAAGGACAACATAAAATCTAAGAGCAACCAGTAGACGTCTTAGCATAGAACCGTAGCCATAGACAAGCAAGGGAAAGCATTAGGTTTTCCATACCATTCATTCATGAAGAGAAACATTTGAAAAACATCAAACATTTCCAATGTCAATTCTAAAGAGATGTTTGGGATGCATACAACAAGAATCGGGCAATGACAGGTAACATTCCTTAATGTTACATAATATTTCCAACATTCAATTATTGGAGGGAAATAAAAAATATTTGATTTTTTTGAAAAACCAATAGGGAGTAATAAGGATTGAAATTGGATAATTGAATTTTTTCAAAACATAATTATTAGATTGGAGTGATAAGGTTAGAATAATTAATACTTTTGAAAATAATTTGGTTAGTTGGAGTTATAAGGATTTTATTAAGTTTATAATTTTTAATTTTAAGAAATTTGAATTGGATTATTAGTGAATTTAAAAAAAAAAAAAAAATGAAATAAAATAAGTTTTATTTTGAAGAGTTTGAAATTTTGCAAATTAAATACTTTGGAGTTAAAAGGTTTTCTACACCAAAGGATTAGAAAATTTTGAAATTTGCAAAATTTTATATTTTCACTATTTTTTTTTTGATCTGTGAGGTACAAGTATTACTACTTCAAAGGATTGAATGAGTTTTTTTTATTGGTTGAAAAAGAGTTTTTAAAGGATCCTTGAACCTTTTACAAAAGAACAACATAAAGGAGACCATCTCCAAAGATGAACAATAGACATAAACAAGGAATAACAACACCAAGGAGATGAACTTTGTAGGGATATGATCTCTTAAGGACCAACAATAAATTGATCAAAATTGAAACACGTGATCTTTCCCATAAAAATGGAGCACAATATGAAGTAATTTGAAACTCCACTAGGAAAAATTGAAATAGGGAGATGGTCTCTATAGGGATACAATCTCTGAAGGATCAAAAACCAAAATGTTTAAATTTCAAACATGGGAGCTTCTCACTCAAAATTGGAACATAGCCACGATGAACAGTCTCAGTCGTCCTGAACAACCGCGGCTAACAGAGAACAAAAAAATAGTAAACAGTCGAATCTACATCAAACTTGGATCTCAGGTAGGAGACAATTCCCTATGTTTTCATGTTTCTATTTGTGTTTTATTTATTGAGTGTAGTGGACGAATTTGTTCTAAGTAGAAAATATAGAGAAAGAGTAAAAGCAAAATTATAGATTCTCTTAGGTTTTCTTCCAGTCATTGTTAGGAACAACAAACTTCTGATTGCAATCTTCCCTAGTATCTAGTGGTTTGGGTTATTTTTGTATAGTTTGCTTGCTTGAGGCCCAACCAGTGGCTAATTTTATCATGTAAATTTATTATCTAAATATCATTTAGTCAAATACATGCATCTTTCTAAATTTGAAATACTTTTATTCTAGGAATATAGAAAAGATCATGTTTGCTTGGTGATGCATTTTTATTTCATATACAAGTTAAAATGAACACACACCCACCATGCAACATCTAAACTCTAGTGATTTGGAAGTCATATCCAACCAGTAGTAGAGCTCCATGATGGTGGTAGTTATTTCCATCGATTGGCTCAACTCCCGTGAACCTTGTACTATTGGCCAATATCGACTCTAAGATCTGTACTAACTATGCAAAATAGCATGCACTCCTCTTCAAAGGGGTGTATCACTATGCACGGTGTTCTAGGTGAGAATCAGCAGGACCTATGCTCCCTGCTCAGGTGTGGATTTCATCTCCACATTTTGGGGGGTTTACATGATCGTGACTTTAATTGTCGGTTGTCAAGCTGCAAGCATACAGGTGAAAACCTTAAACTATTTGAGCATTACATCAACAATTTCAAACATGATGAGAGTAGTTTAGATTTTCAACAAATTGCAAACACACCAAACCAGTGTAGGTTTATGTTAGCATTTTGCAACGTGCCATATATTTTTATTATAATCCGAAGACATTTATGATTGAGTTTTTTTAACTCGGTTATTTTGTTTATATAGTTTTTTCAATTCTCTGTAAACTTTTATTTTGCAAAATAAATTAACCCAAAATTGTGACTTCGAAATCTGCCTTAGATTCACTTTGTCAAATTATCCATAGCATAAATCAAAATATAGAAAATTTATTTCGCTTCAGAGGCGAAGCGGCAGTAAGAAATTGAAGGCAGTGAAATCAAAGAGAATAAAAAAAAAAGACAAAAGAAACTTGGCTAAGTGAAGAATGCAAACACGTTAACCTCATTGGAGGAGTGAATGTCATGTTTTCCCATTGGAAAGGCGAACATCCCCCAAAAGAGAAATGTGCCAAACAAAAGGGAGAATAAAAAAAATGCATCGTGTTCGCCCCTTAAGTGGGTCGAACGTAGTTTTTGCGCCTCACTTGGGTGAACACGATTTCAATATGTGTCATGGTCGCTTTAAAGTATTCACGATGGATTTATTCATTATTTTTAAAGGCGAATGACATGGAGAGATAAAGTTTAGGCAATGAGAATTTTTAAATGGTTTTTGCCCTTACACTTAGATAAAAGGGGCGAACATCATGATAGATGCGACAAAGATATTTTGAAGGTGAATGTTGTTTGTTTTTTAGCACATATGATTAAATTTCTCCATAGGCATGAGTAGAATTAAATAGGGCATATTTTAATTATTAATTGCCATAATATTCGATAATTTTAAAGCTTGATTTTTCCAGTTGAAGATTTTCTTCGGGTAACTACTGCAATTTAATGTTGGTGACAAAGTGGAAGATTTTTTATCATTTTCAAGAACATCTTCTCGGAGGTTTTTACTACCTCTCAAAAGCAAATTGAATATGGAGTAAATTGTTGAAGCTCGTCATTAATTTCTAATAATATGGAGGTGACACGAATTTAATGATACGGTGCATGAATGTTATCATCTCAAACTATTTTCAGGATCGTGTCCACCAAATAATTATTTCCAAGAAATGATGACTCATTTGATGTATTCAATGAAATAGGCGCAAACCTCTATAAATACCAAGAGAAATTTCATTGTAAGGGGTTGGAAAAAATAGATATCCTACGAGAAAACACTTCAAGTTATTTGTAGTAATAGTGAATTCAAAAAAAATTATTTGCAAATGACTTTTTGCATTGTCGTCTTCTACATTACGCATTTATTTTACATAGTTAGCTTTATTATTTGTTGTTAGATTTAAATTCTGCAATTTGGATTTAAATATTGTAAGTGAGAGGGTGAGTGTTGGAGTGTTGATCTAAATATTACATGTGCGAAGTTGTATGGAAATTTTGTTGTTTGATCATCTATTTTCACGCTATTTTCATCTTGGTGTGGATTCCTGCTATTAATCTATTACCATCCTACATAGTCGGCCTGTGTCCATATTTCCCATTTATTTTCATATTTTTTAATTTCTTTCCTGCATCCATAGTCTTCAAACATTTTAGAATTAGTAATGGAACCATCCCTCTCTGGAGATTGACATGCGGGACATCTCTTTCCTCTAGTATTTCAATGTTGGTCATGTCTAGGGTGCACAAACGCAATTTTGTATGATTAGGCAGATATTTGACCAACAGGTTTTGGCACGCTCGGTGGGACTCATGATTTCTATATCGATAGTTCTCATATTTTAAAGGAGCCCGAGTTTGGTGAATCTTTGGCTTACCTTCATCTGGAAAAATCACCTGGAAACTTTGTTGAGCTGAAGATCCAAATCTCTTGATCGTGGATGCCTTTATATACTAAAATAAGACACCCCGAAGGAATCATGGTTTGATGAGAAGCCTTGACCTCATAAGCGAAGAAAGAATGTTCACCTGGTGACTCTGAATCAGTGGTAAGGATAGTGATCTCTAAGTACCACTACTATAATGGCATATGTATGTTATCCTAGCTTGGATGATCCTAGCCCTCTGAATCTCCAAAGTCAGCATGAGATTCCTATAAGTACCCTAAAGACCCTAATGAAATACAATGGCACTGAAGGAATGGCCTGAGAGCACCTCGAAGATATTGCTACTTTAGTGATGCTCCATTTCATAGCCCATGAAGATGTCAAGATCAGACTTCTAGTCTTTTCTTTGGAAGGAATGGCACTATAGTGGTACAAAATGCTCGGGTGTAAGAGCATATGCTCATGGGCGGACCTAGCGAGAGCACTAGTTGACACATTTGATGGCTCTCAGGACCCCTTTCAACTCCTGATGCACCTCTCCACCATCATGAGAGAACCTCTAGAGAGCATCACAAACTTCAATTTTCAATTTTGAAATATTTGGAGAAGAATTCTATAGAAGATCCAGTCGACAACTGGCCAGGCCCACCTCTACTATATTTGGGCTCTTCAACCGAACATAGGTCTCCTCCTACTACAATCTAGGTAATAGATATTTCCTCAAATATTTCAAGAAGAAGTACAAGTAGAGCATCTCCTACTGCAATTGAGAAAAATACAATGGAGGGAAACTACCTTTTCATCACTCTCTCTGATAGTTGTTGCTCCCATATGTCTTGCACAACTTTCACAATGGAAGATTCTTGAAACTATGTGGATACCTGGGACACAGTTGTGTGGAACACAAGAGGTGAATCTCATTCGGGGCCAACAAAGAGAATATGCAAGCACTGTTCCAGCAATGAATAATCTAGTTGCTTGCAGCTTCCATCAGGATATGGAGCAATAAGGGGTGAATATCTCCCAAAATAAGTAGATGGAATATGCAAGCATTACCCTAATAATGGATAATGTGATAGCTTGCAACTTTCTTCAGAAGAAGGTCCGAGAAGCAGAGAAGAAGAGGGCATAATTTTACACCCTTTTTGTATCCTTGAGCATAGCATGCAAGTACTTGGCCGAAACTCAATAAGCATACCTCATCAGGAGACTGGTCCTGAGGAGATCTTGATAGAAGGGCTATCATCAAAAAATCTTGCTATCACACCAAGGGGTTAGAGGAGCATGTACCCAAGATCTTGTAGCCAGTGGACTCCTAAGAGTGGTGATATTGGTTCCAGTCATCACTGCAACCCGTACTCGAAGAAAGCTCCCATATGGTAAATCTTTTTGCCATATTATTCAGTAATTGTATAAGTGTTGGTATGCATGATAACCTGCCACATTGTAGCTAGCTTGCCACCTAGCAAACTTTGGGAAGAGGACAACCAAACTTCAAAGATTGCTTGAAGTACAATCATATCTGGTTCGGATATTATAGATTCAACGGATAAGCACCCAAAGCCAAGTTTGTGGTGGCGGCATGCCAATATTGTCATAAATTTTTGTGTAAATATTGTAAATAGACCGACTAATAAATAAAGTGCTGAGGGCATGGTGTCAGAGCCTGCAATTGGGAATGCAAAGAAGGCCAAGCCCGGAGAGCATCACAAATTCAACGCTATTTGGGATAGCCCTTTCCAAATATTTGTTGTGAATTTGGCCAACGCTTACCATCTGCAAGATATGGAAGGTTGGGAGCTTCCAATTCTAGTAAACGACCTTCATTTGAAAGCCTATATCCGGTGACAGAATCGTAATAAGGTACCTTTGTAAATATGTACATGTTCATTTTTTTTTTAATTTATCTATATATATGTAAGCAAAAATTTTAAAAACACAAAAAAAAGGGTCAATCGCCCCATTGGATGTTCATCCCCCTTTGGGGGCGATCCTCTAAAATTTAAAATATATATATATATATATATATATATATATATATATATATATATATATATATATATATATATATATATATTTGCGTCGCCCCATCTTTGGGGCGACGGTCATGGTCGCCCACAAAATGGGCGACCACATTTAAATAAATACTAAAAAAAAAATTTAAAACTTTAAAACAAAAAAAAAATTGAAGAAAAATTTTTAATTAAAAAAAAAAAACGTAAAACATTCGCCTTATTAAAGGGGTGAACGTCACGTTCACCCCATTGAGGGGCGAACCCTTTTAAAATTTAAAACAAAAAATAAAAATCAATCACCCCAAACGAGGGCGAACGTCAAGTTCGCGCCCCGTTGGGGTGATCCCTTTAATATTTAAAGAAATAAAAAAAAAGAATAATAAAAAAAAAATGTTAACAATAACGTTCACCCCAAAAGAGGGGCGAACGCCATGTTTGTCCCCATAAGGGGTGAACCTTTTTAAAAAAAAAAAATCAATCACCCCAAACGAGGGGCGAACATCACATTCGCCTCCCTTTGGAGGCGATCTTCTAAAATTTAATATATATAAAAAAAAAATGTTAAAAATAACGTTTGCCCCAAAAGAGGGGCGAACATCAAACCCAAAAAAAAAATTAAGTGGGAGCGCCCAAATTCTTGGGCACCCCCACCCTTCCCACTTACACGTGGGAGCGCCCAAGCTCTTGGGTGCCCACACTCCACAATATAAGGGGAAGCACCCGACTTTGGGCACATTCCCCCAATATAAAGGGGAAGCGCCCAAGGCTAGGTGCTTCCCTCCATATTTTTTTAATAAATGTGGGAGTGCCCAAGCCACAGGCGCTCCCATCTATTAATAGGTGGGATCGCCCGTGGCTTGGGCTCTCCCACCCAAAATTAAAAGGAAAATATTTAAAAATAATAATAATTAAAATTAAAATTAAAAAAAGAAAAACCAAATCATGGTCGTCCATTCTCTTGGACGGCCAAGTTTTAAAAAAATAATAAACTAAAAAAAAAACATGCTTTAAATTTTTTAAAGCGGTTTTTTTAAAATTAAAAAATCTTTAAAACAAAAAAAAAAAAAAAAGGAAGGAAGAATATGTATATGGTGTCGTCAAATGCATTCACATTTTTTTTTTGAAGGCATCCTAAAAAAAAAAGAGAAAAAAGCTATTTTTTTAGAAAATCTGATTTTCTAAAAAAAAAAGAAAAAGGCCAAGAACAAAAGTTATAAAAGGAGAGCCTTCGCCCCAGTTTCATCAAGCAGATTGAAAGCGTCCTAAAGGAGAAGCGGCTTTTGGCAAGCGAACATTCCGTTTGATTTTCGAGATTCAGCGTGGATATATTGCCCCTATCAAGACGTGGTGATTATTCGAAAGCATGCATACTGGAGGAAGTTTTCTTTTTCGGGGAAGCATAAGAAGCATTTAATTTGTTCAAGTGGCCAATTTATTTTTTTCAAAGTAAGCTTCTGCAGCCAGGGCATGGTTTACGGTAAATTGATATGGCAAAAAAGGCACGCTGGTTAAAGGATATTATTGAGAGAAGTGTTAGGCGAGGGCACCAAGGCTCACATTTTTCAAGAACGATTCCAAATAATCCAACATTTATTGCGACGGTTGAAAAGGGGCTCTGTTTAAACAAGATGAGGTAAACCCTTGCAGTTATTTTTTAATTTTTCCTCCTGTCGTGTTTTTTCTAAATATTGTTGCAGAGTGCTCAGAAGGTGTTCAGGAAATTTGCTTGAAGTTTTTTTAAAATGGTAAAGCGTGGCAAGGAACCCCACGAATTTTCAAAATATTTAGAACCAAAGAAGTCAAAAAGAGGGGAAGTGACTACGAGGTCCAAGAAGGCTCAAAAAAATGATTATGTTGATTTGAACCCGTATGAAGATTCGATGGCTAGAATTAGTGACTGCATCATCACTTACAAAGGACTAGAAAAATTACGGCAAGATGTCGAATTTGTAGTGCAACAGGGATTGACATCGGAAATTTGGTTAACAGTACCTTATTACTCATTGCTTTTTTGGTATTTATGCCCTCCAGTACATCCTTGTCCCGAGCTTGTGTTGCTTGTTGCCAAATATTATGATCCTTCAACCAAGGCTATCAGGAATGCAAAGAAGGAAATTTTTTTTACTATTACTCCCGATGAAGTTCGACAAGCTTTTTTCTATGGGTTACAACCTCCCAACTATGGAGTCCATAAGAAGCTGCATATTTATTAACAAGAAGATAAATATGTCTCCATTGTTACCATGCGTTAGTTTATGGAGACTCAGATGATTAAAGATCCACCAATGGGACAACTTTCGAACCTGCCTAGATCATTGAAATATTTTAAAATCTTGGATTTTTATTCAATTCTAGAATGGGTTGTAGGTTTATCCTCAGATGATATAGTTCACAAGTGGTAGACGACTATGACATAATGCATTTGTCGTCTAGAATTTTATTCTCCTTCAACCATGAAAACGAGCACCAATCCAATTTTTTTCTATTGGGCTGATTATATTTCACGAAAATTAAATTCACAATTAGAGAATTTGCAGACTGGAGCAGATGAATCTTTCAAGCATACTTAATTTTTTAGCATATTTTTTCTATGGAAGTAGTGCACTATTCAGATTATGTGAATGACATATATGGATCTGGGTGCAAAAGAAAGACTACATGCAATATGTCATTTCATTTTGGTGGTATAACAGTGAATCAAATTGGAAAAAATCAACTTCTCACCATTGCATTGCAATATTTAGGGTTGATAGAGCTATCGCAGCATTGGAAATATGATCCCTTGGGCAAATTTAAAGAACTCGTCAAGATGAAATCATTTCATTGTTGTCCTCGACCGGACATTGAATGCAATCAAAATAATTTTAATGGGTCGGATATGAACTGGCATATTGAGAAGATGGCTACACTTCCCCCTTGGCATGACTGCTATGAATAGGAGGTAGAGTATAGGTCTCAAGCCCCTCCACCAGGCTTGTTCGATCAGGTTAAAGCAAATGAATCCAATTGGTCCAAAGAAAAGATAATGAACTGGTGGATAATGAGAATTCATCATGGAAAACCTATGATTGCTTATGGGATCAAGATGTATATGGCATTTTTATAGGTTTATGATGAGTATATCAATTCATACCAACCAGCTACTTTCACCAATATTTTGCCATACAGTTTTCATCAGTTAGAAAGTGGTGAAAGCAACATAGAAGAATAGCATCCGTTGATCATAGAAGAAACTCTTGAAATATTGGAACAACAATACGTGTTTAAATGGAGATCTGTGGGCAAAGCAAAATATAGAGGAAGCACCAAATCCAAAAAAGTGTGATGTACAATAGGTGCCACTATTTTCCAAGGTGGCTAAGAAACCAAGGACTGGTGCCATCATTATTTCTTCAGGTGATGTTGCAGTTACTATGGTTGTTGTAACTTTTGTCATTTTGGTGATAGTTGTTAGTGCTCCCATGGTGACTAAGGTTCCAATAGAGGTAGCACAAATACTTTCGATGATCCAAGGACAAAAGGAAGACCAACCATTGGAACCACCCCAAGAGAAGGTCATGGAGACCCAAACAAATACTGGGGAGGTAGCACTAGAGAAACAAGAAGAATATTTTGTGTAGCCCCATCTATCACCACATCACACGGTGCTTGCACCTAAAGGTACGTCTTCTTTCATTTCTTCTTCTTTTTTGGAGCAAGTAGTGATTATGTCAAAGGCACTTCCATTAGTTTTTGTGTCCATTTCTCCACCCTTCGGTATTCCCTCAGTTTTCCTTACACTTATTCCACCTTCCCTTTTCGAAGTCACTACTGCTCCTTCTTCTATCCCCTTTTCTTCATCCTCCATTTCTTTTAGTTCATATGCATCAAGACCAAATCCATTTTTGCGGTCATCCCCATATATCACTCCTACCATTTCTACCAAAGTTGTAAGTACATAGGCTCCTTCCAGGGTGAGCATAACTAAAGTTAAAACTAGTTTACCCATCCCTTCCACTATTTCTATTCCACCACTTCTAACCACCATGTTAGTTTCACAACCTAACCACTTTGAAGCCCTCATTCCCTTCACCCTATTTTTAGAAATACAATCTTTGCCTGAAATTCAGGTGGCATCCAAGCAGTTAGATGTAGAGAAAATCAACCGAGCACACTTGAGTTCATCCCAATGGTTGAAAAGAAGATGGAGAAAGGAATCTCTCAAACCAACACATCCTCTAAAAAGGGTCACTTTTAATCCTGTTGCAATGGAGGCTCATATCACCAAGATTACTCCATTGGTTCAGAAATCGTAAGGAGAATTGTTGCCAGATGACCTTATTTTTGAGACCATCACAGAAGACCTCACGAAAATTGATCCTATGCAAAATATGGGCAATATTAAGGTGGACATGAGTTCAATTTACCTTGATGGTGAGCATTAAAAATAGAAATAATTTGATCAGGCTGACAGAATCATTGAACTCGAGACTGCTTTGGCTAAAAGTAGAGCACAAGAGGAAAAAACTATACAAAAAATGAGCATTTGAAGCGACAGGTTGGAGTGCACCTAAAAGAGAGAGATACAACATGCATTTAGATGCACAATCTTTTCCAGACACTTGAATTTGTCTAGAGTTAGTTGGCAGAGAAAGTTGCATAGGCTATAGGTTTTTCTCATGATAACATCAAGGAAATGTGTCTTCGCTCCGCACAAAGTTGTGAGAAACTAGCTCCAGAAGCAGTTTGAGTGTTGCACTATTTGTGGGCATCTCATTTACAAATACAAATGGGACAATAAATAATTGATAACATAGAGGAGTTACTATTGCCCCATCTAGAGATGACAATAAAATACAGGCCTTGGCAAATTCCACCATGTATGTGAAACCTCTGAGCACGATGGATCATTCCTGGTCCACTGCAAAAGTCACACTGCATAGTTATTTTTAGCAGATGGATCTAATGTGAGAGGGTCAAAAAATTCTAAATTCCATAGAGCAGGAACATACAATTTCAATGACTCATCTTAACGCTCTATGTGACATGGGTTTTCTATAATTTATTGATGAATAGGGTGAACCTCTTCCACAAGCACAATTGGAAGTAGCATGGAAGCATTTTTTTGAAGATACTTTGAATATTGATGCCTGGGAAGAGCCAATCATAGATGTTTAGGTCTTTTCTTTCATGAAGAAGTATACTTGTATGGAGCTTTCACTTTTTGAGTTAGCCCAATGAGCAAGGCGCTTGAGTTTGGAAGATATTCAAAATTTGTGCTTTGTATATGAGTCCCTAAGCACTCCTTCTTTGTTCACTATCGAAGCTTGGCAAGCAGTAGTTGCAGCATATGAGGTTACTTCTGAAAGCCTCAAGGAACAAGAGGAACAAGCAGCGAGAGAAGGAGGCAACAGCAAAAGCAGCTGAAGAAGCAGAAAGAACTGAGGTACTCCATGTAGCAGCTGAAGCTGAAGCCACCAAGAAAGTACAGGAGGAGAGGAGCAGAAAGGCATCTACATCAAATACATCAACCAGAGAGACTGGTAAGAAGACTCATTATAGCCCAATGGATTAAGGCCTAGGATCGCTTGCATCCATGTGAGATGGATACCCTGAGAGCCACCATAAATATTGGCATTTTGCAACATGCCATATTTTTTTATTGTAATCCGAAGACATTTATGATTGAGTTTTTTAACTCAGTTATTTTGTTTATATAGTTTTTTCAATTCTCTGTAAACTTTCATTTTGCAAAATAAATTAACCCCAAATTATGACTTGGAAATCCGCTTTGGATTCACTTTGTCAAATTATCCATAGTAGCAATCAAAAGATAAAAAATGATTTCGCTTCAGAGGCGAAGCGACAGTAAGAAATTGAAGGCAGTGAAATCAAAGAGAATAAAAAAAAGAAAAAGAAAGACAAAATAAAATCGGCTAAGTGAAGAATGCAAACGCGTTCGCCTCATTGGAGGGGAGAACGTCATGTTCGCCCATTGGAAAGGCGAATGCCCCCTAAAAGAAGAATGTGCCAAAAAAATGGAGAATAAAAAGAACACATCGCATTCACCTCTTAAGTGGGGTGAACATAGTGTCCACCCCTCACTTGAGTGAACACGATTTCAATATGTGTAATGGTCGTTTTAAAGTATTCACAATGGATTTGTTCGTTATTTTTAAAGTGAATGACATGGAGAGATAAAGTTTGGCTGACGAGAATTTTTAAATGGTTTTCATCCTTACACTTAGGTAAAAGGGGCGAACGTCATGATATATGCGGTGAATATATTTTGAAGGTGAATGTTGTTTATTTTTGAGCATATGTGATTAAATTTCTCTAGATGCATGAGTAGAATTAAATGGGGCAAATTTTAATTATTAATTGCCATCATCTTCGACAATTTTAAAGCTTGATTTTTCTAGTTGAATATTTGCTTTGGGTAACTACTACAATTTAATGTTGGTGATGAAGTGGAATCATTTTTGTCATTTGAAAGAACATCTTCTCGAAGGTTTTTACTCCCTCTCCAAAGAAAATTGAATATGGAGTAAATTGTTGAAGCTCGTGGTTAATTTCCAAGAAGATGGAGGTGACGTGGATTTAATGATATGGTGCCTGAAAGCTATCATCTACAACCATTTTCAGGATTGTGTCCACCAAAAGAATATTTCCAAGAAATGATGACTCACTTGATGTATTCAATGAAAGAGGCGCAAATCTCTATAAATACTAAGAGAAATTTCATTGTAAGGGGTTGGAAAAAATAGATATCCTACGAGAAAACACTTCAAGTTATTTGTAGTAATAGTGAATTTAAAATATTTGGATTTGCAAATGACTTGGTGCATTTTTGTCTTGTACATTACGCATTTCTTTTACACGGTTAGCTTTATTATTTGTTGTTAGATTTAAATTCTGCAAGTTGGATTTAAATATTGCAAGTGAGAGAGTGAGTGTTGGAGTGTTAATCTGACGATTACATGTGCGAAGTTGTATGGAAATTATGTTGTTTTATCATCTATTTGCATGTTATTTTCATCTTGGTGTGGATACCTGCTATTAATCTATTACCATCCTACACAGTCGGCTTGTGGCCATATTTTCCATTTCTTTTCGTATTTTTTAATTTCTTTCTTGCATCGTTAGTCTTCAACCATTTTAGAGCTAGTAAGGGAACCAGTCCTCTCTAGAGATTGACACAGGGGACATATATTTCCTCCAGTATTTCAATTTTGGTCGTTTATAGGGTGCACAAATGCATTTTTGTATGATTAGGTAGATATTTGACCAACAGGTTCACAAGAAAATCCTTAAAAGCGATAATCATATTTACTTTGTGTGTTTCTTTGTTGTTTGGGTAATCCACATAAGATCCTTGATTTGGAACCCTAACCCTGATAATTTTTTTTATAAAAAGCTATTTTTTATTCTACATCCAGTGAATAAAAAATCATGCGATTTGGAGCTATAACAAAAAATTCATTT
The DNA here is from genome assembly GCA_028583015.1 of Wollemia nobilis. Lineage (NCBI taxonomy): Eukaryota > Viridiplantae > Streptophyta > Pinopsida > Araucariales > Araucariaceae > Wollemia > Wollemia nobilis. Next base: position 4,164,017 of record JAQPPZ010017205.1, read on the forward strand.
TGGTTTTATGATTACTCTATTTTTGAATGATTTTTAAGCCAAAAATAGGGAAAAATTGCACTAAAACAGTCATAAAAAGCCCTAGACATCACCAAAATTTTCCAAATTTGTTTTGTTGTCTTATTTAGCTCCTTGGACACCCCTCATAGCATTTTTGAGGTCTGGCTCCACATTTTCCAAAAATTCCAAAATTTGGGCATTTTCCACGAGCCACGATTGGCCAAATATTCCAAAAATACAAAATTTCACCTGAAAGTCACTTTTTGAAGTCATAGCCCATTGTAATCAGCTCATCGAGCTGATAAGTTTGGTATATAACAGCCATAACCTTTTTGTGGAAGTCAAATTTTTATTTTGGGTAGGTTTTCCTTCAAGGTTTGCCTAGTTAGCGCATCATGACAACTATGCATAGCCGATCTCAATCATGAGCCAGTGAAGCAAAAAACTCATGGAGATGCCTTGAACACCTCCAATATTCTCTTGAGGATCTCACCATTCTTGCACGACACCTTGGTAGTCATCACACCCATCATTCTCCTGAGGATCTCATCATTCCCGCATGATGCCCTGATAGTCATCGCAAGGCCACTTCCTCACATAGGAGAGTTGCTCGCTGAGGTGATAAGGTTACCACATACATGGCAAGAACTAACATAGTTAAAGCTCCCCATAGTGAGATAGAAAGACATGGGTCTTGCACAACGGATCGATCAGATCGAGAACCTAGGCCTCATGTAGTTTGGAGAGAGTGGCTACTCCAAGATCAATTGGAGGATGTGCACATTGAGTGTGAGCATTTAGAGCAAGAATACATGGAAGAGCAAATATTGCAACAACATATATGGGATGAGCTCAAACGACATGAAGAAAGGATTTTCCAATAGAAGTTACATGAAGAACAATCATGTAGGGTAACTCCTGAAAAGAAACCCACACCTAGAATTCATAGGCAACAAATCAACATGAGGCGTATCCCTTTTAAAAATAAATAGGTTGCCAAGATGTGCACTTAATACAAATTTCAATAGAAATGGTCTACACCTTACTATCCATAAGGAAATGGACAAGTTGAATCCTCCAACAAAATGCTAATCAAAATCCTTAAGAAATTAGTCAACAAAAATGTTCAAGACTTGCACTTACAACTCTATCCTACCTTATGGGAATATCGCACAAGTGTGCGTACTACCACTAGAGCAACACCATATGCTTTAGTTAATGGTACTAAATTAGTATTTATTTTTGAACTTGAAATACCCTCTCTAATATTCTTGTTACAAGATTCTTTAGTAAGAGATAAGGACTACTCAAGCCACTTATAACAACTAGAAATCTTAGAAGAAAAGTGCATCAACAACCTAGAACATCTCATAACATACCATAATAGAATTCGACATGCCTACAAAAAAAAGGTGCATCATAGGTCCTTTAAAGTCGAGGATTTAATCCTCAAAGAAAATTAAAGGAATACTAACATCGACGTCAACCTAAAAGAAAATTTTGAGACTAATTGGTTAGGACCCTTTATTATCACAATCAAATTCGGATTAGGAGCCTATTGCCTAGCCACATTGGATGGCCAAGAACACAAAGAACCAATTAATATCTTTCATCTTAAATGTTATTATGCATAAAACACATTGAGTCATTTGCTTGCTCATTTGATTGAACAAACATAAAAAATTATCATATAATAATGTCCACTTTGCCCCTTGCATTTCCTTCATTTGCTTGATCATACCATCAAGTCAATAGGGTTTACTATGATGCAAAGTCCAATCCTTATTATGAATACACCTACATTACATCCACCTAGGCTAACTATATGTTGAGTAAACTCTCTCGGTCCAAAAATCTTACCCTCTAAAACCTTCTTCTACATCTCGCTGTCATTATCATACTTCTCTTCTTCTCCCTCTCTTGGGTTAAGTGTTGTATAACGCTATCATCTGTGGCCCTGATGACATGGTATTTTTCCTTTCTTTTGTCCCAATACTGGGGTAATCAACAAACAAATAACAATCAATCTTTGTCTACCTCGCAACCACACCATTAATATCTACAATATTTTACAATATTATCAACAATACGTATCTACAATATTTCTCAACAAAAGAATTTTGTGTTCCATCAAAACTTATGATTATTCAATAGAATCCTCAATGATACATTTTTTCTCTTTTATAATGCATCTATAAATTTTGCATCTTGCAAAATTATGTATTGTATAAGAGAATTTTATGAGCAGTCTATCGAATATGTCATGATATCTACTCATCACATTCTTCACATATAACTTGTTCGAATAGACCATTCAAATATAAGCAATAACATTCAACCAATTTATCGTAAATTCATAACCATTTGTAAATTTTACTAGTTACTGGTCAAATGGGGTTCTCTTTCCTAATTTGCTTGCCATTCAAGTTCATAAAATTATACCTAATATATCATCACTTGCTTACTCATTCTGTTGGTCACACGGGCCAAGAGTTCCTTAATAATCTATTTCCCTCTGGATTAACAATTACTTGTCAACTTTATATGGGAACGGATTATTAATGGTACTCCTCCCCGTTCGACATACATTTTTCAATAAACAATCAAATATAAATCAAAATTCTCATGTGTTGTCTCTCCAATAAGTCATAGAGATTGTATAATTTTCTTGATCCAATGATGCGTAGGTTTTCAACTTCCCTAAAAATCTCATTAGGAAATGAATCAATGTTACCTTTACTTCCTCTCTAATTTACTACATTGGTATGCTATCACATTTTCACAAGTCTTAATGATTACCTTTAGTAATCCATGAGGTTATCTAAGACTATATTGAACATGTACCTTGTAGATCTACAATCATTTGTATATCTCACTAGGCATTGGATCAATATTATCTTCGTAACCTCCTGGTTCATTGTCATTGACATTCTATCAAACAATAATCAAGTTTCTCACAAAATTTTATTCAAAAAGGGTCTATCAGGCTATGAGGCTTTATAGATCCAATGCCTTGTGAGCATGCAATCATTTGTATGCTTCACCAGATATAAGATCTATATTGTCTTCATAGTCACCTGAGCCTCTACAACAACTAAATATCCATGAATATTACTCTCACCATTGGCTATTTACCTAATAATACTATTGGATTAATAGAGTTCTATTTTCAGCTATCTTGTTATGCAAATATGCAATAAAACATCAAAATCTTGAGAAAATTAACCTATCAAGTTGGATATTCTCAATATATTAACACAAAATTCCCCCATCTTGATATGTGATAACAACTTATTACTTATTTTCTTTAAAACTAAGACATCCTGGCTGACTTATAGACTCTTCAATAACATTTGGGTTTGGTAATCAGCACTTCATGTACCCATAATCATTTATGATTGTGTCAAGCAATCGATTATTATATCCTTGTGCCTCCTAACAACCTATAATATGGCATGGATATCATATACTCATTCATACAAATAAGATCCTTTAGACTCAAGGCAATGTTATCACATGGACCTCCTAGATAAGGGGATTTATTTTTCCTATATTTTGTGTATATACATTTCTTTGTACATATGTCAGGCATGGGAGAAAAACTTCTCCTTCTAATGTGTTGAGATATTCAAAGATTTGTTATTGTAAACAAAATATTTCAGACTGAGGGCAAAAATATACACTATGAATGACTACATGTAACTACAAGTGACTATGGGTGACTATGTAGTTACCCATAGTCACCCATAGTCACTATGTGAACCTGACATAGGTTCACACACCATCATGCTAACCTAGTTTATAGCAACTTTACAGCTACAAATCAGGTAAATATCACTTGTTTACAGTTTCTACAACATTATTTCCTATTTTTATCATATTTCCTTTCATTTTCATGTCATTTTTGTTTTCATAAACATGGGATATGATCAATGACAGGTCCCCAAATGTACTATTCCATTTTTGTAGGTTCAAATAGGTACCAAAGACATTTCCAAACATCCAAGTGGTGGGACACATGCAAATAAGCCCACGTACATTGAGGGCACCATAAGATATCATCAAATGCATCTACATTCGTATTGAAAAAGAAACGAAAATATTTCTTGAGAGAAAGTCCATTTTGTAACCCCTTTTTGAAATCAATAAAAAGATTATTTAGCATATATTTTATTAGTTTTGAAATTGATATTCATTCTGTGTGTTACATTTTGGCACACCCAGTGGGACCCCTACAAAATATTTTAGATTAGTCTCACTACTGTCTAATTTATTTTATGGCCTACCTTTTGTGTTGTAGATGCTATAAATCCATAGAAAATATCATATTAGCCTTGAGACACACTTCATTCCCATTGCTATGAAGCTTTATCCTCCTACTCTCGCACACTGCTATGAGAACTTGGTTTGCATACTATCATGCAAAACTAGTTCACTCACCACTGTGCAAACCTATTTTGCAAATCACCACGTGAACCTAGTTCACACACCACTACACAAACCTATCAAAATTACAAAACTCTACCAAATAGAGAAAATCAGGATCACCCAACATACTTGGTGTCTAGTATTTTGCTCAAAAAAGCTTGTTTTCTTCGTTTTTCAAAGGTTGTTTGCATTTCTTGCTCATCTTGAAAGCACTTCATCAAATTTCAAATCTCTTCACAAGCATTATATTAGGTTTTAAATTTCTTTCAAAAGCATCAAATCACTTTCAAATTTCTTTCAAAGATAGATTTTCAATCTCTTTTCTTCACATCCTATCTTAATTTATTTCAACCTTTCTAGAATAAGGTTTCAGTTTCAAAAAGGCATCTAGGGTTAGTTTATTTTTTCAAAAGGCATCCAGGTTTAGTTTTTATTTTTTCAAAATACATCTAGGTTTAGTTTATTTTTTAAAAGACATTTAACTATATTTGCTTTCATACCATTGATAGCCAACTCATCACCATACACTCATGTTTCATACACAATGGTAATATTGGACTTCATCACCACTCAATATGGGTGATGTTGTAATTCATATCCTTCCACCAGCTCACTCCCTACACACCATAGTAGCCCCTAGGAATGGTTTACAGGACTTCATCACTAGAAGATCCCCTACTCTTGAGATTGGTTTTCCAGAATTCATCACCAAAATGGACCTTAGGAGTGGGATAGAATTATATGTGTTTGTTCACAAGGCTTACATAATTTATGAATAGGCAACTGTCATTCTTGAATAAGCCTACCCCAGGGTGAAGTGACCACCCGACTGCACTATTAGTAGGTCTTACACAATGCCACCTATTCTCGTGAGAGGATTTGGACTCATTAGAGCATTTTGAGTTCCTCCCTTTTTGCATATATTTTTATTGTACTTTCTATTTAGTCGCCACTCATCTATTGAGATAGTTCTATTTTGTGCACCTTTGGGTGTTGCAAGAGGTTTTTTTCCTATGACATTCCTTTTTACAGTTTAATTCCACTTCTAATGTCATGTTCTATAGTAGGTACTATCATCAAAAAATGCAAGACAACAAAACATTTTCTTTTATTTTCTTAGGATTGATTCCAATTGCATTCTTGTATTCCACTTTCATAAAAACTAGTTTCAGCACAATCACTTGCTACCCACCCACTTTTTGGCTATTCACTATCTATAAATATTATTAATCTGTCAAATTTACTTTATGTTGTAGGTTCACACAGTAGTGTGAAAACCAGGGTTTTATAGTACAAGTTTGTAGAGCAATGTGTGAACTTTTTTCTAGTATACAGAAACACACAAAAATACATATAATTGTATAGAATTCTGTATATAACACACCCATAGGTTTAGATTTTTATTTCTAAATGGTTTGGAGCATCTAATTATAGTATATATCACCATACCTATTGTTAATCATAGCCAGGCATGTGAGCAAGTGCGTCTTACTGAGGAGGTTTTTCTCGCCACCCCAACCACTCTAGTACTCCCCCTCAATTTATGAGGAAAACTTTCACTTTCATACCTAGTATTCTCACTAATTTTAAGCCATATTGCACACACACCATACACCATGGTGAAACCTCTATTTCCAATAATATGCTTTCCACATATTCTAGCGAGGATCACCCACTTATTCCTCATTCACCTCCACCTAATCCACCTTCCACCTTCTACGATTATGTTATATACATAGTTTCAAGAGATCCATATCCTTTCTTCACTATTTATTATGAGACTCCACCTACCTCATCCACATCCACTCATCCATTTCTTTGGGATCCATATAATTCCCTTCTCGATGATGGCTTATCTTTGCTTAATCATCCTCACCCTGAGACTATGTCATCTACCCCCATAGTAGGGATGATTTTATATCTCCAGTCCTCCAATCCTGGAACTCAAGTGCCTTCATCATAATCAACCCCATGGAATTCATCATTGCAACAACAATACACTCCACTCACATCATCCCACCAATACACTTCCCAAGCACCACATCAACCACCTTCCTAAAAATCATATTTTCCATCTTTTGCTTCAACAACACAACCACCATCCCAATCACAACAATTCATTCCCCCACAGTATCAACAAGGTCTATATTCATAAATATTTTTGGATACGCTCACCACTCCTTATTCTTCCACTTTTGATGTCTATACTCCTTCTTCATTACTTCCACCACCTACATTCCCCTCTTTCAGGATGTGGGGTATGTCATATTCCACTCCACTTCCACCGTCATCCACTTATACCTTTAGCCTTCCTCCACCTCATCCATTTTAGGCTCCCCCTTTCATTTATATTTCTTCTTATAATCCATTTTATCCATCTTATCTCACCAATATCCCATGTTATTTGGACCAACCTAAGTTTTCTATTCATCGCTCATCTAATCCAGTACAACTACCATCTTTTGGCATATCATCTCACCATCCACCTTCATCCTCCATTCAAAAACCACTTACCCCACCACAATCAATTGTACCTACATTATTTACATCACCTCCTTCATGTTATTCCAAACTGACCATACAACCATCACAATAGATTCTTGTGCACCATATACAAGTTTCTCAGCCATAATTTTTCCATTCACAATAGATGTCTACTCCACAACAGATCCTCACACCCATTCCTATGTTTCACACTTTCCAACAAAAATAGTTGTAGGAATAGTTTTAGGATACTCTTCCTTCATAGTGGGGGGAGAAAAAACTATAATATCCTCCTCATTCTCATGTTGCCACCATGTCATCACAATTTTTTTCAGCTCCATCAACTGAATTCCAACTTCTACAAGAATGAATAAAAAATGTTGGATCTACACACAAATGATTACGGGTCCCAAAACCCATATATAACGAGTTGTGAAATGAACTTATTCGTCCTTTAATTCCCATTCCTCCTTATTTGTAATATTTTGAGATTCTAAAATTCAAAAAATACAAAGATAAAGAGGATCCTCAAGAACACATCAATAATTATTGATTTACATGCTACCAGCTTCATGGTAGTGATCCCCTCATGTTGCGTACTTTCACTCATTTACTTGGGGGACAAGCCCTCGATTGGTATAACATGCTTCCATGTCATAGCTTTTTCACATTTAAACAATTGGCTAGTTTATTTCTTGAATATTTTTCCATCAATATCAAGAAAAAATGAATTTTTCTATTGTCTACGCCTTGTGATAGGCTGATGACAAACCTATCATGGATTTCATTTCTTGATGAATATTGGTCATCCATGACCTATATTACAGCCTCTCTTTTGTCGAACTCATCACATTATTTGCCAAAAGTTATCACAAACACATTTCTACACCTTTGCAATTACATCAAAGCCACACATTTGATGAAGTCATCGCTCAAGCAAAAGTCATCAAGGGCATCAAAGTCTAATTTAGAAAAATCAAACTTTGGTAGAAGCCACCTTACACTTCAAATTTTCACTTTAATTACAATACTTTGAATCATCCCTTTTCCAAACTACCACAAATCAATCCAGTAGCAGTAGCCTCTCCATATTCTTCATTAATCTCACAACCTCCTCCACAACAGTAGTTGTTTCGTACTAATGTGCCTCCTCCATCCAATCTACAACAATATTATGGTCCTCATACTCAACTCCTACATCACAATTGGACTTCAATTTTTGAGCCTCTACCTACTTTATTCCAAAGGTTGTTTGATGTTGGTCATGTTGCTTTACTTGGCATTCGACCCGTAGACACGAATTGACCCTAACCTCATGGGCACATCAAACGGGCATTTTGTGTTTACCATAACCAATGTGGGCATGATGTTAGTTCTTATTGCACCTTTCATGACTTGGTCTAGTATCTTAACAATCATGGTACTATCAAAGTTTCAAACTCCCTTGCACCATAAAATAAAAATCTAGGTATTTATCAAAACCCATTACTTGAACATGAGGGGACTAATCCTCAAGGGGATCAATCCACTCAGTAGTCCCAATCAAGGCAATTCAATCATGTCCACCATGATACTCCCTCACATGGAGTTTTGGTATGATTAACATCACTACTCATAATCAACATTATCTACCGCATCAGGATGTGCCCATTACTCCACTTCCACCATCATCCACTTCCACTTTTCATCTTTCTCCACCTATATAGCATTCCTTTTTGCTATGTTGCATTCATAATTCTTTCTTTCCCTAAATATTTTCCTCCTTCCTCACTTCTTCAATTTCATTTTCTTCTTCTCCATCATCATCCATTGACCATTGCACTAATAATGTCAAATTTTCCTTTCAAAAGGCTTGAAATTACACATTCATCACTTCCAAAATGAGGGTCATATTAACCCAAATTTTCTCCAATAATATAATCTCCAAATTTAGAATTGAGAAATTATTTTTTGAAATTTGGGAGATAAAAGGATTTCAACCTAGAGTTTTGAAGAATTGAAACTTTTGTCAAAAATTAGTGGTTGATCATTTATACCTAGGAGAAATTTAAGGTATTCATCCTAAAGAAGTAGAAGTTGAAGGTTACATTGAAATTGACATTAGTCTTTCATTCAAACATTAGGGAGATATAAGGCTTACAACATAATTGTTTGGAAGGTTGAAAACTTGAAAAGTGTTCTTAGTCTATCATAAAACTAAGGAGGAACAAGGATGTCTACTTCAAAGAATACATTAAACAATGATATAGAGAACATTGTTAGAGAGGAAAAAAGAAATATCATAAAACTTGGAATCAAATATTTGATTAAAAAGTTTGAAGGAAAACTAGACTTAGTCTCAAGTTTCATTTACAAAGAAGCTTTAGAAGATAATTTTGAAATATTAGAATATTATCTGTATACGAGAATGTTTAAAAAAATTGAAAATCATAAATATAGTGCTATAATTTATTTAAACATAGTGGTTTAATATACATGACATTCCTTACACTTAAACATTTCAAAAATAACTTGAAACAAAAGGAGTTGATTGAATCCCTTAAGAAGAAAGCAAAAGTGGATGAATCATTTTTAGAAAAAGTATTTCATTCCTCATGCAATATTGATGCTTCAAGTTCATCTAATTCAAAGTCTTATCATGATGCCATAAGTGAATGCTTAGAAGGTTTTGTACAAAAGAAGACTTGTGATATGAAGAACAAAGGCAAAGAGAAAATATTTTTGCAATAATCAAATGACAATGTGATATCACCTGAAAGCATAAAGACTTACATCAACAAGCAACAAGAGAAAGAACGTGATCAAGGAGGCATACATTGCAAAGTGAGTTAAAAGAAGAAGATCATATTAAATTCTAAAGTCTTCAATAACCAAATAATGTAATATAGGGGGGTTTGGAATATGTTACATTATTTGGTACATGCTAATGTACCACCTTGGATACATTTCTAGATTAGGAGTGTTTCTTAGATTAGAGTGTGAGTATTGAATTTATGCAATGTAATAAATGACAAGTATTATTAAAATATGCAAAGTATATAATAATTTAAATGTCCATAATAATCCATGTGCACATGAGTCCATAGAGTAAGAAAGTGAAGAGTCTCAAGAAGAGTGAAGGTCAAGAGGACTCCATATGAAGAGTCACACTCCATTATATATGTCTATGTGTGTGTATTTGAGATGAAAATGTGTAGCGAGAGTGTGTAGAGGTATGGTGTATTTGAGATCTTTATTCTGTATCAAATATATTTTTTGTGAGAATTTGTTAATGGAATTCTTATGAGTTATTGCAAAACTTATTTATGAGTTTTATATGTTTATAATATTGCCATTATCTTATATTTCATATTGCAGCTTTATTTTATATCTTATGGTTATTTTACCTTAAGTATTTAGCTTCAAAAGCTAACAATAAGAAAATAGGCTAGAATTCCATGGATAATTATCCCATGTAATATGAGGCACTATGTTTATAGAGGATACCCTACCTAGTCTATTAGGATCCTTACAGAAGATGGAATCCTATGGATTTTTTGAACTCACATGGTAACCATATGACCCCATGAATACTATAAAAATCATGCTCCTGAAAAGAAGTCTATGAGTCATCAAGGAGATATGTTTGAAGAAGCCATTTATTTAGCCTTAATAAAAGGCCAATATATAGACCCTATATGAAAAAATAAGACTTTGAAGAGGCCATACACCCAGATTGAAATGGTGGGTAATTACCCTACATAACTAAATATATTAAGGGCTACTACAGTTGAGGCTATTACCCCACTAATTCATGTTATACCTCTAGAGGATTATCAATATTCCATCTTAGAAATTGTTAGTCAGGGGCCTAAATAAATAGAAATATTAACAAAAGTAGGCAGTCACACTGTTGCAAAAACAGAGGATTCCCCTGTTGCTTAGGTTGCCAACAATATTGAAGATGTTAGGAAAGGCAAAGAAATTCTTGTTATTTCATCCTTCTCAAATTAGCCTATTGTTAAAGACTTTTCCAAAGCTCTGATGTTACCATAGCACAAGCAACAGTTGGCTATAAGTTTTCCTAAGGTAATACCCACTGCCTTGAGAATAAACAATAGAGAAATTAAAATTTTTGCAACAAAATTAAAGAGAATATAAGAGGTCAGAGTATTGGCTAACCTCCTTAGAAAACATCAAATCAAAATCCAAAGTCCTCCTAGTTTACTAAAAGGCCAAGATAGAGATTAATCCTAACACTCCCAAAATTTTCACTCTAATCAAGGGAAGGGAGGCTATTCAGTTCACTCCTTCAAAAGAAGAGCACATTCAAACCATCATAGAAGGTAGAGTGACTAAAAATTAATACAATGACAAGGTATAAAGCTCAAGTCCTGCATCAACCATGACAATCAGAATTCTTGGGTAAGGTATAGAAGGATTTCAAGTCAACCCGATAATAGGAGATATAGAGATCACATGGATTTCAGTTAACCTGATGATATCTAGACTCTATGCGCAAGCACATATGACACTTGCAATAGAAAAATAAATGGTGGAATTGAATATCAAAGTAGCTAAAAGTGATTAGTTGCAGACAAAGAAGAATAGGTTGCAAGCAAAAAATTCCAAGATGCAAGCTAAAATTGATAAGTTCCAAAGACAAACTCCATAAACAAGCAAGCAGTTTGATATCTCCCTATTCACAAATAAATATAAAGAAAATACCATTGCAAAATTAAAAGTTGAATAATGAATAAAAGTATCTTAGAGAAACTTAGAGTTGCAAGGATCTTAGAGAAACAATGAATAAAAGTAACGAAATAAAGTCTCTTCTAGAAGAAACAAATAGAATAAAAATGACCATCATTTTAATCCATGAAAAGTGTAGAGATAAATACCAAGCAAGTGACTATAGTGGATGGTCAAATTCACAACTATAGAATATAATTTGACAAGGTCACCACTTTTATGAAAGAAAGACCTCGATTGAAAGGTATAATTAGGGAACTAAAAAGTTGGGAACATAACATCAATAAAACAAGGGAACAAGCATGCATTAGCCTCAAGGAACTTTTCAGTGTAGAGCGCTTTGATAAATTGAGTATCAAAAGGATAGAAGAAGTAAAATACAATGATACAGATGAAGAGAAGTTGGTTGAGCAACTTATCACTTTGTCAAAGGCTACTCAAGAGATAATCAAGTTTTTCAAAAGCAATGAGGCTACAATAAAGGAACACAAAAATAAATCATTGAGTCTAATTGATAGAATTGCTACAATAGGATATTTATGTGATGAAGCTTGGATGCAAATTGTTGACTTGATCAAGATAAGTCAAGCAGAAAAATATAATAAAAAAACTGATCAAATTTCATTAGAAATAGCTAGCAATGTGGTACCTACAGCAAGGGAAAAGAAAGGGTCAAAAGGAAAATAAAAGGACATAGGGATGGACCAACAATAAAACCCAAGTGATTGATAGTTGTATCCAATTTTGAAAATTAAAATCTATCAACAACCAATTACCAATTTTGGGATAGTTATTATTAGATTGTAGTACAGCCAACCAATCAAATGTAGGAGATGATAAGTGGAGGGTCTATATGGAGGTAGTTATAATAGCTATAGGGATACCAAAAATATAATAAGGACTACCACGGTAAAAAAAAAATCAAGCTTTTGCATAGCAATTTTTGCTAGAGGTATATTTGAGTACCCTTGTCTTTGTTGGTGTATTTTCCTTTGTATATTTTTTCTATGCCATCACTTCTTCCTCACATTTTTGTGCAGGTATTGATAGGTAAGTACTTAGGAAATGAGATCATTTTCAACTTCTAAGTCAGAGGTTTGGATTTCTTATTGTTACTATATTGGAATGGAAGGGTGAAGGATCCTTGTTACATCATTTGAATGAGGATTCTTATTGTATTAATTTCAAAGAGCTTCATGGAAAATTTAAGCCAACTCTCATTGTAAATCTGATTGATATTAATACAATTTTAGGCTTCTTCCTTTTGTCAAATATCTATGTTCAATTTTGTGTGTGTCTATTTTACATATTACATTATTTGAATGTGTAATTGATGCTTTCTTTTATTGATAACCAATTATATTTATTACATCATTTGAATGAATATAATTGGCTCAATATCTCCTTTTGTATTCTTTTTGTCACATAAATAAGTTTTAAATCTTGCTACAATAGCCCAATAGATAAGGCACCGATCATACATTAAGGCATAATTAAAGAGCTATAGTGAATCTTGGTCAAAGAATTATAACTTTTACACTTTTTATCGGGATGATCATGAACTTATATTGTTAAATATTTAAGTTTACCTCAGGGGTATCCTAACTTTTTTTGGTTTGTTTAGAGTCTATTAAGACAAATATATTCCCAAAATAAAGAGGAAAATTGATCGAAATCTATGATACTGTTTTGATTAAGAATTATTTTATGGCATAACCACTAGATTTTTAAGAATATAGAATAAAACTCCAACAGATTATGATGCCATTATCGGGATACATATTCTTGTTTTATTGAAGATTAATTTTTTTAATTTACTTCCCAACAATAATTAAAATATTTTAACGAAAAATAGTCAGCCAATAGTTTTAGAAACTAAGGATAACTAGATTTTTTATTCTCTTTGAGTCTTTCACAATTTTCATTGTACTATTTTAAAACAATGATCATGGGTTATGTTGATTTTTAATTTTATTTTATTTTACCACATTACCCATACCTTAAGATAATAAAATCCCTTGTGAGGTTGAGAACAAAAGGGTCGAATAATCTTGACCAAAGAACTTTATTCTTTCTACACATACAATATTGGTAGCTCTAACTAGCTAATACCCAAAAATCAAGAAAATCAAGAAAGAAAGAGCAAATCGATCTGGTGCATATAAGAAGAACCACTTGAGAGCTACTACAAAAATTTTCAAATCTAGAGGTATTCTCTTGGACTCGTAATTCTAGTCCCTCATCAAAAAGTCTTATTTTTAGAGTAGATTCAGATTCTACCCCTGTAGATATTAATTTTATTGTTACTCCACCTTTACTCCCCCTGTTATTACTGTTAATACTATTAAAAATGCACCAATAGTTAACATGGCCAACCCCAACCCATAACCCAATTTGCATCAGTGGAGAACCAATAGCTATATCCCAATACCTTACCTGTTGTATTGCATTTTTTTGCCTATGAAAGCTCACAAATACCTACCTAGGTTCCAAATAAATAATGTCATATGTGGAGAAGACCACATCGGAGATTTCTTGTATGCTATGGATAGCTTGGAAGTAAACAAAGAAGATGTAGTTATTAGGTTATTTTTACAAACTCTAGAAAAATATGCCAAAGAATGGTTTAATAACATTACAGATAGCATTATTTTAAACTTCCATCAAATGCAAGAAAGCTTTCTTAAAAAATATGGTGAAAAGAAGAACGAATAATCACTATTTATAGAATTAGCTATAATGAAGAAAAAGAAAAATGAGTCAATAAGTAATTTTAATAGAAGTTTCATCAATATCATAACTAAAATTCCTACTGATTTAAGATCCAATAATGTACAGTCTATATGTTTTTATAAGATTGCATTTCCAAAAGCATTTAACAATGAGTTAAGACAAGAACAAGTAGCTACCAATTATTTATGCATGGAAAAAGCAATAGAGATTTAAATAAATATGATAGATAGTGGTAAGATGGAGCCTTATTCTTTAGAAGTAAATCAACTAGATAAAAAACTCAAGAAGGTAGGATTTAGTTTGTTAAGGAAAATTAAGCAAGATTCTATGGAAAATTTGGCTAATCAGATGACTGAAATGTTTAACACAATGGATAATATATTAGCCAAAATAGAGAGAGGTAAAGAAAATAATGGTGAAACTTTGCACTCTCAAGGAAAACAACAACAAGGAGATAGCATACCTTCATTTAGAAGAAATTTTAATAGAGGTTGAAATAATCATTATTTAGATGAAGGGAATAGGAACATAAATAATGGTAATGGTTGGAAAAATAAGAAAACTGAGAAATATGTAAATGTTGTCCCAAATCCCATCCCTTTTGTTAATGTAACTATAATTATTTCCTTTTATTTCTCTGCTTGTGATGCTCCACATAATTCAACCAATTATGAAATTTATTTAAGTATGCATTATAATGTCAATCCTGATGATGAATTTGAAGAAGATATTAGAATAAATGTTTGTTGGACTCAAGAAGATGAATTAAAGAAAAAATATTTGAGGAAAATATGGATTTATATGCTACAAATCATCATCCCAAAATCCTAGTTGTTGATAATGTGAATATTTTGAAAAAGTCACAAGACTCTAGATATGAAAAATAAAGCAAGGAAAATTGATTCCAATAGTAAAAAAGATAGAGAAATTAGAAAGAATTATTGCTATAAATATAAGAAACAAAATAGTGTCAAGAAAGGCCAAAAAAACATCTACTAGTGAGAATAAAGGGTAGGCAAGATCAAATAAATTTATCTATAAAGATTATCCAAAAAATAAGAAATTCATCTCTAAAGTAGTTGAAGTAAATGAAGAGCAACAAATAGAGGAATGCACAAGAACATTGGATGTTAGAAAAATTCAATTTAAAGTTGGTTTAAAATTGAGTAGACAAAAGTTAATATAATTTTTGGTAAATTAATGAAAGTGCAAAACTATAGAGAGCAAGTCTGCAAGGCTTTTGGTTTGATAGAACAAAAATAAAATCAGACATGTAATGCTACCAAACCTAATATTCATAACACCATAATACCTTCATCAATCAAACATTTCTATGTATCTCTCAGATATAACTTAGATTTAGGAAATCAATATGTTATTCACAACTACATGCTTGATAGTTGTGCTTCACATATCATTATACCTAAAAAAATAGCAAACCAATTAGGACTCATTTGCACAAGAGATTATCCTCCTATTTTAGTAATGGACAGTAGACAAATACCATGTGTGGGGGTAATTATTAGCTTGCTTGTATTCTTAGATCAGTATCCAAAGAAAGGCATAGTGATAGATGTGGAAGTTGTAGATATAGACCCTTTCTTCTATTTGCTTCTAAGTAGACATTGGGCTGAGCAGTTTTGTGGTTTAATTTAGTTAGATTGGTCTTATGCTACTATTCCCATATCAAAAAATAGAATGTTACCCTTATAAGAGAACCATTCAAAAAATACTTAGTATAACTAAGGAAACCCAATGATACAATAATCAACTTAGTTAATTCGGTTGAAGAGAAAGAAATGGGGGTATACTTGGTTTGACATACTCCATTCCTAAATGAATTTTTTGATGCAAAAGACATAGATCTAGAAACAAGAGTTGTAGTTGATGTAGAATCCACTAGAGTTCTAACTCAAAAAATATAGACCATGACCTTAGATGGGGTAAAACCCTAGTCTGGGATAGGTGCAAGAATTAATATGATCGATATTAAGGGTAACTATCTAGGAATCCCTTATAGATTAGAATTTTTATGCACAAATAATGTAGTCGAATATAAGATATTACTATTAGGACTGAGAAAATCAAAATAATTAGGCATTAATTACTTGATCGGCAATGGTGATGTAGAGTTAATAGTTCAATATGTAAGAGGTAAATACCAGGCCAAGCATCCTAGACTAAAGTAGTATAAACTATAAGTACTAGAAGAGATAAACAAGTTTTTAGAATTTAATTTATCATATATTTCTAGAGAACAAACTCATATTGCAAACTTGTTAGCAATAAATGCATTTGGTACAGATTATCTAGAGATTGATACATAATATATGGAAAGGTTCCATACTATTTTTATTTATAAACCCTCTGTGTCAGACAATGTTGTTTATCTTCAGGTGTTTCAGTATGACATAGATATCAAAGACTTTATGACTCTTCAAAATAAATATGCATATGTAATATATGATGAACAGGATAAAGAGAAACTAATATATGTTATTGGAGAACCAGTAGAGGTGATCCAATTAAAAACTAAGAAAATTCCTAAGGGGTTAGTTTCTCTAGAAAGCTTATTTGATGACTTTGACAAAGCATACAAACCACTCTTCCAAGAATTAGAAGTTGATGATGTAAACATTAGGACAAAAGAAAATCCCAAACCAGTTAAGATAAACAAGGCATTGGCCAAAAAGGAGAAACAACTATGTATAATATTTCTAAAGAAAAATAAAGATGTTTTTGCTTGGAGCTATGAAGACATGAGGATGTTCAACACAAATGTCATGACTTATATCATACCTCTAAAAGAAGATGCAAAGCCCTTTAGGCAAAAACAAAGGAAAATAAATCCCACCCTACATCTAGTCATGAAGAAGGAGGTACAAAAATTATTGGATGCAAAAAATAATTAGGAAAGTAATATTTTCTTCCTAGATAGAAAATCTAGTACTCGTGAGGAATAAAAATGGAGATATCAGGCTTTGTGTTGATTTTAGAAACTTGAACATGATCTCATTTAAAGATAACTACCCCCTCCCTGATATGGAACACTTATTGTAGGAAGTTGTGGGATCAACAAGAATGTCTTTGTTGGATGGTTTTTCAAGGTACAATTAGAGACATGTCAATCCAAAAGATAATTATAAGACTGCTTTTAGCACTCCTTGGGGAACATTTGAGTATCTTATTATGCTTTTTGTATTAATGAATGCAAGTGCAACATTTCAAAGAGCCATGGATTTTGTATTCAAAGGTTTAATTTTTGAGATAATTGTTGTGTATTTGGATGATTTAACAGTGTTTTCAAAGAACCCAAAAGACCACTTTGAACTCTTAGCTACAGTGTTTGCTAGATGTAAATAATATAGAATGTCCTTGAATCCAAAGAAATGTATTTTTGGGGCAACACAAGGGAAATTATTAGGTCATATAGTATATAAAAAAAGGATAAGCATTGATCCATAAAGAGTTGAAGTCATTGTAAAAATCCACCCTCCCAAGAACCTTGAAGGAGTCAAATCTTTTTTTGGTAAAGTCAACCTTGTAAGTGTTATATTTTTATGGTGTATGCCAAGAGAGAATGTGATGTAGGAGCATCCGGTGGCAGCAGATCAATCTTGCATCAACTACAAAATTTTCCAAGTATTAGCTTTGATGTCGCGATATCGCGACATGTCACATTTTCGCGACTCAGGGAGGAGAGAGAATGCAAAGGGCCAAAAGTGTCACGATATCGTGACATGTCGCGTTTTCGCGACTCAGGGAGGAGAGAGAATGCAAAGGGCCAAAAGTGTCACGATATCGTGACATGTCGCATTTTCACGACTCAAGGAGGAGAGAGAATGCAAAGGGCCAAAAGTGTCACGATATCGCGACATGTCGCGTTTTCGTGACTCAAGGAGGAGAGAGAATGCAAAGAGCAAAAGGTGTCACGATATCGCGACAAGAAAAAGTGTCATGATATCGCGACATGTCACATTTTCATGACTCAGGGAGGAGAGAGAATGCATGGCACAAAAATGTCATGATTTCGTGACATGTCGCGAAATCGCGACACCATCGAGGTAGAGCAAAGGCAGCAGAGGAGGGTGTCGCGAAATCGTGACACCAATGAGGTAGAGCAAAGGCAGTAGAGGAGGGTGTCGCGAAATCATGACACCAACGAGGTAAAGCAAAGGCAGCAGAGAAGGGTGTCACGAAATCGCGACATGTCACGATTTCGTGACATGTCACGAAATCGTGACCCAACGAGGTAGCGCAAAGGCAGCAGAGGGAAAATTGTCGCGATATCGTGACATGTCATGATATCGCGACCCAAAGAGGAAGGAGACCGCAAGAAGGAAAATTGTCGTGATATCACGACATGTCGTGATATCGCGACCCGAAGGAGAAGCAGACAGCAAGAAAGAAAAATGTCGCGATATCGCGACATGTCGCGATATCACGACCCGAAGGAGAAGCAGACAACAAGAAAGAAAAATGTCACGATATCGCGACATGTCACGATATCACGACCCGAAGGAGAAGCAGACAACAAGAAAGAAAAATGTCACGATATCGCGACATGTCACGATATCGTGACCCGAAAGAAAAGGAGGTGGCTAGGAAGAGAAATGTCACGATATCACGACATGTCGTGATATCGCGACATACTACTGGTTCTCAGTTTGAGAAAGCCCGCATCCCTAGACGATGTTTTTTGAGGTGGTCAGGGCCTCATTAGTGCATGATTTCTTGCCCGGTAAGCTTGTTGAGCATGGCGGCCATTCGAAGACTGTGCCCAGAGGTCAGATGACTCATCAATGCATGTTTCTATGGCTAACCCAGTGGCAGTTGCTAGATAGGGAAAAAGATGAAAAGGCTCAGTGAGACTGGATGTATTCTGGCAGGTGGGTCATTAATGGCCTAGAGGGTCGGGACCTCGAGGGAGGTCCAGACAGGGATATAGAAATAGGTGATGCATGAAGGAAATGGGGGGAAGAGATAGAAGGAAAACTATGCCTGTGGGCTAGTATTGTAATTTTTTTTGAAAGTTTTATGAAATGAAAGCTTGAGTGATTCTCTGTAAGACTGTGTCCCCATCAAGTGGTATCAGAGCGGGAGTTCCTGAGTGTGTGAGCAGATCGTCGAAAGTGAGGCAGCTTGCACCAGGATCTATGGAAGGGTTGTGAGAAGAAAGTGAAGCAAGATGCCTCCATGAAGAAACCATGGTGGTGGAAGAAACATGGTGCCAACGGAGGATTTTAGAGCTTTGCAGAGGCAAGTTTAGGCCCTGCAAGAGGAGCTACATAGAGGACTTGAACCCAGAGGAGAAGAAGGAAGTGAAGAGGAAGTAGATGAGGAAGAAGACCAGTTTGAGGAAGAAGAAGAGGTTGTAGATCCTGCACAAGCTAGGTTATACAGAGCCATCTCTCAGATTGGGAAGAAACCAAAGATGGAGGTTTCTACGTATTCTAGAAATCTTGATCCAGAGGAATTGATTGACTGGATCAATGATTTGGAAGAATACTTTGAGTATGAAGAGGTTGAAGATCCTAATAGGGTCAAGTTTGCTAAGACCAAGCTGAAGGGTCATGCCAAAATATGGTGGAAGGGAGTACAGTTGGAAAGAAACAAAAGAGGAAAGGAGAGAATAACCAGGTGGGATAGAATGCTGGAAAATTTAAAGAGGCAGTTCATCCCAGCTGACTATGAGATGGACCTGCTGAAGAAAATGCAAGGTTTGAAGTAGGCCGGCAAGTCTGTTAAAGAATACACAGAGGAGTTTTACAAGATTGTAATCATAACAGGCCATTCAGAGGCCAGCAAGGAGAAGGTAGCCCGTTATATTAATGGGTTACGAGCAAGTATTCAAGAAGAGTTAAGCCTAGTCAGGATGACCACCATAGAGGATGCTTACCAGTTTGCTCTGAAGGTTGAAGAGAAACTGAATAGAAGGTTTGAGAGCAAGCAAAGAGGAAGAGGTCATGGTGGAAGGACTGGTGGAAGGACCAGTGGAGAAAAATATAAGGACCAGAAGAAGGCTGGTGAAACCAGTAATACCCAAGAATAGAAAGATGAGAACATCTATCAACCCCGTAATCAGAACAATGGTTACCCAAGAGGGAGAGGTAGATTTGGACATGGGTTTGGAAGAGGAGGATTTCGTGGAACTTGTTTCCACTGTGGTGAAGAAGGACATCGAGCATTTGAGTGTCCACAACACCGAGAAAAGATGAGTAAGAGACCGGAGGGTCCTGCCAGAGCGGCTGTAGCAGATGAAGATGCTGAATCAGAACATTCTGAGGAGGCAGAGAGAGGAGAAGTTATGGTCACCAGGAGGACCCTGTTAAATGAGGAGAAAGGATCAGACCAGAGGAGGAGCCTGTTCCGCACTAGGTGCAGAAGTTCGGGTAAGGTCTGCAATATTATCATAGATAATGGTAGTACTGATAACTTGGTTTCAGAAGAAATGGTTGCCAAGTTACAGCTGCAAAGGAGAAGACACCCGCATCCATACCGGATCGCGTGGTTACAGAAGGACCATAGAGTTTTGGTCAGTGAACAATGTTCAGTGAAGTTCAATATTGGGAATTACTGTGATGAGGTACTGTGTGATATCCTGCCCATGGATGCTTGCCATTTGCTGTTGGGAAGGCCATGGCAGTTTGATCGATGTGCAGTGCATGATGGTCGTGCCAACACCTACTCAGTAACGAAGAATGGAGTGCACCATAAGCTGAAGCCCTTGAAAGAGGTAGAAGAAAAGGTATGCAGCAGCGCTAGAATTTGTTTAGTCGAAGGAGGAAAATTTTTGAATAGTTTAAAGCATGAGCATATGTGCTATGCATTGGTTCCTAGAGTTAGGAAGGAAGAATGCAAGGATACCCCTGTAGAAGTCTTAGGACTTTTGAAAGAATTTCCAGACATTATATCTGATAATGTGCCTGAGGGTTTACCACCAGTGAGGAAGATCAGTCACCACATAGATTTGGTACCAGGATCTAGTTTACCCAATAAGGCAGCACATAGAATGACTCCTACAAAAACTGAAGAGCTGAACAGACAAGTCCAAGAACTGCTGGAGAAGGGGCTGATTCGGGAGAGTTTGAGCCCATGTGCAGTACCTACAGTACTAGCACCAAAGAAATATGGAGAGTGGAGAATGTGTACAGACTCTCGAGCCATTAACAAGATCACCATAAAGTACAGATTTCCATTACCAAGGATGGATGACATTATGGACTATTTGAGTGGAGCCAAGTACTTCACCAAGATTGACCTAAAGAGTGGTTATCACCAGATTCATGTCAGAGAAGGAGATGAGTGGAAGACAGCCTTCAAGACCAGAGAAGGTTTGTATGAGTGGTTGGTCATGCCATTTGGGCTGACCAATGCACCAAGCACATTCATGCGGTTGATGAATGAGGTATTGAAAGAGTTCCTAGGAAAATTTGTTATTGTCTATTTAGATGATATTCTAATATTTAGTAGAACCCTGGAAGAGCATCTGATGCATATCAGAAGGGTTTTTGAGAAGCTACGGGAGGAGCAGTTGTTGATTAATCTGAAGAAATGTAATTTCGTAAAGAAGGAGTTAGTGTACCTGGGATTTGTCATCTCAACTGAAGGTCTAAAAATGGACCCAAAAAAAGTAAGAGCTATCATCGAATGGCCTACTCCGAGAAGCACGACTGAGGTAAGATCATTTCATGGTCTAGCAAGTTTTTACAGGAAATTCATTAGGAATTTCAGCAACATTTGTGCACCCCTTACAGAAACAATGAGAGGGAATAAGAAAGAATTTAAGTGGACCTTAGGAGCAGATAAGAGCTTCGATATGTTGAAAAGGAAGGTTATAGAACAACCTATTTTGGCACTTCCAAATTTTAATAAGGTATTTCAGGTAGACTGTGATGCTAGTGGTAGTGCAATAGGAGCTATTTTGAGCCAAGAAGGTAAACCTGTTGCTTACTTTAGTGAGAAACTCAATGATGCCAGAAAGAAGTATTCAGTTTATGATCAAGAGTTTTATGCTATAGTGCAGGCTCTAAAGAAGTGGCGACATTACTTGTTGCCAAAAGAGTTTGTTCTATTCACTGATCATCAGGCCTTACAGTATATTAATAGCCAAGGGAAGCTAAACCAGAGGCACCTGAAGTGGGTTGAGTTTCTATAGAGTTATACCTTTGTGTTGAAGCACAGGAGCGGAAAGTCCAACAGAGTTGCAGATGCCTTAAGCAGAAGGCAGTGTTTGTTGACGGAAATGAAGGTGGAAGTGGTAGGATTTGATGAACTGAAGGGTCTGTACCCTGAAGATCCTGACTTTTCAGAAGCCTGGAAGGCTTGCTTGGCACCTGTTACTTTGGACAGGACCAAGTGGCTGGATTTCCTGATCCAAGATGGGATGTTGTTCAAAGGAGGTCAATTATGCATCCCACGGAGTTCAATGAGGGAGAATCTGATAAAGGAAAAGCATAGTGGAGGACTAGCTGGACATTTTGGTCGAGATAAGACCATTGCCCTTGTTGGTGAAAACTACCATTGGCCATAGTTGCAGCAAGATGTGACTAAATTTGTGCAGGGCTATAGAATCTGTCAGATGGCTAAGGGAGTGAGACAGAATACAGGATTGTATCAGCCATTACCTGTGCCAGAGAGGCCATGGGAGGACATCAGTATGGACTTTGTTCTTGGCCTACCAAGGACACAACGAGGGAGTGACTCCATTTTTGTTGTGGTGGACAGGTTTTCGAAGATGGCTCATTTTATTCCATGTCAGAAAACAAGTGATGCAGTTCATGTTGCAGGCTTGTTTTTCAAGGAGGTGGTACGCCTTCATGGTCTACCTAGGAGTATAGTATCTGATAGAGATACCAAATTTGTGGGTTATTTCTAGAAGACTTTGTGGAAGCAGCTGAAAACGGATTTAAAGTTCAGTTCTACGTACCATCCATAGACTGATGGGCAAACAGAGGTGGTGAACAGAAGTTTGGGTAATCTTCTAAGATGCCTGGTGGGAGATAAGCCCAAAGGATGGGATTTGGTTTTGCCACAGGCAGAATTTGCTTACAACAATTCCATCAACAGAAGTACTGGTAAATCCCCATTCCAGATTGTGTATGGGAACAACCCAAGGCATGCTTCTAAATTGAGAACGATGGGTAAAGGAGAAAAGAGTAGTGCTGAGGCTGAAGATTTTGCAGAGCACATGAAGAGTTTGCATGAAGAGGTAAAACAACATATCGGTAAGATGAATGCTCAATACAAAACCAAGGCCGATCAGAAGCGGCATTCCAAGGAGTTCCAAGTGGGAGATGAGGTCATGGTTCACCTGAGAAAGGAAAGGTTTCCTAGCCAAACCTACAACAAGCTGAAGATGAAGAGGTTTGGACCATGCAGGATCATAGGTAAAAGAGATTCGGGAAATGCTTATGAAGTGGAACTGCCAAGTGAGTTAAAAATCTCACCTATTTTTAATATTTCAGACTTGGTAGAATACCATGAAGGAGGTAATGGTGAGACACCAAGGACAGATTTGTGGGATATTCCCACATCTACTCCAGCAACAGATGAGGTCGAAGAAATACTAGACACGCGGGCTGGTAGAACTACCAGGCACAGGCAGTATTCTGAATATCTGGTCAAATGGAAAGGTAGGCCTGTTGAAGATGCAACTTGGTTGTCAAAAGTAGAGGTTGACCGTCTGGGTCTTCCTCCAATAGTACTGAAGTGAAGAACACTTCTCAATCCACCCCGGGTGTCTGATGCAGGAGCATCCGGTGGCAGTAGAGCAATCTTGCATCAACTACAAAATTTTCCAAGTATTAGCTTTGATGTCGCGATATCGTGACATGTCGCATTTTCATGACTCAAGGAGGAGAGAGAATGCAAAGGGCCAAAAGTGTCACGATATCGTGACATGTCGCTTTTTGTACTCAATAAGAGAATGCAAAAAGTTCGAGATATCGACATTCCTTCCGCTAGAAGAAAAAGCAAAACAAAAGTGTCACGATATCACGACATGTCACATTTTCGTGACTCAGGGAGGAGAGAGAATGCAAAGAGCAAAAGGTGTCACGATATCGTGACAGGAAAAAGTGTCGCGATATCATGACATGTCGCATTTTTATGACTCAGGGAGGAGAGAGAATGCATGGCACAAAAATGTCACGATTTCATGACATGTCACGAAATCATGACACCATCGAGGTAGAGCAAAGGCAACAGAGGAGGGTGTCATGAAATCGTGACACCAACGAGGTAGAGCAAAGGCAGCAGAGGAGGGTGTCATGAAATCATGACACCAACGAGGTAAAGCAAAGGCAGCAGAGAAGGGTGTCACAAAATCATGACATGTCATGATTTTGTGACATGTCACGAAATCATGACCCAACGAGGTAGCGCAAAGGCAACAGAGGGAAAATTGTCACGATATCGTGACATGTCGTGATATCGTGACCCAAAGAGGAAGGAGACCGCAAGAAGGAAAATTGTCATGATATCACGACATGTCGCGATATCACGACCCGAAGGAGAAGCAGACAACAAGAAAGAAAAATGTTGCGATATCATGACATGTCGTGATATCGTGACCCGAAGGAGAAGCAGACAGCAAGAAAGAAAAATGTCGTGATATCATGACCCGAAGGAGAAGCAGACAACAAGAAAGAAAAATGTCATGATATCGCGACATGTCACGATATCGTGACCCGAAAGAAAAGGAGGCGGCTAGGAAGAGAAATGTCACGATATCGTGACATGTCGTGATATCGCGACATACTACTGGTTCTCAGTTCGAGAAAGCCCGCATCCCTAGACGATGTTTTTTGAGGCGGTCAAGGCCTCATTAGTGCATGATTTCTTGCTCGGTAAGCTTGCTGAGCATGGCGGCCATTCGAAGACTGCACCCAGAGGTCAGACGGCTCATCAATGCATGTTTCTATGGCTAACCCAGTGGCAGTTGCCAGATAGGGAAAAAAATATGAAAAGGCTCAGTGAGACTGGATGTATTCTGGCAGGTGGGTCATTAATGGCCTAGAGGGTCGGGACCTCGAGGGAGGTCCAGACAGGGATATAGAAACAGGTGATGCATGAAGGAAAGGGGGGGAAGAGATAGAAGGAAAACTATGCCTGTGGGCTAGTATTGTAATTTTTTTTGAAATTTTAATGAAATGAAAGCTTGAGTGATTCTTTGTAAGATTGTGTTCCCATCAGAATGCAATCACAAGATATAAAATATGTATAAATGTAAGACGTTAAAATATGCTATTAATGGAAAGTGACAAAAATGATACAATGCAATATGGAAGAAATGAACACTCTAGAACTAATGCTAAAGAACTACATTGTATCCATCACCAATATATATGGTGATCTACACAGTATACCTGCTACTACTTACAACGATCTCTAATTACTCACTATGAGACCCTTTATATAGAAATATGGATTGCTTGACCAACACTCTACCTAGTTGTACAAGGGGACACCTTGCACATTTACAACTTGCACATAGACACTTGTGCATTTATTATATTACTTGAAGTAAATAGCTAACTACCCCCTAAAGTAATCTACTACTCTAGTTATGTACCAAGGGTGGTACATTTACATGACCCAAATGATGTAATATACTTAAACACTCCCTTGTATTACATTATTTGGGTATTAAAGACTTTAGTATTCAATATGGATCTTCTTCTTTATTTCATGTATCCTGTTCAGGCAAGTAATTAGTGTCTTCATACCATGTTACCCTTGTTGTAAGAGCTTTGACTTCTTGATCATCTGTCGTATCTTCCAGTTCTTCAATTTCTTCAACCTTTTGAGTTAGATGTCCTTTTTTATTCCCTTTTCGATATTCCAATTGTGGGTAATAGTTATGATGTTGATATTATTATTGTTGGGTATTATTTTAATATTATCTTGGTTGGAATGCTCTATTTGTTTGGAATTCATAGTTCATCTAATTTTCTTGATTATAATTTCTTGGATTGAATCAGCAGTAGCTGGTGTTATATCCTTTTCTCCTGCATATCTAACAATATCTATAATTCCATGGCCTTCGACCTTTTGATGATGAAGCAATGTTTCCCTGTGGATTATATTTTAGGACCAATGCATTGTTAGTCATTTCATATTTCACTGTATTTTCTATCTCATATTCTTGAAGAATGTTGATTAGTTCATCAAACTATGTATCTTTGCTTAGAACCTGTAAGGATGTAACTAGATGCTTGTAGCTATCTAGAAGTTCTCTCAAGGTTACTTAAACAAGGAATTTATCTTCAACCTTTTCTCCTAGAGTTAGTTATTTTACTTTGATATCTACTATGTTCCTTAAGAATAGTTCTATGCTTTCACCACTGTTCATTTTCAGGGAATGTAATTGAGTTTGAAGATTTAAGATAGTGACTTTATTGTTCCCTTCAAATTTTTTCTCTAATGTTTTCCAAGCATCTTTAGATGTCCCTGCTAAGCTAATGTAAGCTTGTATTTCATTTGTGATAGAAAATGTTATTATCATTAATGCCTTAGCTTCACTTTCTTCAAAATTCCGAATCTTTGTTTCTCCCTAAGTTGGTTTAGTTCTTGCTCCTTTGACAATATCCCAAAGTTTTTCAAATATCAGAATAACTCTCACTTTGTTTTTCCATAAGAAGTAATTTGGGCCCTTGAGTAGTTGGGATTCTGTAAGGATGAACTTATTTGTGGTCATGATGACTCTCTAGGTATAAGACCTTTCTTGACTTTTAGTTTATGTAGAATTCCTTGTATCTCCCTAGTTAAGAGATCTAAACTAATTTGATAAAGACCTTTTTAAAATTAGGTTTTATAGGTTTCCTTATATATACCTAATAATTAGTATATGTTTAGTTCACCTTCTAAGTTGATTTTGTAATGTTTGAGAATAATCAACCTATTAATTTTACCTTATCTTTCCTAATGAAGTATGCTTTAATGGTTGGATTTCTTTTTGTCTTCTTAGAGTTAGTATGAGATAATTTTTACGAATTAATTCCAACTCTATATGTAGGCAATTGATTTACTTCTCTTTCCAATAGATTAATTTTCTAAATTTCAATTATATGTATATAGTTTGAAGTAGTATGCCTTATATATCCCTACTTTTTGGAATATTAGAAAACAATAATATTTGCAATAATAAAGTTTTAATTTTCCAAGTAGAAACCCTTATATATCCTATGTTACAAATTGTAAATATTAACCTATTTAGGTGTATAGATCTCTTTTAATTTTACTTTCACATGTGGTTGATTTTGCTATGGTTTCAACCTTATATTATACCCCTTATAACTTCTTAATGAAACCAAATTTAATTAACATAAATTTCTACCTTTATAATGTTGTAAATGGGTGGTGTATTCTCCAATGAATATTCAATGTATGGGTGTTGTATTCTTCAATGTATGGGCATTGTATTCTTCAACATATGGGTGTTGTATTCTTTAAAGTATGGGTGTTGTGTTCTCCAATGTATAGGTATTTTAGTCTCTAGTTTATGAAAGGCCTTTAATGAAATCTTACCCTCCTCTTGAATGGTGCATAGGTTTGATTTAGCTCCTTCCTACAAATGTGCTTCCATACCTTGCTTTGACTACGTTCTTGACCATGAGTTTTTAATGATCTTATCTTCTCTTACATATTACGCTCTTTCACTTGATATGAATGCTCTAATCTCCTTGAGTTTTGGTACCTTAAATAGAATGGATGTCACTTGACATTGGATAAGTTTCGTAGGAGTTACATTCAATGCTCAAGAAACTTATATGATCTTCAACACTTTGGCGAATAGACGTTAGGGTCTTCTATGAGTGAATCCTTAATACTCTTGGTTGGGAATAATGATGACTCTTTTTTAATAATGCCTCTAACGCTTCTAATATGAGCATTATATTATGGACGCTTCTTCTAACTCTCAAGAATGAATTTTTTTGATGTTATGAGAACTCCTTTCATATTTTCCAAGTATTAGTTTCTTTGTATGCATGTAGAGATTACTTCAACATATATCTTTCCTTACCAACCCTTTCTTTGTTGTATTTCTTCAACACTTATTCTCTAGCTAGCTCTAGTTAGATGTATGATGCTTTTGTGGCTGAGTGGCGCTCTCCTCAATGTGTTTATGGAGCTTTTATGGCAGCTTAAGTAGCACTCTCCTGGCAATTTTATCTTGGTAATCTACCCTTCTTTTTTACATCTTCTTATTGTTTTTCTTCTTTCTTGTAGTGTGTCGTGCATTGGAATGCAATAGATAATAGTTGCTTGATATTCTACCATCCTTATGTTGGCTTTGGTTTTGTAGGTGAATGCTTGATGATAAGTCAAATATGGAAGTTTTGTTCACCTAAACACAAGCCATTTGTTGGCTCTCTTCCTTGCTTGGATTATGATGCATTTTGGCAACCTTTTGGAGTGTTTCTATGAAACTCAAGCTTGTCCTTCGAATGGTGCAAGAAACTAATGTAAATACTTTTACAAAAGTTAGAATATAATATTTTATTTTGCACCTATTTTCCAATCTCCTTGCAAGCTTGCTTTCTATCGATTCTGATGATTGCTTCTTTGTATAATATCTTGTAGGCAAAGGATGATTCGATGTTATCTTATTTATTAGACAACTCTCTCCTTTGCTTGGTTAATTTATTAATGAACCCAAGCTAATAATCATGAACATAATATACTTTTGGAGGAGGAATTTATGCACTAAATTTTACCTGTAATGAGCTCTTAGTGCACCTTGAATCTAAGACTCACCAAGTCTCAATTTTTTGCTTCTTTTCAAGGATCTTAATGGTGGATTTATTCTTCTCCACTCCTTGGAGGAATATGATCATGTTTGGTGGTTTCTCTAGGCCACAATACCTTGCTAGTATTGATTTATGAATAGTGTCTTTAGACACTTTGATATTTGTAGATTTTTGTGTCCTTGATCTTAACAATCAATACAAAAAATAACCCTTTTGAGAGTAACTAGTTTAATGAATAACTAGTATAGTGCAATGAATCAATAATACCTTCAACTTAATGCACTTTAAATGTAACAATAATATCACCTTATTTCTTTTGTAAATAACCTCTCAAAGTAGTTTCAAATGCACTAATGATCACTAAAAATTTCTTAATGTAGTCCTTTTATTAATAATTAGATAATAGGAAGAATGTATCTAACTCATATTAATGTGGAAATAATGAATCTTAATAGAAACTATATTTTACAATTTCTTTGAGGACTTTAAACTACAACCTTCTAATTTGTAACTTTTTGAATTCTAATAAGGTGCTTAATGAAGTTAAATAGTAATCTGAATTAAGTGTTCAAGTAATGAACCTTTTGGACCTAAGTTGCTTACCTTTGATGATGAATATCTTGATGAGTTGATTCACCAAATTTCTTGTCTAGAATGATGGTTTCTCACAACTGTGAATGCTTCTAGTCTATTGCTCTAAAATTATAGTAGATGATTTCAGATTCTCCTTTAGGATATGGCTTGGAACTCCAAAGTCTTGTAGCTAGTAATGATATCTTGATTGTTGTCCTTTAGCAGTCAATCTATTCACTAAAATGTGCCTTCTTAGTTGTGAAGGGTAAACTCCAAATCCTCTTGGATTTGGTAGATTTATTCTATCTGATTTCTTCTTGAAACAGGGATATCTTCTCAAGAATCTAAAAATGTTAAGGTCTTCAGTATTCTTCTTCGGGATTTGACACTCATTACCAAATTCTTCTCCTTTTGGGCTTGTTATCGGATGGCGATAATTGTCCCAAATATTTTACTATATTTTGTAGTGAAATTATCCAATGAGTTCTCCTAGGAACTTCTTTGATGGCTTCTCCAATTTTTGCAATGAGGATCTCCAAGCCTTCTCCTTGAGACCTCTCCAACGTCTTTAGTCTTGCAACTTATCTAGTCTTCTTGATGAGACATTTTCTTCAATATTCAACTATGGAAGTGTTGGCAATGAGATCTTCTTCATGGATATCTGGAACTAGAATTTTGATAGTCCTTCTCTATCTCTTCCAAGGATGGAAGTTCTTCAATGATATATTTTATGGGTCTCTTCATCTTATTCTAAGTCTTCAATCAACAAAGGAGATCACCAATACCCTATTTTTCATGGACTCTTCTCTAGAGTCTTCTTCTGGTTCAATGACTCTTATCTAGAATCTTCTTCTGGTTCAATGACTCTTCTCTAGAGTCTTCTTCAGGTTCAAGGCTTCTATGGCCTTTTCTTCTATAATAAGACTTCTATGGCATTTTCTTCTTGCAATAAGGCTTATGTGGCATTTTCTTCTTGCAATAAAGATTTTGTAGTTTTTTATTCTGTAATAAGGCTTCTATGGCATTTTATTCTACAATGTGCAGGTCTACAATAGGGCTTTCTTCAGTTTCCTTTTTTTGCAACAAGATATTAATAAGATGATTCTAAATCTTTTCAATTATGAATCTTCACTAGTTAATTTATCAGTCTATTGGAACGAATGTTGAGTCCTAGTATTCACGAGTTTTTTTGTAACTTTGTGGAAATACTCTAGCCAAATGTAATCTTAGAAATTTTAGAACTGATATTTGCTTCTCCTCTCAATATCTATTGAGACTTTTCTATGCAAGAATTCTTTGCAACAATGTTTGCATGCAATAGTGCATAATGATAGATCCAATTTGTAAAGATGCAGTAGAGTTCAAACCTATACTGGTAATGATGGTCTCTAGTAGATCTCCCTATTCCTATCTAGATATACCATGGATTTGATACCACTGTTATATTTTGATGGTGTATTCCAAGGGAGAATGCAATCACGAGATATAAAATATGTAAAAATGTAAGATGCTAAAATATACTATCAATGGAAAGTGACGAAAATGATACAATACAATATGGAGGAAATGAACACTCTAGAATTGATGCTAAAGAACTACATTATATCCATCACCAATCTATATGGTGATCTACATAGTATACCTACTACCACTTACAGTGATCTAAAATAACTCACTATGAGACCCTTTATATAGAAATATGGATTGCTTGGTCAACACTCTACCTAGTTGTACAAGGGGACACCTTGCAAATTTAAAACTTGCACATAGACACTTGTGAATTTATTATATTACTTGAATTAAATAGATAACTACCCCCTAAAGTAATCTACTACTCTAGTTGTGTATTTCATTTGAATTTGTGAAATGAATCCAAATTCTTCTACAGGACACAAATAGATTATAATAGTTGAATTTGTGAAATGAATCCAAATTCTTCTACAGGACACAAATAGATTATAATAGTTGAATTTGTGAATTTGATGACTGATTATTTTACAAAATGTGTAGAAGCAACTCCTCTCAAGAATTCAACCAAATAAGTTGTCATCAAATTCTTAGAGGAAATATATTCAACCATATTTGGGGTCCCAAAGAAAATAGTTACAGACAATGGTACCTATTTTACTTCCTTTGAAATGATAGAATTTTATGCCAAATATAGTATAGAACTTTCTCATGCAGTAAACTATTATCCTCAAGGCAATGGCCTAGCTAAGTGTTCAAATAAAAATTTAATCACCAAGATCAAGAGATCAGTAGAAAAGAATAAAAAAAAAATGGGACAAAGAGCTAAAATTTGCTCTATGGGTAGATAGGTAATCTGTTAAAAGGAACACAAGATCTCCATATGATCTTGTATTTGGAGAAAACACTCTATTGCCTCCTCAAATAGAAAGAAGTACCCTATCTCTACTCCTTCAAGATCATGAAAATCCAAATGCCTTGTAAAAAATATTATATTATATTACACTATTACAAGAGGAAAGAAGAGAAGCCTTGAACATAATGACATAACAAACTCAAAAAATAGTCCAATTATTCAATAAGAAGGCCAAAGGAAAACCATTTATGGAGGGAGATGTAGTAATTTATTGGGATCCCAAAAATGATAAACATGATGAAAAGGGTAAATTAGAACCCAAATGGCTTGGGCCATATCAGATAATTTAGATTGTTAGATAACATACATATAAACTGCAAACTCTAGAAGGAGAACAAATGAAGATTTCAATAAATACCCAACATCTGAAATTGTATCAACCCTATTTTGGGGTTAGAAGAGAGTGAAGTTGTGCTCTATTTTAAAAAAGTATTTCAAGTCCTTGTTTTAGTCCATAGGTGATTAAGTAGAGGAAGGTATGTTTTAGTTCCACTCATTCATAGTTTCCCATTTTCAAGTTTTAGGTGACTAGGAAGTAAATTTTTCTTTGTTTTTATTTCATATAGGTTATTAGGTAGAGGAATATATTTTTATTGTTTTCAAAGTAATTGGTTGCAATAATTTTCCTTTTAGTTTCTCATTATTTTAAGTTTTAGGTGAATAGGTAGGAAAATGCTTTCGTTTCTTTTTATTTGTTTCAGGTGATTTAGGAATGTGGGTATAAGTTCTAACCAGAGAGTCTGAGGTTCTCAATTGCCTCAAGTTTTTTCCACTTGTCCCAGTTAGAGCTTGTGTTGGGTCCTCAAAATCTAACTTCAGAGTGACATCTAATTTCAAATTTTGAAGGATCTTGTAGAGTTCTAGGTTTAGGTTTTAAAAAAAATAGTTTTCAAACTTTTGAGTCAAGAAAAGTGGTATAATTCAAAATGTTATGTCAGGTAGACCTTTAAAGTTATGTTACAATCTGAGCATATGTATCCTCAAAATGGTCCTCAAAGTTACATTTTGTTTCAAAGGGCATGAGTCTTAATCCTCCAAATGATAAATTTTATGCCTAAGGTCATCGTCAAAATATCCCTAGATATCATCATCCCTTAATTTTTTCCCATGGTTCCTAAAGTTCCTTTAGCCATCAATTTCTATTATTCTCCCCTAGGTCTAAGGCCCCCATTATTTTTCTTAAATTTTAAAGCTCCATAAAAATATCATTCATACCTAAGCCTAAGTTCACCGAATTAATATTCCTATGTCATAAATCTTAGGTTGTTCATGCATTATTTTCCCCCTTTCAATTATTCCTCATGATCATAAATCTCATAATTCTAATTTTTGAGCCTATATCCCTAAGTCTTCCATGTTAGTCATTCGTAAAGCTAAAAATACACAAAGTATATTCCTCGAGTTGAACATTATTTTCCTAAGTCCCTTGTCATGTATGTTTTCCCTTCCCCATCTTATCTCATTCCTAAAAGCCTAAGAAAAATACCATGGAATAAATTTATTTTTACCACCATAGTTTTTTGCCCAACAAAATATGGATGACTCACAATAATTCAACCGAAGCAAGATCAATGATCAAAAAAATTTGGTCGATGTATGATGAACGATTGAGAAGGTTCAACCGATGGAATATGGATGACCTATAATGAATCAACCAAAAATATGGACGATGTAGGGCAAGTCAGCTAATTAGATAATGAACAACCTAGGATATTTGGTCGAAACCAGATGAACGGTGCAGAATGATTTGATCGAATCATGATGGACGACTAGAAATAATTGAGCCAAAATAAATTCAACAATCCATCTAAAATGGCGCTCAAACAAATATTATTATCAAGACAAGGTACATAATATTTTCCTAAGTCTTAAGGGTTTCATTTATGTGAAATTTTATTTTCCTCCCTTTTTAATTTTTAACTAATACCTTATTCTTTTCAAAGTTGTTCTTTGTCTAAGTTCGAGATTAAAATTATCATGTTAATACTCGAAGGTTTCCTCCCTGAGTGCAATAATCATTATAAGCATAAATATTTTTCCTTGCAATAAGGTCAAAACATCTGATCAAATAATCCCATGAGGGTCCATTCATGTCTTACCCCCTCTATTACATTTGGGTCATTTGATTCTCTCGATGTCTAAGCTTAATAGATGAAAATATAACCTTTTCATCTAGAACCTTTAGACTAGGGACAAAGCCTTTCAATTAGAAGAATTCATGAGGGTCTAACCATGTCCTCCCCCTTCTTATTATTTCATATTTTGGTCACTTATTTTTTCCTAAGTTTGAAATATATTAAATCCATACCTAACCCCTAAGGTTATACATTATCACCCACCCCCATTCTATGAAGTATAATATGTGTGCTTGAGGTCTTTCGATCAAATGAAAACATGTGGCTAGGATCCTTTGGCATAATAGAGATATGTGGTTAACATTATTTGGTTGAATTCAAATGTGTGGTCTGAATCATTCGATTGAACAAATATGTGCATCTCAGGATGGATCAGTCAAAATCAAATCAACAAATAAAATTTTTTTGGTCGAATACAGATGGATGGTCCAAAATACTTCAACTGAAGCCAGATTAATGGTCTAGGATAGTTTAACTAAAAAAGTTGCTTGTATCCCATAAGGGGGGCGGAGGTCCAAGGTTCAAATCTCAAGCCTCGTCGGACTGAATGCTTGTCTCTTTCCTAGCTCTTTCAATGATGTAAAAGGTTTAAAATGATTATGGAATGGCAGTTATAGGGGTGTACTGTGCGAATATCTATGTGGTAGCTTCTGGGGTGAATAGCGCAGAATACTGTGGCGGCCATAAAAGCTGGACAGCTTGCCTGAATTCATGACGGCTATCGATTCCACCATGTTAAAAAAAAAAGGTTGCTTGTACGTAAATTGCCACCTTCCATTGGCTCATAATTAATGAGAATATTTTGTGGGATCCCTACCCGAGAAAAGACTTAGAATAATTATGATGCATGATTTAATGGGAACTTGAGCAACACAAATGAGGGCCAACCATAAGAGTTATAGGCACACAAGCTAAATTATGAGTATCTTTTTAGATTATGTCAGGAACATACCTTAAAATAACATGGTGGAACATATGGCCCATGTTTAGATAGGTGCTCAATCTAACAACCAATTGATATGAGCCAATGAAAGAAAAAATCCATGATAAGTTAGACTGTTATGGGGGTTGATGTGTCAACATGCATATGGTAGAGATGAAAAGGTAGTTGGTATAGATTTAATACATTGTGTATCAAGAGATGATTTAAAAATATACTATAGCTATTTTGTAATTACCATTAATTGTCTTAGTGAGAGAAGAGAGCTGAGATATTGAGCCGAGTAAGAGCTGAGAGAATTTTGTAGAGTTCAAGAATTCATGAAGTTTTAGAGTTACAAAGAGTAATGGCTTCCTCAAATGCCACCTCCACTATCAAAAGTAAAGTTAAATTTTAGAATTTGCTAAGGAACAGCATTGTTGAACAAGAATGGAGAATTGAAAACACAGTTGTGTTCAGTTTTGAGACCACCTTAGAAGATTGGCAATGCCACCTAGCCTTGTTAAGAGGCTTTTTTCAAAGGGTATACAAAGACCAACACAACCCAAGTTCGTACTGTAATAGGTGGATGGGCAACCTTTACAAATTGATTTTTCCTAGGGTATACTACTCTTATAACCTCTTATCATGGTTGACAATGTCATACAACCCAGCAATCAGGGTAATAAGGAGTAGCACAAACCAGATCCTTTTTAGAATAACATCGAACAAGATCAGTAAATTTTTTGCATTGGAGAAATCCTCGATGATCATTGACAAAAAGGTAATTACTTCATAAGCTCAACATATTATATGGACTTTTTTTTATGTTAAACTATTTAATT